>BSBK01003380.1:0-417568 GCA_027943335.1 Chamaecyparis obtusa | reverse complement strand
ATCATAGGACTGATTAGTGTATCCTAGGACTCTTTAGGACCTCTTAAGACACTTAGGACCCTTAGTACCTCTTAAGACTCCTATGTACCTCTTAATGTATCTTAGGACCCCATATGACCAATTAAGAGACATAAGATCCCATAAGACATCCTAGGACCCCTTAGGATGACTTATGACACCTACGACCCATTAAGACATTCTAGGACCCATTAATGTATCTTAGGACCTCCTCAAACACCTAGACACCCCAAGTCCCATTAATGTATCATAGAATGAACAGGAATCCATGAATGTATCCCAATGCCCATTAATGTACCCTAGGACCTCTTAGTACCTATCAATGTATCCTAATACCTATTAATACATACAAGGATCCCTTAGGACCCCTTAAGGAACTTAAGAGACCTTAAGACATTCTAGGACCCATTAATGTATCCAAGGACCCCTTAGGACCACTTATGATACCTAGGAAACCTTAAGACATCCTAAGACCCATTAATGTATCTGAGGAACCCTTTGGACTACATAAACCACCTAAGACCCCTTAAGACATCCTATGACCCCTTATTATATCCTAGGATTCCTTTTAACCCATCAATGTGTTCTAGGTCCCATTCACACCCATTAATTCCCACCTAATTATCATCTTTTTCTCTAACTTGTATCTCCCCCCTCCCACTTCTCCCTTTCTCCCATACCTCTCCCTCATCTCACCATCCCATCCCTTTCATCCTCTCTCTCATTCATCCCCACTTCCTTCCCCCATCACCATATCCATCTATCCTAGGCCCTCTCTCTCTCTCTCTCTCTCTCTCTCTCTCTCTCTCTCATGTGCCCCCATAATTAATGTCTCTCACACTCTCTTATATATATACACATATACATATGTGTATATCTCTATATATGTCTATATATATATATATATATATATATATATATATATATATATATATATATATATATATATATATATATATATATATGTATATATATATGTATATATATATATGTGTATATATATATATATATATATGTATATATATATATATATATGTATATGTATATATATATATATATATGTATATATATATATATATATATGTATATATATATATATATATATATATGTATGTATATATATATATATGTATATATGTATATATTTATATATATATATATATATATATATATATATATGTATATATATGTGTGTGTGTGTGTGTATGTATATATACATACATCCATACATATATATAGGGTATGTGTAGGATCATGGTATGCCAAAAAGTGGCGATGTAAAGAAACAAACTTTTCACTCGTCCAAAAGCACACTAAAAAATTTGTTGACTTTTTAGTAGGCCTGGGTGTCAATACACCTGGCAAGCCAAAATCCAAAGAATAGGCCTAATCAGATATCTGATAATATTGAATATCCAATTTTTGCAAGAAAATTGTATTTCTAGCCCACAGTCGCATTCAATGTTTTCATTGTGAAAATGTTCAACACGGCTCTAGTTTCGGATATCCAATCTCTTCTCATATACAATTTTCTCAACAAGAAAAGGTAAGTTAAATTTTTAACTTTTTATTATTTTTATTGTTTTTTAATTGAAATTTGTAGTTTTTTATATAAAAATTAGGGTTTAAATGATTTTTATTTTTATTTTTTTAAATTGATTGTAGTTATCTATTTGGGTTCTAATTGTAATTAGACATGGACTCAAATCAATCAGAAAACCCTCCCAATGATCCTACAAATAATCTAGAACCACCTCAAAACAATCCCCCACTTTCAGAAGATGAACCAGTCTCAAACTCTCACCATTTTGAGGATCTCATAGGAGACAATCTAAATCATCTTAGAGGATATCAAACTACATATGCCAATATCCCCACATTTCACCCCATGTTTTCCACATTGAACTCCTTTATTAAAAACATGGAGAAACTTACAAAGCAACATAATGTTGCACTTCTTTGGCGTGATTCCATGCATGCCGAGTTTGAAGATGGCTTTACTATGATCAAGTTATGAACCTAAACATAAAAAAACATGACATATGTAATCTTTTTGTGGATCCCAAAACCAGTTTAAAAGTGGACCCTAAAAATCTCAAGTTGTCAATTAAATGGTGCACAAATGATGCAATACATGACAACTTTTGGGACCGCTGGTGGATGGTTTTTGATAGACCACCTCACAGCAATTTGGATGTCCCATTTTATTTCATTAAAAATTTGTATGCTGAATTTGTGCTCGGTCACAAGGTAAATTATTGGAGTATGAGAATGAACTAGGGTGTAGGCTTAGGCGCTCCTCAAGACAAGCCATGGGCACACTAGGTGAAATCCCACACATATGTCCCCCCTCCCGAGATTTCACCATCTCCTACAGTGAAGCATCCTAATATTATTGCTAAGGCTGACTCACAAACTATTCAAGCCATTCACACCTTGAGTGATCTACTGGTTATGCAGACCATGACATTTTTTCCTCCTCGTGCTGATGCTTCTAGCCCTTCCACATCCTCCATGATCTCACATGTTTGTGTGCCCCAAACTTGCATTATGTGCAAGAATATGTGCTTAGGTCCCTTGAATGATAGTGATGCATATAACTATGTCTTCGAGGTGGACAATACTACACAGCACACTATAGTCACTGAAGCACCTCATGAAGATGTGCATCAGGGGCATAGAGACCCATATACTCCTACAGTTATGGTAAGGGTAAACAGTTCACTTTTTACATTGTATTTAATTTTAAACATTCATATTTTTAGCATAATTTTCTTATAATGATTTCCCAATTGTGTTTTTTTATGTGTTACATTTATGTTTAGTTGATGAAAGAGGAGGAGATGGCACAGGTGGAGGGGTCCATGCTTTTGGCCATATCATTTGGCCTTAACACTTCCATGGTACATATGTTTTAATGTACTCATTGGTTTCCTTTTATTATAATAGTATATGTACATGTGTTTTCTAATTTTTAAGATCATCTTATTACATAATGATGCAAGTGTCACTAGTTGCCATTGGGGGGCAATGAGAGGGGGTTTAGGCATCAGGCGTTGACAAGGGGAAGGTAATTAAGTAATTTAGTTTGTTTATGCATAAATGTATACTTTTCATTTTTGCGTACTCATTATTAATTTACATGGTTTATTTGATTGTGGGTGGTGCCTATTGATGTCGTGAGACCCTTTTGCCATGATAGAGTCATAGGCATCTCAATTCATAGTGATAGCCCCATGGTACGTATATTTATAAAGTTATTTGTGTATATTTTACTATCAAGTATATATAATATGAACAAGTAATGATTGTATGAAGTATCTTTTTGACTTGTGTAGGTCACCCCTAGTTTGAGGGAGGGAGAATGCCAAGGGTTTGTATCGATGATGGATCGGCTGATATTTCCTGAAGAAAGTTTAACACAGATATGTTTTAATGTTAATTCAGTTATTTTGTAAACATATATTTGTTACCAAGAATTTAAAATTGAATATTATAACTCATATATCAATCTCATGTTCGCAAACATATACAGGTCAGAGTCGACATTGGTGGCATTTTCCCTTTGCTACCAAGGACATAGATTAGGTCTCATGTCTGTGTGAGGAGACAAAGAGGTGAGGTACATGAGAGTTCCAATCTTAATTTTTTTAATTTATTATAGTTGACTATGATTTTGAATTTTTATTTTTATTTGTAGAAACCATATAAATTAAGTAATCTAACTTGGGTTTTCACTTTTGTGTTTGAATGCAGGATCCATCAGAGCCAAAGAGTACTTAAAAGAGGCTACATTTTGATGATCCACTAGTAGAATAGGATGTCCTAGAAACATTTGTAATTGAACTTCTTATTTTGAGATGTCATATGACACATTTTGAGATGGTGTATGCCACATTGTATCTAGATATGTTGATTTTGTAAATATGTATAGAATTATTGTTCATTTTGATATATATGGAACTTGATATTCGATCCAATTTGTTAATTGTGTATTCATTTATTCGTTGTTAGTATGTAAATATTATTGTGTGTATGTACTCATGTGTATGATTTATGCCTTAAGTTTATTCATGTATATTCAAGTACATTCTTCATAACCTAAATTCATGTGTATGGGCTACGTGCATGACTTAAGTGATTTCATGTGTATGATTTATAATCTATGTGCTACATGTATGCTTCATGAATTAATAAAATATATGTGTACACTTTATGTGCTATGTGTGTTCACATGTGTAATTCATCATTTAAGTGAATTTAAAATTTATGTGCTACATTGTATTCATGTGTATCTGATGCTCTAGTCAACCAAGCACATCCTTCAAAGTTCACTTCATAAATCTGGTGATCGCCTTATCAAATCAGCTCTTATGCAATGTAATAGGTTAGAAATCTATTATACATGTCAAAGACACATCATTCCATAAGAATCAGTAAACACATTGATGGAATGATGCTTCTACATCAAGATTTTGTCAAACTATTACTGAAAAAAAATGACCTATCATTCTAGGTACTAAACCCTCTTTTCTAGGGTTTGTAGGCTAGGGCTTGTTCAAAAAGACTCTTGAAAATCTCTCTAGATCCCCCTAATGGATCTAACACATCCCTATGGACTGTAATAGCATAGATCCATCACAAAATATACTCAACCATTGGAGTATATGCTCGCAACAATGACTGGTGTTTCTTCATGCACCTTCAATCAACATTTACCACCATTTGTGGTCTCTCCACGACCATATAACCTACATATCCCTACAACCAAATACTATTGTAGAAGACACTAATTGATTCCTTTCATTCAAATGCCAATGAAATGATGCAATATGAACATGGAAGTGATAACAAGACAATAGACAATCAACTTACTCCATTTCAAATCACAGACACATTCCACAATACATTCAAATGACCATCCTTGGTCTCTTTACATTCGCAAATGAACTTTTATAGTCATGTCCCCATCTCCCTTGGAGTAGAAACATCTATCCATTATGGGCACAAACTAATGTTTCCATCATGTCTGGTTGGGTAGGTTTACCTTAGGAATGGTCCCACTTTGCCTCTTGACACACCAAAATGCTCACCAACATATGCAATGGTGCTTAGTGGATCTCGGGAATACTTTGGTCTAGCATGTTCATGAACATTCTACTGACTTCATGTTCCAAACAAGGTTTTCACTAGCATTTACCTGCCCAATGAGAGCTAATGGCATAGACCATTTGGTGCCAGGACGCATGGTTTGGAAGAAACCCAGTGGTGCAACTTTCAACTGACTCTCACTGCAAGTTTTGGCATCAAGCCAGATTGGCATGCCAAATTCAAACAAATCTAAATCTCCCAGAATGGAGAGAGGTTATTATAGGCCTAAAAACATAGTCATGTAGCATCTCACAATTTTCCAATACCTCTCACAGGGTCTAAGATACAAGCCTTGAAAGATCACTTCCTAATCATTCTTAGTGCACCTTGGGGACACTTTGGTCCGGCATGGTCACGAACGTTCTAGCAACTCAGTGGTTGAAATAGGGTTGTCAATAGCATTTCCCCACCCAACTAGAGCTAATGGTGTAGACCATTTGGTGCTAGGATGAACAGTTTGGAAGAAACCCAGTGGTGCAAGTTTCAATTGACCCTCACTGCAAGTTTTGGCATCAAGCAAGACTAGCATGCCAAATTTAGAAAAATTCAAATCTCCCAAAATGGAGAGAGTTTATTGTAGGCCTTGGAAATTTGGTCTAGTATCATCTCACATTTTTCCTATACCTCTCACAAGGTCTAAGATACGAGCCTCAAAAGATCACTGCCCAATCGTGCTTAGTGCACCTTGGGGACACTTTGTTCTCGCGTGATCACGAATGTTCTAGTGACTTAGTGGTCAAAATGGGATTGTCACTAGCATTTAACCACCCAACTAGAGCTGATGGTGTAGACCATTTGGTGTTAGGACGTATGGTTTGGAAGAAACCTAGTGGTGCAACTTTCAACTGACCATCAATACAAGTTTTTGCATCAAGCGAAACTAGCGTGACAAATTCAAACAAATTTGAATCTCCCAGAATGGAGAGAGGTTATTGTAGGCCTCATAAATTTAGTCATGTAGCATCTTATGGTTCACCAATACCTCTCACGTGGTCTGAGATACGAGCTTGGAAATATCTCTACCCAATTGTGCTTAGTGCACCTTGGGGACACTTTGGTCTAGCATGGTCACAAGCATTCTAGTGACTCAGTGATTGAAATGGGGTTGTCATTAGCATTTACCCACCCAATTGGAGATAATGGCACAAACCATTTGGTTCCAAAATGAACTTTTGGAAGAAACTTAGTGATGCAACTTTCAACTGACCCTCACTACAAGTTTTGGCATCAAGCGAGACTAGCATGCCAAATTCAAACAAATTTTAATCTCCTAGAATGGAGAGAGGTTATTGTAGACCTCATAAAGATGGTCTTCTAGCATCTCATAGTTTTTTTATACCTCTCACAGGGTCTGACATATGAGCCTCGAAAGATCACTGCCCAATCGTGCTTAGTGCACCTTGGGGACACTTTGGTCTGGCATGTTCACAAACATTCTAGTGATTGAGTGGGAAAAATGGGGTTGTCACTATCATTTACCCACCCAACCAGAGCTAATGGCATAGTCCATTCGGTGCCAGGATGAGCAGTTTGGAAGAAACCCAGTGGTGCCACTTTCAACTGACCCTCACTACAAGTTTTGGTATCAAGCGAGATTAGCGTGCCAAATTTAAATAATTTTGAATCTCTCAAAATGGAGAGAGTTTATTGTAGGCCTCAAAAACATGGTCTTGTATAATCTCACAATTTTTTGATACCTATTATAGGGTTTGAGATACAAGCCTCAAAAGATCTATGCACAATCGTGCTTAGTGCACCTTGGGGACACTTTGGTCAAGCATGTTCATGAACGTTCTAGTGACTCAGTGGTAAAAATAGGGTTTTCACTAGTGTTTAACCACCCAACCAGAGCTAATAGCATCGTCCATTTGGTGCTAGGATGCAATCCTTCAACACTATCCCTTCACCCTAGGGAATCACCATTTTACTTTGGACACATTTGACCAATTTTGACTCACTGACTCCAACTATTACATCATTTGATGATACAAATGTACATGAAATTAAGATAATACAAATGTAATGATACAAAATTAAGATGATACAAATATAAGGATACAACATTCATAGTAAGGAAACACAATTTTTTCACTTTACATGGCATTAAGACAATACAAATGTGGGCTCTTAATATTTGCAAATCAACCCCATGGGCTCTTTTATATTTCAAATTTTGCATCAAATTTTTTATATACAAAATTTTACATCTAAATATGCACATTACATTCAATTTTTGTTTTTATATATACAAAATTTGCATCTAAATATCCACATTACAGTCGATTGTTGTTTTTATATACAAAATTTGGCATCTAAATATGCACATTACATTCAATTGTTGTTTTTATATACAAAATCTTAGATACACAACTATATATAAAAAACAAGTGTCCTTTCCACTCCTAAAGTGTATAAGTTTAACATATGGTACTTGATGACATCTACATTCCAATCCCTATATTTAGAAGGCAGAAGAAAAGTTAATAGAGAATATAAGAATTTTATATTGGTTGACAAAAAGATTATGAATGTATAAGTAACTAAATGAACCAAAGAACATGACTAGCCAATGCATAGTGAAGTTTACCATCATAAAAGATGGGCTAATCAAATGCACACCTCGATCTTCTATATGCATTGTATATGTATCCAATTACATTTACAATCCACATACAAAACCAAGTTTATTGTCTCAAACAAATAAAGAAAAAAAGTACAATTAATTTATTGAACGTAATCATAATAAACATGGAAAACCTTTTAACTTGAGTTGAACTTAACTACTGAAGTGTGCCTAAAGGGTCATCTCTCTACTTGAGGGTGTTCAATATTACTTCATGATCAGAAATACTAATAGTCCAAAGTTCCTTTGTCTTTGGTTTTCCTTGATGTTTCAATAACTTAACATTGCCTGCTATAACAAGGTGTGAATGCATGAGAATGGTTTTGTGCTTCTCATAGTCTTCAAACATAGGAATACCATTATTTCTAATCATATATGTGAGAAACCATGTTCCCACAACAACATGTGATCCTATTGGATATGTGAACATATCATCATCTATCATTGGTTATGCAAGTTTTTGCTTTCCTCGTACACACCATGCTAACTAGTAATGTGATCTCTCATCATTCCCTTGTGGTGCAACCAATGGAAAAACATATCCTGGCTGTAGAAGATCTGAAAGATGGTCGTAATCAAGTGAACAATCCATGTCATCATTTATTACAGAGACTATGATAGATAAAGGAGTTAGATAATGTAGAACCCACGTATCAACCTACTCACTTGACTCACTCTATTCCCAATCACATTGAAGACACCTTAGATAATAAAAAGCCAACTCTCATGTCCAAATGGTCCATGTAATAGCATCTGAGCTTTGAAATGAATGCATTTTTGAAGAATCTTTCATAGTTTGACAATCCAACCTATCTCTTATTGTGCCCAACTCAACCAACCAAAAGAATATGTGCACCGCTAAATCAAGAGTCCCCCCTGTGACAATGTTGAAATACACCAATCAACAATAAAATAAGCATCAAGGAGTTCTACACCTAAAATCCTTAGTTGTTCCTTAACTAGAGCTCTCTTTACGCATGCACCACCGCCATCATGCTCCCCTTTTTCATGACGGGCCTCAAAAAACTCCAAATATGAGGTACACCTCTCTCTACATGCATTCTACATTTAACCAATAAAGTATAAGAGAATTTTTTAATTGACATGTGCAGTTATTGACCAAATGAGATGTCTATCCATAGCAATATTATTTTCCCGCACCCACTCAAAATAATTCTCAAAGAAATGTTGGGCATACTCATGAGAGTGAGATCTATCATCACTCATATAAAAATGGTACTCTCTGATTATCTTTTGGTCATCTTCTATACTATTAGGGAATGTGTATATGTTATGTGCACAAAAATAGCAACCTGAATAGAATTATAATATTGATCTTACAACTCATTTTGGGACTGCACTGTATAGTTCTCTAAAAAGTCAACAACTGATATAATAGTGTCAATTGGGAAAGTGTCCTTACAGATTCTAAATTGTTGATCTAACCACTGAGACCTATGACTATGCCTTGCATACTTGTAAAAAAGATTCTTCTTAAAATATGAAATAAAATCAGCTACATTGCATTCTTTTGTAACCAACTCACATCTAGAACCTTCACCTCCACTTTTCAATGTATATTTAATAGTTTCATATACCTTTTGTTGGACAATTGTCTTTCAAAAATTGTGTTCATAGCCCTCATGAAAGAATTCAACAAACTTCACTAGCCCACCACACTCTGAGCACTTTTCATTTAAGCAATCTTTTCTATAAAAGAAACATCCATCATCTCTAGGACATAAAAAATGATCTAGCAAGTCTCTTGATGATTTTGGAAGAGCACTTGCACCACACTTCTCTGACATTTCACTAGTATGCAAATTAGAATGAAGGGATTGTAACAGTTCATGGTGCATTGAAAACTCCACATGATATTTGCAACAACAAGTATTTCAAATGTTAAGAGGAACACAAAAAAAAGGCTTGAGGGCTTCAAAATCTCTTTGTGATGTTTGTAATGTTGGATGGTTATCACAAAAAAAATTGAACAATATTGTTTGACTCACCTCCAAATAATGTTTCGGATGCGGGGTGTGGTCTCGAATGCCAATTCTCAACTTCAAGACATCCTTCACATTTGGTGACACTCTTGAGTTAGATTGCCAAAATAATTGAATTTGATCATTCACACCATTGGTAAGATTATTATCACAATGTGAAAGTCTCCCACCATAAGCCCATATATCATGTTGAAGAGGATCATCAAGTCTTTCTCTTCTTGCAAGTGCTCTATCCAAAGTTTTATGATTTAGGTTCAAGTCAACACAATTTTGTCTCATCAAATGAGCCTTTTTCAAATGATGACTTACTAAGGAGGTTGTAATAACCCCCCTAGAGGATCTCTTATCTTTTCCTTGGTAGTCTTCCCAATGGAATTGAGAGCACTAAAAATATTTCTCACAATAATAGCATTCCTCTCCTTTTTCTTATTCACACTAATCTTCAATTTGACTAGTATACGTATCATCTTCTACATCTTTAACAATTGCACAAACATTTGACATTTCTCAACCAATGTCTTGTGGCTAAAAAATTGATCAAAAAGTTTTGAAACCCACAACCGAACCGTTCTTTTTTATCTCTTGCCATCAAAATTGCTCATTATGTTCTCATCAATTTCAAGTAACCATTTAGTTGTTCTTGAAGGTCTCAATTTTGAAGTTTTTCTTTCTTCCTCTTGTTGGTTCCTGAAATAGATTTTACACTCAAAGAGACACCAGTATACCTAGGACTGATTTTGGGAATGGTCACTTCCAAATATGGGGAAATCTATAGGTAGCTGGACCAACTATAGGGACAAGACTACCCTCTTCACTTCTGGCTCTGTAGAACCAAGGTAGGTGCACCTAATCTAACAAATAAAATACTCTTTACAATACCAAGACTAGATTTGAACAAAGCAAATAATAGCAAGAAAGTACTAAATGATAACCAATCATTCATTGACTCTCCATTGCTATGATGAAATTAATACCACACAACCATAAAACTGAAAGGATTAAAAAGATTTTTATTTGATTTCTTGCATAATGTAAACAACCATGCCAAACTTGCATCACTATAGGAGATACTAATTTTTTATCAGTGTCTTGTCCATTGGGAAATATATCTAAAGTAGATATAGAATACATGAACAACTACTTGATTCATCAGAGATTCCAAGCCATAAACACAATAAACTAGACTCATACACTGCTTACAAAACATCCTTTAATTGAACCAAATGAATCTATGTTTTACTCAGAGACCTTTAACTTGATCCTAGATCAAGGCTAATAAATAAAAAATATACACAAGTAAACCCTATGCAATGAATCAGAAAACTCAAAACTAAATAAGAACAATAAAAGGGGAGATCTGAAACTGGAAAGCTATATTAAGTATGAGGATTCAAACTCTTGTATTACAATATACTCTAGAATACACCACTTAGACAATATGCAAAAGATGAAGAAGGTTTTTTCTCTGTATTGACACAACTAGAAAAACATATTACACTCTAGACTGAGGATACACACTTAGCTTTTCAACTTCCTGTGTCTCAAGATTTTTCTAGCCAACACAAACTTCACCAGAATTTCAAAAACTATTTATCGGAGCTAGATACATCATATCTCCTATTCTTAACTTGCACTGATCAAAAAGAGGATCTTAGAGTCGCCACTCACAACTTGGTGAGATGATTTGAAACTTTCAAAACTGACTCTTATACACTTCAATGGAAACCATTGGATAAATAAATAAGCTGGCCAGGAGTCTAGCTCTACTCATACCTGCGTTATCTTAGCTTCACTTAACATATCCCCAATAGAGTCACCATTTTATTGGTTCCTAAAATGGATTTTACACTCAAAGAGACACCAATATACCTACGACTAATTTTGGGAATGGTCAGTTCCAAATATGGGAAAATATGTAGGTAACTAGACCAACTATAGGGACAAGACTGCCCTCTTCACTTCTGGCTCTGCAGAACTAAGGTGGGTGCACCTAATCCAACAAATAAAATACTCTTTACAATACCAAGATTGGATTTGAAAAAATTGGATAATAACAAGAAAGTACTAAATGATAACTAGTCATTCATTGACTCTCCATTGCTATGATGAAACTAATACCACACAACCATAAAAATGAAAGGATTAAAAGGATTTTGATTTGATTTCTTGCAGAATGTAAACAACCATGCCAAACTTACATCACTACAAGAGATACTAATTTCTGATCAGTGCCTTGTCCATTGGAAAATATATCTAAAGCAGATACAGAATACAAGAACAACTACTTGATTCATCAAATATTCCAAGCCATAAACATAATAAACCAGACTCATACACTTCTTACAAAAGATCCTTCAGCTGAACCAAATGAATCTATGTTTTACTCAGAGACCTTTACCTTGATCCTAGATCAAGGATGAGAAATAAACATATACACAAGTAAACCTTGTGCAGTGAATCAGAAAACTCAAAACCTAATAAGAACAACAAAAGGAGAGATCTGAAACTGGAAAACTATATTAAGTATGAGGATTCAAACTCTTGTATTACAATATACTCTAAAATACACCACTTAGACAATATGAAAAAGATGAGGAAGGTTTTTTCTCTATATTGACACAACTAGAAAAACATATTACACTCTGGACTTAGGATACACACTTAACTTTTCAGCTTCCTATGTCTCAAGATTTTTCCAGCCAACACAAACTTCACCAGAATTTAAAAAACTATTTATCAGAGCTGGATACATCATATCTCCTATTCTGAACAAGGCACTAATCAGAAATTAGTATCTCCTATAGTGATGAAGTTTGGCATGGTGTTTTACATTCTACAAGAAATCAAATCAAAATCATTTTAATCCTTTCAGTTTTATGGTTGTGTGGTATCAGTTTTATCATAGCAATGGAGAGTTAATGAATGACTGGTTATCATTTGGTATTTTCTTTCTATTATCTACTTTTTTCAAATATAGTCTTGGTATTGTAAAGAGTACTTTATTTTTTGGATTAGGTGCACCCACCTTGGTTCTATAGAGCTAGAAGTGAAAAGGGCAGTCTTGTCCCTATAGTTGATCCAGTTACCTACAGATTTCCCCATATTTGGAACTGGCCATTCCCAAAATTAGTCTTAGGTATATTGGTGTCTCTTTGAGTGTAAAATTCATTTCAGGAACCAACACCTCCCAAGGGACTTCATTTCTCATATAATTTGGAGATGTGTTATGTTGATTTTGCTTCTTGTGTACCATTATCATTGTCAATTCCTTCATATTCAATCAGTGGATTGTCATTGTCAATGTCCACACTTCCATTGTCCACATCTACATGTTCATTTTAAAAACCTATATTTTCATCTTCAATCCCTACATTCTCATTTTCAATATTATTTTCATAAATCATTTCAAATTCATGTTCTTCTTCACTTGAAACCATATTTAAGGGTGGGCCTATGCCCACATCTTCATTAATATTTAACATACCTTATCTCTTGTTTTGATGGGCAGCCCTATCCATTTCTCTATACACTTCAATCTCTTCATTTGTGAGTTTCCTCTTCCATTTATGCTTTTTACGACTACTACTCCTCATAAAGAGACCAAAAAGGTGATGCAAAAACCTTTGGTAATAGAGAAATTCCAATCAAGAAGGGGGGAAAAGTGGATTTTTGTCTTCTACAACTGCAATCTCATGACTCTCTATAGAAAAACGTGCTTCTCGGGCTGAGGGACCTAGAGAATAAACATTTTAATTTTCAATGCCAGTAAAAAGAATCAGATATCCAAAATTATCGAATATCAAAAATTATCAGATATCCAAAATCTCCTGCCCAATTTTTGCTAAAATCTCTCTCTCTCTCTCTCTCTCTCTCTCTCTCTCTCTCTCTCTCTCTCTCTCTCTCTCTCTCTCTCCCCCTTAGTGGTGCAGGGGACAAAGGTTCATCAAGCAAGGCATGAAGGCATTCACTAATGGCATGAAGACAACCAGTGAAGACCAAAGGAAGGAAATGCACAATTAGTATTAGAAGATCAACAAGAAGATCTTAGAGCCTGTAATGACCCTAAAGTGATGCAATACTTTAATAAGTTTTTAATGTCCTCAAAGGACTAAAATCTTGTTTGTAAATAGACCAATAATTTCCAAGCCTAAATCATATTTCAAGAATCTAGGATAGGTCATTGGATAAGTCCAGTGCATTAGGAGTCAATAAGAGAGGATTTCATATTCAATAAACCCATTTTATAGTTTAAAAATTCAAATATTTGAAATGTAATGGCTATTAAGGATTTTAGATGGAAATAGTATTTTGTTATGTTTTAAGCCTTAACTATTCAACTCAACATCCAAAGTTGGTTGATATTGTTATTGGAAGTTCTATTTTAGAGGAAGAGGTCTATTATATGGCAAAGAGGCTTGTGTGTATGGACTAGATACAGAGAATCAATAAAAACTCTTATTTTCTACAATTTGGTGTTGAATCCCTGATTTCTTGAAGCATTTTGGCATTTGGAAGGTTGTAAGAATGTATTGAAGCCTTTTACTATTCACCTTAATCATTGTTGAATGGATTCTAGTTTTATTTGAAAGTCTGTACACCTGGTTTGAGAAAATTATTTTAATTCTGGTGTATTTTTTTGTAACAATCTTGAGTTTTTATTAATATATCACCATCCCATGAATTCTAAGGGCCCAGACTTCATGGGATGTATAAATCTAACGTGTATGATATCCTATTAACTTATGAAATGTAGGAGTGGTGTAGTTGTTAGATGATCATCTCATAACAGTAAAGATTTCTTGATGAAAATAGAGGGTACAGTACAATAGTAGCCATTTTGCCTGAATGATGGATACATATTATGATTTGAATCATCTTATATTGTTCCATTATAGGTGAAAAAACTATCTTTTATGCCAGGAAGTGTGTGGAGACATGACATTGAGGAAGCCCTAGGAACAAGGGTTTAGGGTCACTATTTTGGGGTTTTTGATGTTGCAGGGACCTTGAGGCTAATTCCTTTTGTATTTGATTGTTTGAAAGCATAAAAAAACATTTTCTAGGAGTACGAGTCATTGGGGGAATCTTTTCTTATACTTCCTTTGTTAATCTAGCCATTTTCATGCATTCAAATAGGGCATCAGTAGTAGATAGGGCTATTGTTTCAAAGTAACCATATGAAAGGTTTTGATATGTTTTAGTACTTGGAAAAGGGTGTCTGATAATGCATTTACTTGGCTAAGTTTTTTAATAAAGTTTTAAGTTATTTGAGTTTTAGTTCTACTAGAGGGCTACAAGAGTGGTTCATTAGGCCTCTGGGATAGTTTGAAGAGGATAAGAAGAATGGGAGTGTGAGGGTGACTTAGAACCTTAAAAGTCCTTGAATCCAAGTGAATGCAAGTAAATAACACTAGATATATCACTTAGAAGTCTTGTGAATATTTTTGGCGAGGTTAAACCTTTTGAAGCAGTTGAGCATTTGGGAGGGTATAGTGCCTAAACTTCTAAAATTTATAAACTTCTCTTATTAATCATCAACCACCACCTTACCTCTACATGAAGTGGTATCAAAGCCTAGGGAAAGGTCTTATGGAAGGTTTTTAGTGGTCTTGTGAAGTTGGTTTCTTGGATCCTTGGTCAAGCCCTTGAAATTTAAACATCCTTTAAGGTGTAGCCTTGAGTTGATCCATTATCCAAGTATATCAAGAACCATGACTGAAGGGGAGGAAGGAGATCTACCTAAAAGGATGACAAACATGGAGTTGGAAAGGATATTTAAAGATCAATTGGTAGATAACAAGAAGTTGAAGGCACACCTTGTGCAAGAAAAGAAGGAGAAAGATGAGAAGGATAAGGAGATGAGAATCATGATGGAAAGGATATTGGTATTAGAGAGAAGAGACAAGAGCATCAAAAAAGATGATGAAGTTGGAGATGAGGAAGAGGAACCCCAAGAGGAAGAACAATTAGATCCTGAAGATCTAAGGATGGCTAAATTTTCTAAAGTCATCAAGAGTGGTGACACAAGGGCAAGATCTGATTTGCCTATGTATGGAGGGAATATGGATGATGAGGAGTTGATAGATTGGTTTAGTGCCATGGAGAATTTTTTTGAGTGTGAGGATGTGGAAGAGAGTTAGAAGTCAAAGATTACAAAGTCCAAATTGAAAGGACATGCTCTAATATGGTGGGATTGTGTTCAAGTAGAGAGAGATGGAAGAATGGGAAGCCCAAGATTACATCTTGGTATACAATGATGGATAAGATGAAGGAAATTTTTTTGCCAAATGACTATAGGGTACAGCTATACAAGAAGATGCAAAGTCTTAAGAAAAAAGACATGGAGGTACAAAGGTACACTGAAGAGTTTCGTAAGTTAGATATCAAGGTGATTCATGATGAAGATGTGGATGAGAAGATTGATAGGTACATGGGGGGACTTAGGTTCAATATCCAAGATGAACTTAGTCTTGCTACCCCTAGATCAGTTGAAGAATGCTATAAGTTGGCCATTAAGGTTGAGGAAAAGATTAAGAGAATACAAGATAGGCAAAGTAGCACAAGAGGTGGATCTTCCATGAGGGGAAGAGGAGGTAAAGGAAGCACTAATTTTTAGAATCACAGTGAGAAAGACAAGGACAAGTCATACTCATCTGATACAAGAGGTGGGTATAGAGGTGGAAGAAGTGGAGGAAGAGGTAGTGGAGTGTTCACAAGTAGGTGCTTCCATTTTAATGAAGTAGGTCATCAATCTTTTAGGAGTCCTGAGTGGATTGAAGACAAAGGTAGAGATATTAGGGTGAACTTGGTGGAAGAGGAGACAACCAAGGAAGAGCAGTGTGAGCCTATCTTGGTACTCCCAGAAGAAGGAGAATGTTTACTAGTGGGAAGAGGACAACCACACAAACCAAGCATTTTCAGGTCCAAATGTTTGATCCAAGGGAAGGTATTCCAACTCATCATTGATTCAGGTACATGTAAAAATTTGGTTTCCTATGAGGTTGTTAATAAGTTTCATTTAAAAAAATTTCCACATTCTATTCCTTATTATGCAACTTGGGTTGATACAAGTCAGAATTCATTGGTCAAGGATCAAGTTATGATTGAGTTTTCTATTGGAGGGTATCATGACAGGGTTTTGTGTGATGTTATGCATATGATTTGTGGGAATTTGATACTTGGTAGGTCATGGAAGTGTTCAAGAAGAGTTGTACATGATGGGTACTCAAACACCTATCTAGTTCATCATGGAGAGAAAAAAGTATAGGCCGAGTCCTTTATTGGGATGATAGTTTGATTCCATAGTTTTGTGTTTTGGTGGTGAAATCTCAGTACATAATCAGGGTAATCTTCATTATGATACTGGTTGGTGTCTAAATAAATGGAAGATTGAAGAGAAAGATAGTCCAAGGAAGCCAAGACTAATTGAGAAACCTTTTGTGTTGGTTGGGGAAATGAAGTGTCCTCTTGGCACACAATGGAATGATGATAAGGTTGGTAGGGGCTCACACAAGGAGCCACAAGTGTAGGCATTACCAAGATAGTACTGTCATCCACAAAGATAGTCAAACCATGGACATTTTTCTTCTAATCATTTATGTGTGAATGTAGGTTGGTAGGGTGTAAGAAGGATAGCTACATTGGGGGACTTTTTTATCCCTAAGTTTCAAGTTGATCAAAGGACAGTAAGAAGGATCACTAAGCATAACTCTTGGGACAAGAGTTTTCTTGGAGGTGGGGAGTATGGTTCAGGGGCACCAAGGTTCATCAAGAAAGGGATGAAGGAATTCACTCATGGCATGAAGACAACCAGTGAAGACCAAAGGAAGGGAATACATAGTTAGGATCAAAAGATCAACTAGAAGATCTTAGAGCCTATAATGACTCTAATGTGATGCAATAATTTAATAAGTTTGTAATGTCCTCAAAGGACTAAAATCTTGTTTGTAAATGGACCAATAATGTCCAAGCCTAAATCATATTTCAAGAATCTAGGATAGGTCATTGGATAAGTCCAGGGCATTAGAAGTCAATAAGAGAGGGTTTTGTATTCAATAAAGCCATTTTATGGTTTAAAAATTCAAATATTTAAAATGTAGTGGCTATTAAGGAGTTTAGAGGGAAATGGTATTTTGTTATGTTTTAAGCCTTAACCATTCAACTCAACATCTAAATTTGGTTGATATTGTTATTGGAAGTTCTATTTTAGAGGAAGAAGTCTATTGTACAATAGAGAGGCCTGTGTGTATGGACTGGATACAAAGAATCAATAAAAACTCTTATTTTCTACAATTTGGTGTTGAATCCCTAATTTATTGAAGTATTTTGGCATTTGGAAGGTTGTAAGAATGTATTGAATCCTTTTACTATTCACCTTAATCACTGTGGAATGGATTCTACTTTGATTTGAAAGTCTGTATACCTAGTTTGAGAAAATTATTTTAATTCCGGTATCTTTTTCTGTAACAGTCTTGAGTCTTTATTAATATATGGCCATCCCATGAATTCTAAGGGCCCAAACTTCATGGGATGTATAAATATAACATGTATGATATCCTATTAACTTATGAAATGCATGAGTGGTGCACTTGTTAGATGATCATCTAAGAACAGTGAAGAATTCTTGATGAAAATAGAGGGTACAGTACAACAGTAGCCATTTGAACTAAATGAGGGATAAATATTATGATTTGAATCATCTTATATTGTTCCATTATAGGTGAAACAACTATATTTTATGCCAGGAAGTGTGTGGAGATGTGACATTGAGGAAGCCCTAGGAATAAGGGTTTGGGGTCACCATTTTGGGGTTTTTGATGTTGCAAGGACCTTGAGGCTAATTCCTTTTGAATTTGATCATTTGAAAGCATAAACAAACAACATCTAGGAGTTGGAGTTGTTAGGAGAATTATGGATTATACTTCCTTTGTTAGACTAGCCATTTTCATGCATTCAAATAGGGCATCAGTAGTAGATAGGGGTATTGTTTCAAAGTAAACATATGAAAGGTTTGGATATGTTTTAGTACTTGGAAAAGGGTGTTTGATAATGCATTTACTTGGCTAAGTGTTTTGATAAAGTTTTAAGTTATTTGAGTTTTAGTTCTGTTGGAGGGCTACAAGACTGGTTCATTAGGCCTCTGGGATAGTTTGAAGAGGATAAGAAGAGTGGGAGTGTGATGGTGACTTAGAAATTTAAAATTCCTTGAATCCAAGTGAATGCAAGTCAATAACACCAGATATATCATTTAGAATTCTTGAAAAGATTTTTGGTGAGGTTAAGTCTTTTGAAGTACTTGAGCATTTGGGAGGGTATACTACCTAAACTTCTAAAATTTATAAACTTCTCTTATTAATCATCAACCACCACCTTACCTCTGCATCACTTAGGTATTATCTCTCTCTCTCTCTCTCTCTCTCTCACACACACACACACACACACACACACACACATGCAGGGCACACAAGGCACTTCAATGGAGGCCATGATACTAGAGAAGGTAGGTAGTTGATAGGATCCTTTTGGATTCCTAGGATTGTAATAAAAGACCATTTGTAAGGTAAATTGGCTCTTAGGTGATATTATGAACCAAGAAGCTCAATTGGACCAAAGGTCTCAGTTGCTTAGCATAGGTTTTTTTAGGGTTGGACAAGTTATTTTAGGCTTTAGATGGATGGGTTAGATCCATTTAGGTCTTGGTAAGGCCTAATAGAAGCCTAGGAGCAAGGTTAGAAAAGTTGCAATGCAACATTTGAAAGTTGCTTGACAAATTTTCAAAAGTTGCTCGACAACTTTTGAAAAGTTGTTCTAAATCATGAAAATTGGTTCAAAGCCCCTAAATATGTGGTTGTAACCATTGGAGAGGATTTTTAAATCCAAATATGTGATCAATCATCCTGTTGGAGGATGCATGTACAGATCCTTGAGATTTTGAATGAAAAAAACCTTGATTTTCTAGAAAATCTGATCGTGTCAGTGAATTGTACGACCCTCTACGATTATTGAATGATTTTCTAAGTGATCTCTTGGTTGTAGGGGTGAATCGGTGACTGAATGAAATTGATTTGAGTTTTTTTGGATTTATGTAACAAAATTTGTGTCCATTTGTTCCTAGACTAGTCTAAACAACCCTAAATTTAAGGGTTCGGCAGAGATGGGTCTTTAACTTTCCATTCCACTAGTGGATCCTCATGAAACTAATGGGAATGAAATTTAGGGACATCCTTTCAATGTTTCAAGAGGCTCGATGGAGGAGGAGTCGGTCTTGCCTTTCTTCAAGTTGGCCCTAGGCTAAACATCTCAATATGTTTAGCAAGGAGAGAAGTTGCAAAGTGGGGACAGTCAGTGTGTGGGACTAAAGAGACCATATGAAGTATGCTTTGTGGTCATTTGGAGTGTGTTAAGGATTTGGGAGATTCTAAGTACCCATCTTCTCAAAGCTATTTAGTGTTCCTAGTCTAATCTTGCTAATTAGGCATGTGAACCTAGAAAGTATTTGGGGGTGCTGGATCAATGTCACCCTAAGGTCTCTTTGGATTTTTAGGGGATCTAAAAGGGTTTTTGGATCTATGATTAGTTTCCCTAATCATTTAGAAGTTTTGGGAACTAAAGACCAAAAATAGGGTGCTCGGGGCTACAAGGATTGTAGGCCTGGATTGAAGAATCAGTGTTGTGGGTTGTTGGAATTCCTTTTGAGGGTGAATCCTAGTTTGTAATGGTCCCAAAATATTGTCTCCACCATTATTGAGAGTGGATTAGTCATTGAGGGTAAATTCATCTTGTTGGGCTCATCTAGTGCTTGTTCCCTAGAGTGGGTGTAGGATCAAGAAGGGTCCTAGAAACAAGTATTGAGTGGATTGGGGTGTTAGAAACCCTTGGTCTTGTTGGTGTCCACACTACTCTGCATCAAGTGGTATTAGAGCCACCAAGATCCTAATTGGATAGCATGAGTGAAGACAAGATATCATAAAATGAAGAAGGGGAGAGGGAGATCCCTTTGAGAATCACCAATGTAGAATTGGCCAAATTGGTCAATGAGTAAATGGTAGAAAGTAGAACCATTAGGGAAGAAAATAGGACCCTAAAGAGCGAGATGGACAAATTGAAAGGAAAGATGGGTAGAGAAACCCATGAGGAGTCAAGACTCCAAAGAAGAAGAGGAGGATGAGGAATAATGAGAAGAACCTTGGAGGAATAGGCTAGAGATAGATGCAGATCAGAGGGTATTTTTAGAGGTCCTTGAAAAGGTGGGAAGAAGAGACACTAACGTAGATTTATCTACTTTTTGTGGTAAACTAAATCCTGAAGATTGTGTTGATTGGCTAGAGGCTATGGAAAATCATTTTTATTGTGAGAGTGTATCAAAAAACAAAAAGGTCAAGTTGGCCAAATCCAAGATGAAGGGCCCCGCCCTCAGTTGGTGGAACTTCCTTCAGAGTGAAAGGGTAGATCAAAGAAAGAGCCAAATAGCTACATGGAAGACAATGAAATATGAAATTTAGAGACAATTCATACCAGAGGATTATGAAGTCACCATGCATAAAAGGTTGCAAAGTCTAAGGTAGAAAGACCTAGATGTAGGTGCATACATAGAGGAGTTTCAAAAACTCACTCTAAGATCCAAGGTGACTAAGAGTGAAAAGTAGAAGTTGGCTAGGTACCTGAATGGTCTCAAATATATAGTCCAAGATGAACTGACTTTGTTCAATCCTAAGTTAGTGCACTCATGTTTCCAAATGGCACAAAAGATTGAGGAGAGACAAAGGAGGAAAGGTGACTCCCAAAGAAAGGGAAGAGGAACCAATAATAGGGGCAGAGGAATATTCAATGGAAGAGGATCTTTCAATAGATCCCAAGGAGAATCTAGCAATCAATAAATCCAAGAGGGTGGTGCTAGTCCTAGAGGAGGTTATAGGGGGAGAAGAAGTAATAGTAGAGGAAGGTCGGGAGGAAGGACTCAAGGGGTGTTTATTGGGAGATGCTTCAACTTCAATCCAGTAGGACACCAAGCCTCAAGGTTCCCTAACAAAAATGGGAACAACCATCAAGGAGGAGATAGGAGGGTGCACCTAGCACAAGAAGATGACACTCAAAGTGTACAAGGACAAAGAGGGAATGCATATCTTGAACAAGGAGAGTTCCTTATGTTTAATAGGACCTTGTTGAAGAACCCTCCAGCCAAGGAGCCACCACAAAGGAAGACCCTATTCAGAACAACATGCAAGGTGAAAGGTAAAGTGTGTAAAGTAATAGTGGATTTTGGCTCTACTAATAATTTAGCATCTATTTCTATGGTTGATAAGTTTGTCTTAAAGAAGAAAACTCACCTTAACCCTTATAAAGTGTCATGGATAAGCAAAGAGCAATAACATTTGGTTAATGAACAGGTACATGTGGAGTCCCAAATTGGAGACTACCATGACAGCATCCTATGTGATGTAACTGACATGGATGCATGTCATCTACTGCTAGGGAGGCCTTGGTAGTATGATGTGAGTGCACATCATGATGGAAAATAAAATAGCTATGATATCACTAAAGGAGGAAGATAGTTCACTATGAGACCCCTGGCAGATTATGGAAAGGAGAATCCTCAAGCAAGCAGTATGCTAGTTGTGGGAGTAAAGGAGTTCTTGAAAACACTAAAGATAAAGGACACTCCATGTTATGCCATTGTGGTGAGAGCCAAGGGAGAGAGGAAGGAGTACATAATAGAAAATAAAGAACCACTAAGGAAAGGGGGACCCAAAGAAGTACAAGACTTGTTGTGGAGATACAAGGGTGTGATTGTAGATAGCAAGACAGATACCCTACCACCTATCAAAGAAGTAAGTCATTGTATTGACTTGATACTAGGATCTACACTCCCAAACAAGGTAGCATACAAATTGACCCCTAATCAGAATGAGGAGTTAGCAAGACAAGTGTAAGAACTCTTGTGTAAGGGATTCATAAGAAAGAGTATCAGTCCTTGTGCAGTGCCAACACTACTAGCCCCAAAGAAGGAGGGTACATTAAGGTTATGTACCGAGTCTTGGGCTATAAACAAAATAACCATAAGATACCAGTTCTCCATGCCAAGGATGGAAGATCTAATGGATTTCCTAGGAGGGGAAAATTACTACTCCAAGATGGACTTGAAGAGTGGATACCACCAAATAAAGGTGAGGGAAGGAGACAAATGGAAGAAAACATTCAAGACCAATGAGGGGCTATTTGAGTGGATGGTGATACCCTTTGGTCTCTCAAATGCACCAAGAAAATTCATGAGGCTCATGAATGAGGTTCTTAATCCATTCATCAACCACTTTGTGGTTTTCTATCTAGATGACATACTCATCTTTAGTAGGAGCAAAGGAGAACACCTTGAGCATGTGGAACAAGTCTTGAAAAGATTGCTAGAGGAGAAGGTTATAATCAACTTGGACAAATGTGTTTTCTTATAGGAGGAATTGATAGTCCTAGGCTTTTTCATCTCAGGAGGAAATCTCAAAATGGATCCATCTAAGGTGGATGCCATACTAGACTTTCCAAGTCCAAGGACAATAAGTAAGGTAAAAATCTTTCATAGCTTAGAAAGTTTCTATAGAAAGTTTATTAGAGGCTTTAGCAATGTGAGTTCCCCCATGATTGACAACATAGAAGGGGGAAATAAATGTCATTTTGTTTGGACTCAAGAAGCTGATAGGGTTTTTGAGTTTTTGAAGAAGAAAGTTGCAGAACAACCCATACTAGTTCTACCAGACTTTGGCAAAGTCTTCACAATTGAATATGATGCCAGTAATAGGGCCATAGGAGGATTCCTAAGCCAAGAGGGAAATCTTGTAGCCTTCTTTAGTGAGAAGCTAAATGAAGCAAAGAAAAGGTACTCCACCTATGATTTGGAGATGTATGCAATGGTGCAATTCTTAAGGAAGTGGAGGCACTAATTGTTGCCTAAAAAATTTGTGGTATAAACTGATAATCATGCACTAAGCTTCTTGAATAGGTAGGAAAAGTTAAACCATAGACATGTGAAGTGGATAGGATACCTCCAATCCTACACTTTCATAATAAAACACAAGAAAGGGGTAGAAAACAAAGTTGATGATGCCCTTAGTAGGATGAATCTGACCATTCAGGAGATGAGCCTAGAGAACATGGGAATCCATTCTATAAAGGAAATGTATGAATAGGATGAGGATTTTAGGGAGGCATACAAGGTGTGTAAGGAAATGACAAGGTAGTATCATAGTACTTTTTTAGACTTCATGTTGTGGGAGGGGCTACTCTTCAAAGGTAGTCAGTTGTGTATCCCTAGGGGATCACTTAGAGATAATATTATAAAGGAGAAGCATTGTGGGGGCATGGAAGGCCACTTTGGGCTTGATAAGACTTTGGAGTTCATAAGGAGATTCTACCATTGGCCTAAGATGCCAACTGATGTTAGAAGGTTTTTTGGGACTTGTATGATATGTCAAAGAGCCAAGGGGAGAATTTCTAATGTAGGCCTCTACACTCCCTTACCCATCCCAAATAAACCATGGGATGTAGTAAGTATGGATTTTGTGCTTGGGCTTCCTAAGATCAGGCAAGGCTATGCCAGTATTTATGTGGTGGTGGATAGGTTCTCAAAGATGGCCAATTTCCTACCTTGTAAGATAAATCATGATGCCTCATATATGGTAGGAATATTGTTCAAAGAGATAATAAAACTACATGGATTACCTTTATCCATGGTCTCAGATAGAGACCCAAAGTTCCTTGGTCACTTTTGGAGGACCCTGTGGAAGAATCTTGGGACACACTTCTCTTATTCATCTACCTACCATCCCCAATCAAATGGCCAAATAGAAGTTATTAATAGGTCTCTTGGGAACCTATTAAGCTTCCTAACAAAGGAGTATAGAACTACATGGGATTCAGTAATTTCCCAGGAAGATTTTTCCTATAATGACTCAATGAACTAGAGTACGGGGTAGATTCCCTTCCAAATAGTCTATGGAACACACCCTAGGGGTGTAATGGAGTTGAGAGAAGTCAGGTCCTTGGAGAGGAACAATGCTCAAGAAAGTGATTTTGCAGAGGTCATGAGAGACATCCACAAGGAAGTGAAGAGAAGATTGGAGAAGACCACAGAGAAGTACAAGGATGCTACAGAAAGTAGAAGAAGAGATGTGCAATTCTCTATAGGAGATATGGTGATGATTCATCTCAAAAAAGAGAGATTTCCCAAAGGGAAACATAGTAATCTTATGATGAGGAAGATTGGCCCATTCAAAATTTTGCAAAAGTGTGGCCAGAATGCATATAAAATTGACCTGCCATCAAACATTGGGTTATCAAATACCTTTAATGTCTCTAATCTATATGCCTATAAAGGCCCAGAGGTATTGGATGAAAATGGAGAGGCACTACCTAAGGATGACACTATTAAGCCCCTTCCAGAAACTCAAGCACTAGAGATTGAGTTTATCCTTAGCAAAAGAGAAGGTAAGAAGACTAGAAGGCAAACATACCATGAATACCTTATCAAGTGGAGAGAGAAACTAGTGGAAGATGCCTATTGGCTAACAGAGGCAACAATTGAAAAGATGGGGTACAAGGTACTAGATCTACCAACTCAAGAGACTTGAGTTTTATTGGCCTAAGGAGTATGGTGCAGGGCACCCAAGGCACTTCCATGGAGGCCATGATACCAGAGAAGGTAGGTAGTTGATAGGTGTAATACCCCAAAAATGGGCTATAAGTTCATTAATCTCCTACATGTTCAAATTCGAATGAAATCGACATCGAAGTCCTAACCTAAGGCACATCTGAACATCATCGAATCCTAATTGATTATCCTAAATTTTGCATCAGGGAATATTCCTAGCAATATTCCTATTTATCATAATTATCTTTAATTTAATGATTATTTGGCAATAAATCCAATTTATCCATAAGTTTGATTAATTGAATATTCTAAATATTTAATTAATTAGATTTAATTCTACCACTTAATTGTTTAATTAAATTTAATTCCAATTATTCCTAAATTGTATTATTTAATTTTGACAATAAATCCAAAATCCTATGAATAATTGATTAAATTCTTATTTAATTAATTAAAGCAAGTTGTCAATTTTTAATAATATTGTTTTGGAATAAAAGTTTGAAAAATAATTGATTAACCCATAAATCAATTGTTTTATTTTTCAAAATCAGTTGAGTTGGAAATAAATCACTTTATTATTAAATTAATTCATAAATAAAATATGCACAATCAGAAAAATAGACAACTATCAATTATCAATTAAATCTAAACTCTATTTTGAGTTAAACTCTGCTTTTCCATGTTTTTGTGAGTAAATTATCCTTTATTTAAAAATAACTCAAAAATCAAGTTGAGTTTATCTGAGTGATTTATGGCTTTTTCCATGCACCTCCAAAGCCCTAGATTTTTATAAATTAAGGCTTTAGCTCTTCACAAATCATCCACAAGAATTGTATAATCACGCTGCCGAATTGGAGACTAAAGAATCATCTTTGCGAATCCAAGCTTTGTGAGATCAATATTGCATAGTTTTTCATATCATATTAGTTTTCATTTGTTAGATCATTTAGCATATCATAGCATATCAGTTTTTCATATTAGATCAATTCCATATCATTTTTCATCATTATTGCATAGAAAATCCAAAAATATAGATTAATTGCATTCATTCCATATCTAGAATTGTATTCAAATCCTTCATTTAGGTGTCGTCTAGGTCACTGATCTCAGTCTAATCTAAGAATACATACTCGCATCTACTAGAAGGCAGTAAATCGCCTAGTTAGTTTAGTTTTCATTCTATTGCATGATTTTGATTTTTGCTAACCTCTAATGTTTTACTGAAGTGTTGTGTATATAGATCAGGTACAAAATTCACACACACATTTCTGGCACCCACCGTGGGGCCCTGAAATGGGTTTCCCTTCAAATTTCATCAAATTCTATTCATTTCTTGTCTTTTTCTATCTCAGCCATGATTTTTCTTTTTTTGTCCATACATTCTCGTACGAGTTTTGTCAAAAACTCATCTCGAGAAATACCCACTATCGTACGATAATTGAGAAAATCGAGGATCATGCTAGTAGAAACCAAATGTCATCTGGAATCTTGACTATCATTTGGTACAATACCCAGTGTCGTACGAGTTTCCAGATTGTTGTTTGGAAGGTAACCCACTATCGTATGATTTTTTGTGCTAGGGTTTCATTTTTGTTTCACTGTTTAAGGTAGTTTGTCATATTTGTTTTTCAGATTTTGGCTAACAGCTAACCCTAACAATTGAAATTCCCTATTTTTGACTGGTTTTTCACTGATTTGGATTTGGGAAAGTGCAAGAATTGCTAAAATCAGGTAAAAATCTACTAAGCACATTGCGAGGAATTAAGGTAACTCTCTCAGCTGATAACATTTGGATTTGGATTAAAATGAACATCTTGCGTGTCTAGCTTGAGTGCCTTTCTTTTTCATATCACACATTTCATTTGGGCTCTAAAAACAAACATAGATTTTCTTTCAGCATCTTTGTTAAACATAGTAAATAGGCCCTATGAACACTATTCATGGCTCTTGAGAGAGTGAGTTTCTAGTGAAGCTCCTCTCAATGAAGGAACCCTTGTAGGTAGGGAGGATACTGAGGGAGTCTCACGTTCTACTAGATCCATGTGTCTTTAGTTTTTGATTGAGGCATTCTCTCTTTGGAGGGGTTGATAGATCATAAGGAGTTGACGTCATAGATCTTTGTGAGATAATCTTGGTCTTAGCGTGTCAGATAAATCTGTCTGCATTTTTTTGGTGAAGTGAAGAGGCAAGGGGATTATGCTCTACTTCCTTTTTGGAGAGTAATAGAAACCCAGATCCTTGAATCTAAACTAGTCTCCATGTGGTATATCTTGTGAGTCACCTTTAGCGAGGGTTAACCATAGTGGACATTCCCTTAATTGGGTCAACCACATTGATGAAACCTCAAGCGGTAATAGCCATTTTCACCATGGTAGTGACAACCATTATATAAATGTCCTGTTGGAAGAAATATCCACAGGTGTGGTCTCTTGTTGGGCTATCAGATCTCCCTAGCAGATCCTAAAGATTAAGTTCTCAGACTGTGTCAAAACCCTGGTGTGCCTGGATTGGAGTTCGCCCTCTTGGATCATAAAAGTTGTAGAGTCAAACCATTACTAAAAACCCTAGTGAGGCCAAATTTTCATTTTTCTAGGGTATATGTGCATTATTGCAAAACTTTTTGGAACATACACAATTAGCGCTTCGGAGGAATAGAACAAATAAAATCACTTGATTTTTCATGTGCAAGGTTGTTTTTTCCCTTGTCCATTATTTTCAAAGATGCTTGAAATCACTTGTTTGCTATTTTGCATGCTTGCTTATCTATCTGGTTATTGAAAATGAACAAATCTGTTACAATCCTCAACTCTGGACATTGAAATTTGCAAAGAAACCAAATCTTAAAACTCAAAATTTGCAAAACTAAAGTAAAATTCTTTTCTGGAGTCCACTGTCGTCTCACTCAGTTAGAGAGTCATATGAGTTTTGGAAAGAGTCATTTCATACCCCCTGATTGTCGTATGATACCTGGTACTTTGTCGTACGAGTGTTGTTGCCAGCCATTTTCAAAAATCAATTTTCTATTGCCAACTATCGTACGAGCTTAGAAATTATCATTTCATGCCATACCCACTGTCATACGAGCCTGCAAAAAGTCATTTGAGAAGCTTTGAAAAATTGCCAGAAAGTTATCGAAATTGCTAGATATCCAGTATTTCATCCTATTTCCAAAATTTATCAATCAAATCACTCTGTCAGGAACAAAGTAGTAAGCTATTGAGAATCCAATCATTATCCTAAAGTGGTCTTTTGAATCTGATCTAGCCTTTTGTTTAATCAATTTGAGTCTTCTTTATCTTGTGTCAAAACCTTGTCATAAGTATCAATCTTCAATCAATCTTCAAAAATGACTAAGTGTTGTGGTATCTTGTCTGCTATCTTTTGGGAATCTACCCATACATCCAGGACATAGTATCCCTCATCTAAGTCAAAATCTAAGCTTCAATAAATGAAACCTTGACAAGGTTGCGTCATCTAATCATCTTGATTCAATTCATTCTTCAGTTATCTGGATCTTATTCTTTTGTTTCACTCAAAGTTAATGATGGAAACTAGAGCTTCCTCTCACAAGAAATTTGGAGAAGCACTTAACACTAAAACTTTGTTTTCTCATGTAGGTCCAACTCTTGAGCAACTCCATAATTCTGATCTTTACGAAGATGATGGTCTCGACAACTTTCTATTGAAAACTGGTTACATACCTCCACCATCAACTCACGGAGGCAATCAAAAAACTCCTCATCAATCTATTCTAGGGAGTCCACAAACTCCTACCATGTCTCAAGTAGGGACAAACTTTGGTTCTCACAGAACTCAATCTCAACATGGAGCAAATCAGGAACCCACACTTGAATAAATTGCTCGATATCAAAATGATGATGAATTCAAGAAAATGATGAAGCATTTCTTGAAAGAAGATAGAGAAACATACTTTTCAAAGCTAGCTGATCAAGGAGCTAAACTTCCTCCTAACTTTAATGTGGAAAATATCATTACACATGAGAAAGAAACTCCACTCATAGCTATTATGAAATAGATGCATGTCATGCAAGTCAAACTTAACAACCTTGAGAAAGAAAAGGAACCCAAGGAGTTCTCCATAGAAGCTCTATGTCCTTTTCCTTTTGACAAAGACTTGTATATGCCACCATTCCCGAAAAGAGTGGAGAGGCCCAAGTATGATAAGTATGATGGAAACTCTGACCCTCAGATCATGTTAGAGAATTATGTACACAATCTATGGAGTTCATGCATGAACCAACTTATCTGATGCGTCTCTTCCCTCGATCTCTAGGTGGAGCGGCCATTCATTGGTTCTCTAGATTGCCTTCTACTATCAAAAATTTTGAGGAGTTGATCAAATTGTTTTATCAGCAATACTCCTACCATATTCAACATCTAGTCACCATGATTGATATTTGTAATCTCAAGAAATATCCAAGGGAACCATTCCTAACATTTCTTAAGAGATGGAGGAAGAAGTTCTCTCTATATGCCAAACCTATTCCAGAAATAGAAAAACTAGAAATCTTCATCAATAACCTTGTTCCAAAAATCAACTATCCTCTACAAATGCAAGATCATACATCTTTTGATAAGATGGTGGACAATGCTATCAAAATTGAAAAAGTGCTTGTGAAAAAAGGAGAAATCACACTTCAAAAAGACAAGTACGAATCAGGATCCAGTTCTAAAGAAAAGAACAAAAACTGGAACAAGAATAAAGGCATCATCATAGATGGTGTTGTTGATACTATATGTGCCCCATCAAAGGCACCAGCTTTCAATCTAACCATTGGTACTCGAGCCATAAAAGCTTCAGAACAAAAGGTGCCTGAATCATCTCAAAAGAAGCCAGAGTATAAAAAGTGGTCCACTGATAATAAACAAACGTTCAATCCTCTTGGAGAATCTTTGGAATCAGCCATAAGAACTTTGCTAGCTAATAACATCATCTCCTTGCTTGTGATCTTCCCACCTGATTCTGAGCCTAAACCAAAATGGTGGAGAGAGAATGAATTCTGTGATTTCCATCGAAGTAAAGGTCACAAAATGAATAACTACTTACGCTTGAAACATACCATTCAAGATCTAATTGATAAGGGAGATATCACCATTGACAATCATAAGAGCAATAATGATCATACAACATTCACAGAACCATTTCTGAAACATGGTCAAGAAGTTTCATCTTCTCAACCTAATATGGGGGAAAAGGTCAATTATGCTTACCCTAGAAATAATGTTGTTATCAATATGGTTGAACCTTGTCTCTCTAAACATTGCAATGTCATCAAAATTGTGCGAAGAGATAGAGATCATTCTTCAGCTAATGCAGTTACTAGATCACAAGCTCAGGCATATCTAAATGGACAAATCCCAGATTCATCAAATGTCCCTAAGATGCCCTTCAATCTTTCTTCCGCTTCCAAATAGAAGGTTGTTTCTAAATTTTCTAATTCTAAAGATACAAGGCCAACATCTTATAGCATTGTTCAACAACTCCAAAACACTAATGCAAAAATCTCCATGTTTGAGTTGCTTCGAATATCTCCAGCTCATAGAGCCATTCTAGATAAAGCTTTGCTCGGATCCAATGTTCCTGATGACCTTGATTTAGATAGGTTCTAGACTATGGTTGGACATCTTACATCTCTACAACATATCTCCTTTTCAAAGGAAGATGGCAACTCCTTGAGTCACCCACATAATCAGCCCTTGCATATAGAAGTCTTGATCTAGAATCATAGAGTCAAATAGGTGTTGATAGATGGAGGCACTGGCCTAAACATTTGTTCTTACAACTTGATCACACAATTGGGATTTTTAGAAATGGCTATTGATCCTAGAAAGAAGATAACTATAAAATCCTATGATGAACAAGAAAGATCTTCTAAAGGCACCATTGTCTTACCTATCAGAGCAGGTCTGGTTATCAGAGATACTATATGTCAAGTCCTTGATCTACCTTTGGCTTACAACATTCTTCTAGAGAGACCATAGATACATGAAATGAAAGCTATTCCTTCTACATTCCATCAATGTCTGAAATTTCCTTATGAAGGAGTAGAGGTCACTATTCCAACAGCCATATCCACTACTTGCAATACCTTGAAGGAAAGTGTAGATAAGCTTGTGCCTAATAATAGAGAATCTTCCATTGAACCAACTAAATAAGCATCCACATCTAAAATGGAAGATCTTGCAAAAGAGGTTAATATCAAAGAAAATAGTATGGGAAAATATACTATCTAGCCAGTCTTATCTTTGACATCTCTCCCTATCTTGCCTAAGTCTTATGGGAAATCTTTGAAACAATCCAAACCAGACTCTAAAGAACCCCTTGAGGTATATAAAAAGAATTTTGTAGTAGAACAAGTCTCCAAGCAAGAATTTGAAGAATATGAAGTTGTGCTTGCATGGCTATACAAAGATGAATCTGAATCCCATGATATTCAAACTAGTGACTCTACAGTATCCAAACTCCCTTCTAAGTCATATGGTCCAGGAGATAAATTGATATCTAAGATGGGATATTCAGGTAAAGGACCTCTAGGAGTAAGAGGAAAAGGTCTTGAGGTACCTATCCCACATACTGGTAGAGAAAATAAAGACAAAGTTAGCTTAGGATTTAAAAAGAAACCCTTCCACCTCAAAGGAAATTGCTCTCATGTCATAGAGAAGATCACACCAGGAGAAGCCCTTCTTAAGAAAGAAGAAATAGAACTATCAGAGAGTGATTCAGACAGCTCAGAATTCATTCCCTATGAAAAATTTCCTAAAGAGATCAAAGACCTTCTTGAGACAGAAATGATCCTATCAGAAGAATCAATGTAGTAGAAACACAAGAACCTACTATAGAGCAAGAGATAGTTGCCACACAAGAACCAACTAATCTCAAAGTTAATCAAATGGACCAAGAGGAAGGTGGTAGCTATTCTGAGATAGATTCCCATGAGTATGAATACAAATCCAAATCTGAGGGTAACCCTTCTTGGGGTATTCACCCTGACTTTACTCACGTTCTAAGATTGCCTAGAGATCCTGAATCAGAAGATGAATCTAATGACTATGAATGGGGAGTCATTCCAGAACTAGATGATCTTATCAGAGAGAAACATGTTGATGTTATTCACTAATATGCACCTCAACCCAACGTAAGTCTAGAATGAAATGATGAACCTATCGAGTTTGAGCCACCTATGGCTAAATTGGACTCCCATGATGACATTGAGCCTATTCATGAATTGAATGTCTTAAGTTGTAATATCACCTTTGAATTCAAGCATCAGGTTAGGACCAATGATGACATATCCATATCCATAAACACTATCTCCTAATCTTTCCCTACTTTGACTATCCAATATCCAGACCTTATTGATCAAACCTCCACAAATTCGAGCCATGGTATTTATACCTTCCCAAATGACTATGCCCTTGCTTTCTACCTCAATGTAGTTGAGCCTATGAGGACTTCCATCAGTGAACTAAGTGTTAGCATGACAGAGTTGGACATCAAGTATCTTAGTCAGAAAAATAAGAATAAGAATAAAAAGAAAAGGAGTTCTGAGGGTGAAAACCACTTTGTGGCAGTCTCAAAACCTACAAAAGTAAAAATAAAAGATGTATTCGAAGGTGAAAACCTCTCAAAGGTGCCTAAGGATGAGATATTTGATGTCCTTTCAAGTCATTTATAGGACATATCTCTAGTTTTAATTGAGCCCACTCAATCCATCAACTTGGGAACCACAGAAGAACCACAGTTGATTCATGTAGCACAATCTTTATAAGAAGAAGAGAAGAAAAAGTTTATGATATTCCTAACAAAGAAGAAGATCAAATTTTCATGGAAATATTCAAATATGCCAGGGTTGAATCCTAATCTTATAATGCATTATTTATCTATAGCTCCAAATGTCAAACCTATCAAGAAAAAATTGAGAAAGATGCATCCTCATGTTGCACTCTTGGTAAAAGCTGAATTAGAGAAGCTCCTAAAAGCCGGATTCATCCAAGTTATTGACTATGTAGAGTGGATCTCTAATATTATACCTATTTCAAAACTAGATAAATCAATCAAAGTGTGCCCAGAATTTAGAGATGTAAATAGAGCATGCCCTAAGGATGATTTTCCACTACCTAACATTGATATGATAGTGGACATGACTATGGGTTTCGAGATGTACTCTTTAATGGATGGTTTTTCTGGATATAACCAAATAAAAATTGCTCCAGAGGATCAAGAGAAAATTTCTTTCACATGTGCATGGGGAACCTTCTACTGGAATGTTATGCCATTTGGGCTTAAAAATGTTGGTGCTACATATCAAAGAACCATGACATCTATTTTCCATGACATGATGAATAGGACTATGGAAGATTATGTGGATGATACTTTAGCAATATCTATGATTAGAGCTGAACATCTAAATGACTTGAGCAAGATACTAGACAGAATGGAAAAATTTAGTCTTAGACTAAATCCTAAGAAGTGTGCTTTTGGTGTCACTTCTGGAAAGCTCTTAGGGTACATAGTTTCAAAGAAGGGTATTGAGGTTGATCCAACTAAAGTAAAGGCTATAATGGAGATGCAACCCCCTAAGAATATCAGTCAGATGAGGACATTGCAAGGAAGAGTTCAATCTATCAGAAGATTCATATCACAACTAGCGGACATATCACAACCATTTACAAAAACATTACATAAATGTGTGACCTTTGCATGGAATGAAGAATGTGAGAAAAACTTTGATCATATCAAATAGTATCTATCGAATCCTCCAATCTTGATGCCTCCTATTCACGAAAGCCATTGATCTTATGTCTCCACTACAGATACATCATTGGGGGCATTGCTTGCACAACATGATGAGGACAAAAAGGAAAGAGCTATATACTATATCAGTAGAACATTGGTTGCCTACGAAAAGAACTATTCAATGATTGAGAAAGCTTGTCTAGCTATGATCTTTGCATCATAGAAACTGAGACACTACATGTTAGCTCATACCACTCAATTGGTAGCTAAAATTGATCCACTAAAATACCTACTATAAAAGCTACCCTCACGGGTAGATTAGCCAAATGGGTCATGCTCTTAAGTGAATTTGACATTGAATATGTGGAAAGAAAAGCAACTAGAAAACAAATATCTATGTTCATATTGAACTATATCATATGCAGATATGGGATCCCACATTCTATAATCATAGATAATGGGGGACAATTCAAAAATAAAGACCTAGATGATCTATGTGCCAAATTCAACATCACACAACATTGGTCTTCTATCTACTATCCCCAAGGGAATGGCCAAGTTGAGGCCTCTAATAAGAATCTATTGAAAATCTTGCACCACACCGTGAATAAGACTGGAAGAGACTAGCATCTCATGATCAATCCAGCTCTTTGGGCCTACAGAACAAGTATCAAAACACCTAATGGGGCTACACCTTTCACTTTAGTTTATGGGTTTGAAGCGATACTACCTATTGAGGTTGAAATCCCATCACTAAGAATCAGAATGCATGGTCTAGTAACTAATGATGACTACAGAGTGTCTAGGTTGCAAGAACTTGAACTACTAGATGAGCGTAGACAAGCAGCGTATGATCATCTCAGAGTATATCAAAAAAGAATGTCTAGAGGTTACAACAAGAAAGTCAGACACAGAGAATTTTAGGTTGGTGATCTAGTCTTGAGAGAAAATCCTAAAAATCAATCACATCGAAAACGCAAGGGGAAGTTTGAACCCAACTGGCTGGGTCCCTTTGTAATCACTGCTACTTTTGGCTCTGGTGCCTATCAACTCTCAATGACTGCAGGAGAACAGCTCCAAGAACCAATCAATGTTCTCCATCTAAAGAAATTCTATGCCTAAGACATTCAGTGTATGGTAAAATATCCTAAAAAAATATTTAAAATGGGAAAAAGTCCTGAAAAAATGAACATCTTGGTGAAAACCTAGCAATAGGCACCTTGATATTCATAAAAAAAAGTTAAAAAAATATCAAAAAGTACAAAAAAATTGAAAAAAATAAAAAATACAAAAAAATGAGAAAAAGAAAAAGTGCCTTGGTGAAAACTTGGAAACAGGCGCTTTGGTAGAAAAAATAGAATCTTTGCCAAGATGGTGAAAACCTGGCAAACGGGCACCACTTGTTTCAAAATGCTCCATCTATTAGTGCAATCTTGGTCTTTCCTAGCTTTCAGTCTTGCTTTAGTTTGTACATATCTCTCGGTTTTGTTTTCGCATTCCTATTTTCAATAAGTTAGTCTGTACACCAATCAGCTCAAGCATCGGTATCCTATCAATGTTCAAACTTGGGGGCAATCAAAGTCATATCCTATGGCCTCCAATGTATCTTAGACATATCAGATCTAGTCAGAGTCCTTTGAAGATTCATTTGAGTCAATTATGTTTGTCTTGTCTCCAAAAAGGATTTTGCATCAACAACAACACAATCAAACTGAAAACACAAACTGAAAACAATCTGTGCCTTTTACATGCTTTTATCTCCTTGTATGCTTACTGATTCACATTGAGATTTTTGCATATTGTGTCCCTTCGAGCTCTTCGATGATGTCCTTTACAGGATTTAGAGAGTGATGAATGGGGGCATAATCTTTTCTTTGTTTTCTTCTTGTATGTGAAAATCTAACAACTTTGGAAATTCTGGATTGAAATGGTGTCTGACTATAAGAGCCTCTATCTTGAATTGGATGGCCATGCGTACCTCGACCATTGATACCCAAAAAATTCAAGGAAGTTTGATCTAACTATTGTCCTTTATTTGAGTGAGTTCTTTCTCCTATTGTGAAACACGATCTTACCTAAGGATGTGAATGATAAAGGGTCACTACAGGTAATTCACATTGGATTTAGAATGATCTCTTGACTACTTGATGTGTTTGTAATGCAAGGCATATTCAAGTCATCATTACGTTTATGTTCTAATGCTTATACAAATTGCTATATCAAAATAGATATGATATTCAGGTCATCCTAGCGTTTATGACTTGGTGCTTATATCTAATCCGACATTTCAAAAAATAAAATCAATATTCATATATCCATGGTTGTTTGACTAGTGGGTGTTGTATTGATTCTTGCGCATACAAATTGATATTCATATGTCTATGGTTTCCTAACTAGTGGGCATTGTATTGATTTATCCAGTTACCTAAAAATTCAATGATGAGAATAACCGACACATGATCAGTGACTAGGTCCTAGGTCTTAGGTTGCATTTCATTTTGCATGTCTCTTTGCATTTTGCATGATCTCACAATGGCTAAATAAACTTCAAATGCTTAAAAAGATTCTTCAATCATCTCTTCAAATCTAACAAGAGCTAAATCTTACACGAAGGTCCATCCAACGAAACAACAAGTAGAATCCTTTTTGAGGATCAAAATTCAAATCTGAGATCATTTACTATGTCAAAATCATGATTTAAAATTTTTGGACATAGGACGGTCCACTGCTTGCATAATCAACCTTCAATCATCAAAGAAATCTAGAATTCAACTTAACTGATTATCTTACATCAAACTATCAAAATTTTAACTTGGTTAACTATGGTCACCTCATGGTTTAACCTAGTCAAACTTGGTCTTTTGGACCTCTAAACATACTTTTGAACTATTCAACACTGACTTTTCTTGTCAAATTTCAATTTTTATCTCGAAGGGGGCATGGTATTGCACATCATTCAAAGTCTGTGATCTAAATCTGAAATCATATCTTTCCTCAGTAATCAAGACAACAACCATGTCTAGTTTTTTATTCATAAAAAAAAAGACCTCATCGCTTGGGGCAAATCAATCATCGCTCGGGGCATATCAGATTCATCGAGATCCATATCAATCTGGTATTCTCTTAATCTTGTAAATTGTATCAGTTTTTGTAACTATCGGTTCAATTATGTTATTTCCTTGGTTCTTCAGAAATTGAAGGGTTCAGATGTGATACCAATGTGATTCAATATAAGGACAATCGGGTCTGGAATCGGTCACTCACTTCTTCGCAATCATCGGTTCATTTGCTGTTATAGTTAACATTATCTTTGGTCATTCAGGACCTAACATCTTCAAATCTTTCAAATCAATTTCTATTTCATATCAATTTCAATTTCAAACATCAGTTTCAACATCATACATAGACTATCTTTGAACCACTGCGCTTCGCACAGTAATTCAAAGAAGGGCAAAATGTAATACCCCAAAAATGGGCTATAAGTTCATTAATCTCCTACATATTCAAATTCAAATGAAATTGACATCGAAGTCCTAACCTAAGGCACATCTGAACATCATCGAATCCTAATTGATTATCCTAAATTCTGTATTAGGGAATATTCCTAGCAATATTCCTATTTATCATAATTATCTTTAATTTATTGATTATTTGGCAATAAATCCAATTTATCCTAAAGTTTGATTAATTGAATATTCTAAATATTTAATTAATTAGATTTAATTCTGCCACTTAATTGTTTAATTAAATTTAATTCCAATTATTCCTAAATTGTATTATTTAATTTTGACAATAAATCCAAAATCCTATGAATAATTGATTAAATTCTTATTTAATTAATTAAAGCAAGTTGTCAATTTTTAATAATATTGTTTTGGAATAAAAGTTTGAAAAATAATTGATTAACCCATAAATCAATTGTTTTATTTTTCAAAATCAGTTGAGTTGGAAATAAATCACTTTATTATTAAATTAATTCATAAATAAAATATGCACAATCAGAAAAATAGACAACTATCAATTATCAATTAAATCTAAACTCTATTTTGAGTTAAACTCTGCTTTTGCATGTTTTTGTGAGTTAATTATCCTTTATTTAAAAATAACTCAAAAATCAAGTTGAGTTTATCTGAGTGATTTATGGCTTTTTCCATGCACCTCCAAAGCCCCAGATTTTTATAAATTAAGGCTTTAGCTCTTCACAAATCATCCACAAGAATTGTCCAATCTGAGAATACATACTTGCATCTACTAGAAGGTAGTAAATCACCTGGTTAGTTTAGTTTTCATTCTATTGCACAATTTTGATTTTTGCTAACCTCTAATGTTTTACTGAAGTGTTGTGTATACAGATCAGGTACAAAATTCACACACACAATAGGATCCTTTTGGATTCCTAGGATTGTAATAAAAGACCATTTGTAATTTCAATTGACTCTTAGGTGACATTATGAACCAAGAAGCTCAATTGGACCAAAGGTCTCAAATGCTTAGCATAGGTTGTTTTTGGGTTGGATAAGTTAGTTTAGGCTTTAGATGGATGGGTTTGATCCATTTAGGTCTTGGTAAGTCCTAATAGAAGCCTAGGAGCAAGGTTAGCAAAGTTGCAATGCAACTTTTGAAAGTTGCTTGACAACTTTTCAAAAGTTGCTCGACAATTTTTGAAAGTTGCTTAACAACTTTTCAAAAGTTTCTCGACAACTTTTCAAAAGTTGTTCTAAATCATGATAATTGGTTCAAATCCCCTAAATAGGTGGTTGTAACTATTGGAGAGAATTTTTAAATCCAAATATGTGATCAATCATCTGGTTAAAGGATGCATTTACGTTAGAGCCTTGATATTTTGAATGAAAAAAACTTGATTTTCTAGAAAATATCACTGTGTCAGAAAATTGTACAACCCTCTATGATCATTAAATGATTTTCTTAGTAATGGATTCATTGTAGGGATGAATCAGTGACTGAATGCAATTGATTTGAGGTCTATTGGAGTTTTGTGACAAAATTTGTCTCCATTTTCTCTTGGATTGGTCTAAACAACCCTAAATTTAAGGGTTTGGCAAAGATGGGTCTCTAACTTTCCATTCCACCAATGGATCCTCAAGAAACTAAGGGGAATGAAATTTAGGGACATCCTTTCAATTTTTCTAGAGGCCTGAGGTAGGAGGAGTTGGTCTGGCCTTTCTTCAAGCCATCCCTAGGCTAAACATCTCAATGTGTTTAGCCAGGAGAGAAGTTGCAAAGTGGGGATAGTCAGCATGTGGGACTGAAGGGACCCTGTGAAGTCTTGTTTTTGTTCATTTTGATTGTGTTAAGGATGTCCAAGGGTTTTGGGGGATTTTGAGTACCCATATTCTCAAAGGTATTTAGTTTTCCTAGTCTAATCTAGCCAATTAGGCCTGTGAACCTAGTAAATATTTGGGTGTGCTCGATCAGTGTCAACCTAAGGGCTCTTGGGATCTTTAGGGGGATCCAAATATGTGTTTAGATCTATGATTATTTTTCCTAATCATTCAAAAAATTTGGGAACTAAAGACCAAAAATAGGGTGCTCAGGACTACAAGGATTGTAGGCCTAGATTGAAGAATCAGTGTTGCGGGTTGTTGAGATTCCTTTTGAGGGTGAATCCTAGATTGTAATGGTCACAAAATATTTTCTTCACCATTTTTTAGAGTGGATTAGTGGTTGAGGGTGAATTCCTCTTGTTGGGCTCATCTAGTGCTTGTTCCCTAGAGTGGGTGTAGGATCAAGAAGGGTCCTAAAAACAAGTATTGAGTCAATTGGGGTGTTAGAAACCCTTGGTTTAGTTGGTGGCTACACTACTACTCTACATCTCTCTCTCTCTCTCTCTCTCTCTCTATATATATATATATATATATATATATATATATATATATATATATATATATATATATATATCCCTGACGCAGAGCTCTCCCCTATTTAGGCAACTTGGTAAGTGGTGAGACCTTTGGTGTTTCTTTGAACCCAAGTGGGCTTAGGAGAGTGCTCTACACCTTTAGAAGATCCTATAACAAACACAAATCTACTATCCTCACTAGAGGATGCTCAGCCCTTTCTATTTTTTACTTCCCTAGGCTTGACTGACACTCAGTTGATTCCTTAACCAAATGGGCTTGGGTGATACCTAGTTCATTTGTTAACTGAGAGGGCTTGGTTGATTCACTAAGTAGTTTACTAATGCTCGATAATCCTACTGCAAATCACCCTTACTAGTTCAAACTTGAAATGGGAACCTTTGCATTGGGAAGGGGATGGAAAGGTTCCATGCTCACTATATGTCTCTAATGGGAGAAATTTCCACACCCTATAGGTTATGGGACAAGTGGTGAGACCTTCAGTGTTTCTCTAAACCCAAGTGGGCTTAGGAGAGTGCTCTACACCTTTAGAAGATCATATAACAAACAAAAATATACTATCCTCAATGAAGGATGCTAAGACCTTGCTAGTTTTTACTCCCCCAGGCTTGACTAACACTTGGTTGATTCCTTAACTAAATGGGCTTTGGTGATACTCAGTTCCTTTGTTAACTGAGAGGGCTTGGTTGATTCATCGAGTAGTTTACTAATGCTCAATAATCCTACTGCAAAGCACCCTTACTAGTTCAAACTTGAAATGGGAACCTTTGCATTGGGAAGGGGATGGAAAGGTTCCATGCTCAGTATATTTCTCTAATGGGAGAAATTTCCACACCTTACAAGTTATGGGACAAGTGGTGAGACCTTCGGTGTTTCTCTGAACCCCAATGGGCTTAGGAGAGTTCTCTACACCTTTAGAAGATCCTATAACAAACACAAATCTACTATCCTCATTGGAGGATGCTAAGCCCTTGCTAGTTTTTACTCCCCTGGGCTTGACTGATAGTTAATTGATTCCTTAACCGAATGGGTTTGGGTGATACTTAGTTCCTTTGTTAACCAAGAGGGCTCGATTAATTCACCGAGTAGTTTACTACTGCTCAGTAATCCTACTGTAAAGCACCCTTACTAGTTCAAACTTGAAATGGGAACCTTTGCATTGGGAAGGAGATGGAAAGGTTCCATGCTCACTATATGTCTCTAATGGGAGAAATTTCAACACCTTACAAGTTATGGGACAACCAATCCTCAGTTTTAGGCCTTTCGAGCTTGTAGCCTTTTGAACAAGGTTCTAGTAACTTAGTTCCATATTCTTACAAAGAGACTACAAGGAAAATTGTAGATTTGGATACCCTTATTGATTTGAATCAATCTTCCAGATCGCAATATCTAAAATAGTATGGACAATACCCAACAATTCCTGATCCACTAGTCCTAATAGGGCTAATTGGCTTGGTTACTTAAGGAAATGTTCACTAGTCGATTGTCCAAGGAAAACCACCAATTGAGATGATTTTAGGAATCCCAAAGAGACAAAAATCTATCATCATATTTATTTTTTCCACCCCTGAAGTGCTACTATCACTTCACTCTTCCATATCCTGGTCCAAGCACATAGAGATTCTTGGCCTAGAGCCTGCAAGAAGACTTCACAAAATAATCCCATTTCTCCTACGCTTTTGAGGATCTAAAATAAATTGGCCTAGCTTGCATTTCCCTAGTTTGCATGGGAATCCCATGGAGGAAAAGTAAGTTAGGGCATTATTTGCTAAAACCCTAGTTCAGGAGAGTTTCTTGAAAACTTGGTAAAGAAACTCTTCTATCTTCCAACTCCAATCTCCAAACTAACTCAAACCAAAAGCATTGGATTCCTAACTCATGTCAAAGGTCGGATTGATCAATGTTCTCCTTTGCACTTCTATACCAATCTGTACACATGCTATTTATAGTCTAGAACATGGAGAAAAATAAGGGATTTTATTGATTGAATGCAAAATTACATAAGTTTCATGTCTCTTGTCTTCCACCCACCTGAAAGGGCTATTTGAAGACCTTCCCCCAATGGATCCAACTAGGTTTCAAAGGTTGTGACTATTGGGAGGTTGTTTTACAAGTTGGTAGAAACTTTTCAAAGAAGTTGTCGAGCAACATTTCTTGCATTTTGCAACTTTTTGCAAAATGTTGAATTCTTGCTCTTAATGAGCCTATAGGTGTAAGCCTTGGATCCTAAGGATCCCAAACATTATTAAATCATTAAAATAACCTAAAAGACACCTAGGAAAATCTAAACCCCTAAAAGTTCCTTTTGACCATAGTCAAAAACCCATGGTTTATAACCACACCAAGGGTGACTAGGTCTTACAAGTTGGTTTGCTAAACAAAATTTGAAAGCTCTTTAAAAACCCTTAGGCATGAAGACCCTTGGGTGAGTCCTCCAAAGACCATAGATGTATAGATGTTGTGAAGAGTGGAGCAAGTGCTCCTACACCATACTCCCTTGTTTTAAAAACTCAATTCCCACTTGAGAGCAATTTTTGAACCGAGGTTCCATGCTTGTTGATACAATCTTCACTTATCCATGTAGCATCAATTTCAGGTAACTCCTTCCATTTAACCAAGTAGTCTTTTTAGGTCTTCTTCCTAGTTTTCTTGACAACTTTAGAGTCAAGAATCTTTTCCAACTGTAAAGGATGGTTTGATGGCAAGTCATTTATCCATTCTACCTATGTATTTTCAGTATCTTGCAAAGTGTTGTTAGATCCTATATCACCCTTAAAAGGAGTGAGATCACAAATGTTAAAGATAGGAGAAATAGAAATAGTAGGGAGTAAAGAAATTTCATAAGAATTATCCCCAAATTTATGAAGTATTTTACAGGGACTGATATTTCTTATCTGCAATTTGGTTTGTCCCTTAGGTAGCCTTGCCTTATTCAGGTATGCCCATACTTGATCTCCTTCTTTGAAATTAACATGTATTTTCTTCTTATATGCTTGTTGTTTGTACTTTGCAGTATTCTGACTCAATGTTTCTCATACTTGATCATGAATCTGTTTGATCCATGCAGCCAATTCTTCACCCTGTGCACTAGCTTTAAAGTTAGTCGGTAACTCTCTTAATTCCATGACCCCTCTGGGGTGAAGTCCTTAATTTACTTGGAATGGTGTCTTCCCTATTGATTGGTTTACTGAATCATTAAAAGAAAATTCTACTTGAGGAAGGATAGCATCCCAAGTTTGTCTATATTGTCTTGTTAGAAACCTTAAAAGGTTGCCTAATGATCTGTTTACAACTTTAGTTTTCCCATCTATCTATGGATGGTATGCATAATTGAATGACAAGTTTATCCCCAACTTTTTCCAAAGGGTTCTCCAAAAGTTCCCTTGGAATTTCACATCTCTATCTGAGATAATGGATGTTTTAAATCCATGAATTCTAACCACTTCTTTAAAGAACAAGTTAGCAATATGAGAAGCATCATTAGAAACTTTATAAGGAACAAAGTGTGTCATTTTGCTAAATCTGTCAACTATAACAAAGATACTATGAAATCCCTATTTATTTCTCAGAAGTCCTAAGACAAAATCCATACTCACACTGTCCCATGGTTTTTTTGGAATAGTGAGTGGTTGATAGAGACCTTGAGTGGTCCTGACTCCTTTATCCCTTTGACAAATAGTGCATGTCTCAAAAAACTTTTTGACATCAATGGGTAATCGAGGCCAATAATAGTTTCTCCTTACAATTTCAAGTGTCTTATCTATGCCAAAATGACCTCCTACTATGCCACAATGTTTCTCTCTAATTAGATTTTCTCTCATGGAGCATTTAGGAATATAGAGTTGAAATCCTTTTTAAAAAAGGCTATTTTTCAATAAATATTCTAAATAAGTAGTATTATATGCATCTGATAGAGTAGACCAAACCTTGTAGATATCACCAAAGTTTGAATCATCTTTGTATAGGTACTCGAGGGCATCAATTCCTATGCTTTTTACATGCACTTCTTCAACCAAAATTACTCTCCAGCTAATAGCATATGCCACTTTGTTTGAAGTTCCTTTCTTATGCTTTATATAAAATGTGAATACTTGGAATTATTCAACCCATTTCATGTGCCTGCAACTTAGTTTATCTTGACTATTCAGAAAACTTAAAGCATGACTATCTGTAAAGATAATAAATTCATTAGGAAGCAATTAGTGCCTCCATTTCTTGAGGGCTTGAACCATAGCATAAAGTTCCAAGTCATATGTATTGTATTTCTTCTTCATTTCATTCAATTTTTCTAAGAAGAAAGCCACTGGTCTTCCATCTTGACTGAGGACTGTGCCTATGGCCAGATTGCTATCATCATTCTCCACTGTGAATAATTTGTCAAAGGTAGGTAGTGCCAAAAAGGGATATTATGCTACACTCTCCTTCAAATACTTAAAATCTTCATCTGCTTGTGTTGTCCACTGGAATTTTGTTTTTCTACCACCCTGATGGTATCAAGTAAAGGTGCACAAATATGACTGAAATTTTTGATAAACTTCCTATAAAAGGTAGTCAATCCATGAAATCTCCTAACTTATCCTGGAGGCTTTGGTGTGGGCCAATTAATGATAGCCTCTACCTTTTCAAGATCCATTTTCAAAGTGCCCCTTGAGACAACAAAACCCAAAAATATCAACTCTTGTTGCATGAATGTACATTTTTCTAAGTTGATAGACAATTTCTTCTCATGTAATCTTTGGAGAACTTGTTCCAAGTGTCTCATGTGGTCTCGTATAGTCCCACTAAATATTAGGATTTCATTTAAATAGACCACCACAAACTTGCCTATAAAATTATAAAGCACTTACATTCATTAATCTCATGAAGGTGCTAGGAGCATTGCTAAGGCCAAATGGCATCATAAGCCATTCATATAATCCTTGGTGGTTTTAAATAAAGTATTCCACTCAAATCTTGACCTTATTCTTATCTGATGGTAACCATATTTAAGGTCAATTTTAGAGAAATAACATGCTCCTCTGAGTTGGTCTAATAGATCCTCAATCCTGAGTATGGGGAATCTATATCTAATTGTTATTTTGTTTATTTCCCCAGAGTCGATGCATAGTCTCCATTTTCCATCCTTTTTAGGGGCCAAAACACTCGGGACTACATGAGGGCTGAGACTCTTTTGTATGAGTCCTGTTGTCATCAATTCATTGATTTGTCTAGTGACTTCTACATTCTGATTAGGAGTGAGTTTATAAGCAGCCTTGTTGGGTAGGGAAGCACCTAGAATGAAATCTATTTGATCACATATGTCCCTCAATGGTGGGAGTTCATCTGGTGTGTCTCCTGCAACTATTCCTTTGTACTTATGTAGTAGGCTATCTACTTCCTTTGATATTTCTCTATGCACTTTCTTCTCCTTTGGTTTAAGGACTAAGGCATATCCTACCTCCAAATCTTCAATAGTTTTGATCATCTCTTATTCTCCTGCAAGCATGACTAGCTATTCATTTGGTTTTTCTTTTTAAGGATCAGGAAGAGGGAGAAAGTTGTATTTGTGATCATTCTCATTGATTTGGTATTTTTTTGTGACTCCATCATGTTTAGCCTATAGATCATACTTCCATGGACATCCTAACAAAATGTGACAGACATCCATATCTACAACATCACAAAGGATTCTATCATTATAGTCTTTAATGGACAAATCTACCCAAGCTTGTTCATTTATGAGGGTCTGTTTCCCTTTTGTCAACCAAGATACATGGGATGGGTTTGGGTGGGGTATCTTTTCCAATTTTAATTTATCTACCATTTCTCTAGATACAATATTTTTAGTAGAACTAGAATCAATTACTAACTTGCATACCTTTCCATGGCTCTTCCAATTGGTCCTAAAAAGACTCTTTCTTTGAGGAGGTTCTACCAGAATGGGTGCTTGGATCAGAGTCCTCTTTATCATGAGGCTTACTCCATCTTCTCTAGTACAGTCTTGCACACTATCAACATCATCTTCTTGCACTAGGTTGGCTCTTCTTTCACCTTGGTTATTCTTCTTGTCTTTGTTTGGATACCTATTGGTGTAGTGCCCTATTTGATTGCAGTTATAACATCTGATTTGTCCATTGTTTCTTCATCCATTTCTACCCCTTCTATTTCATCTTCTACCTCTGTATCCACCTCTTGAACTTCTTTCCTCTTAGCTATTCTCCTTATTAGATTCTCCATATGGTCTATTGTTATGTCCTCTTCCTCCAAAGTTTCCTCTACCTCTTTCATTCTTAGCTTTTCCTCTACCACTTTGTTCATTCCTCCTTCTGAACTTTTCTTCAACTTTCAATGCCCATTGATAGCATTGATTTATTGTGGTAGGGCTTTTCAAACTAATTTTATCCTGAATTGAGACCCTTAGGCCTTTCATATACCAAGCAAGCTTCACACATTCTAGTTCAACAAACTTGGATTTCATCACCAATTTTTGAAATTCTTTGATATAACTAGAGATATCCATCTCCTTCTTTCTTAGACTCATTCTTATTTTATGAAGTTGGACTTCATAATATTTAGGGACATAGGTTTCCCTATGCAGGGCCACCATATTATTCCAAGTGGTGACTAGATTCTTTCCATTCTTCACCCTATCATCTTGAGTGAAGTTCCACCATGTGAGTGCAGAGCCTTTGAGCTTTGACTTAGCAATCTTCACCCTATGATTCTTAGGGATGTCTTCACAATCAAAGAAACTATTTAGGGCATCCACCCAATCCATTGTAGCATCCAGGTCCATATTCCCATTGTATGTAGGCAATTCAAGCTTGGTGTCCATGGTTATCCTCTCCATAGACTTTAGAGTCTTCATAAGTAGCCTCTGGTCTGCAAGACATTCTTCTTCCTCTTGCTCAAGGGGTTCTTCATCACTCCCTTCTTTGACATCATCAAAGTTTCCACTACTCCTCTTTTGAAGCTCTTCCCTAAGCCCATACATCTCTTGCATCATCTTTTGCATTTCAATGTCTCTTTGATCATCACGCTTTTTCCTTTGCTCTCTCAGGTATCTTACTATCTCTGCATTGGTCATCCTTGTCGACAAACCTCCTTCATCTTATCCTTCCATGGTGTTGTTTCTCTTTTACCTTAAGGATCTTAGATGCTTTGATACAATTAGTTACAGATGACTTTAATAGTCCATTTGGATTTTCTAACAATTTTTTATAATAGTCAGTGTGTTTGGTAGTGATTTGATGATTATATATGGTTGAGTATATTAATCTGCAATGGTTTCAAGAACTGTTTCAAGAATATCATGTTGGTTTTGAATGGCAAGTTGATAAGTTTGGTTTATGCCACATGAAGCCGAGAGATAATCATTTTGAAGAAGAATCTATTACATATTTATTGGTACCTAAATAGCCGAATGATGTTGAAGACCATTCTAAAATAAAAGTGACAATCAAAGAGTCTTAATTTGGAGCTCGACATTTAGAAATGGAGACAAGGTGGTGAATGTCTATTACATGCATGTTCGAATTAGAACTAGCTGCATGGTGATGAATTCAAACCAACCCATGGAGGACCTTCATGGACATGTAATTATCCTTGAATTTAAAACCTCAGTTGGTGAGTTTGATATCAAAGTTGATATTATCATATTAAGTAGACAATGTTATTATTATTGGAATAGTAAAAGATCCTGAGCCTCTAATTCAATGTCTAGGAAGACAATAAAAAGATAATATGCAGATTCAAAGGATTACCATTGATGCCCTCTACATCACTCCCTCTCTCTCTCCCCTCTCTCTCTGTCTCCTTTAGGTATTATTGAACATATAATATAAATATTTAATAAGTTAATATTATACTATTATACAATAAAGAAATAAATAATAATAATATAATACAATACTAATATAAAATTTTATATAATACTAATGCTATGCTATTATCATTTAATATTAATATAAAAAAATTTGTAATCTATAACTTAAAATTGAAAAAACACTCAACTCATTTAATATTAACATAAAAAAAATGTAACTTGAAATTGAAAAAAATAGCCAAAATAAAATGTTGAATTAGGTGGGAAATTTTGGATATTTGATTTTATCGGATATCCTATTAGGCTTGGTATTTGCCTTGGGTAATGCCAAACGTGAATGGTCAACCCATAAGGCGTGTTCACCAGATTTGTTTTAATCTTGAGACTTCAACCATGTAGCTGACAACCTTTTTTTCACCTAAAATTGATGAAACAAAAAAGGGTTTCTTAAAGACATTATCAGCTTTCCATCAATATAATTGCTATCAAATTTTGAGTTCAGTAAGTAATTATTACTTATTTTTTAATTGAGTTATCTTTAAAGTCCTAATTGATATACTGATTAAAAAATAACTATAACTTTCAAATCATTTAACCTTTTTGAAATCCAGAATATGAGTCACATTCTATCCTTCACCTACTATAAGAAAAAAAATTCAATTTTGTAAAGTTCAGAATTAGTTAAGGTGGCCAGACACAAGAGTTTTTTATTCTGAATAAGTTGTAGCAGAAAATTCATAATTAATTATTTATTTGGGAAATAATTACACACAAATATGTGTCACATCCAGGCATGAGTCTACTACTTATATCTAGAATCTTGTGAAAATATATCATCATTTGATTGTGATTGAGGTGGTTAGACATACACGTACTTTTTATCTTTTCCCTAAAATTTTTGTACTACTGCATTGAAATCTAAAATTTTAAACTATTAGATTTAGTTTTTTTAGACAAGAGCTAGTAGTTTAGAAACTACATTCAATTTCCTATAGATTCTATTCTTACAACTTTTTCATATAAGGTTGATAAGATGTTCAACTTTTTACGTCAAGTTGACTAACCCTCATTTTCTTATTTTTCATTGCCACTTAAGGCCATAGTTTGGTATACCATGATCTTGCGCATACCCTTTGTGTGCATGTGTGTGTGTGTGTGTGTGTCTACATATACATATACATATATATATAAATACACTCACACACACATAATATCTATATACATATACATAAGTATACATTTATTAAGTTCACATATACATGTCCATATATGTGTATATGGATTTATGTTTGTAATGTTTAAAAAATTGATTGAGTTTTTAAACATTAAAAACATAATCATATTTTTAATGTTTAAAAGTACAATCATGTTTTTAATGTTTATAATTAAAAATGTGATTGGGTTATTTGAATCTAGCCTTATTAATTATTGAACCATAACCTGATCGGATTATTTGAATTAAAAGAGACCCAATCAAGATATTGGTTTTTTGGTTATTTTTAGTGGGTGGCCACTTTTTTGCACACCATCTTGGTGCACTTACCCAATAACCATTCCCAGTAAATGAAGTAAGCCAAATAATCCATCTCCTAATTTGTCCTCATAATGATATCATAATAATAACATATGCAATACATCATTGTCAAAATATCACATTGAAAAATACAATCAATGAATAACTAATCCATCATGACATTGTGATAAACTACATGTTATAGGTCCCAAAACTAACTATTCAATTACCATTAACAACATCCACCCTCTTGTCTCAAAACAAGCACACCAATGTATAGTAGACCACAAACAAGACCAATTCAAAAAAATGATGATTACACTTAACCAATCACATGGATATAGATAGTCCACAATTACGTTATGTATGAAACATGTAAGTAAAGATGGCCTATAAAATTGGACAACTTGTAGAACGTACATACTAAAGAATGAAAAATCATTATCACATTTGTCACCTAAAAATTAGATATCAAAGAGAATAATCCTATAGTCCAAATAAATTCAACACAAAATCAACATCTAATCTAATTTTCCAAACATGTCCACAACCATATACCATATTCAATGAACCAAATAAGAAGCAAATATATAAGAAACAACTTGCTAATATTAATCCAAATCACCACCAATCACTAAATACTTGATTATATTGTCAATGCAAAATATGTACCCATATACCCATGACACCATAATCATCACCAACATATCACCTATACTAAACTATCAATCACTTGAGACTCCAAGTCACAAACCATCACAAACAATGTCCTCCAATTAAAGACCATCTATGTACCTACAACTATCAAAGATAAAAATCTAAGTTCAAACATATAAACCTATTCTAGGAAGCACCAAATCTGGTAATCATTTGTCATGTCATAAATACCTTGCAAGAACATGTGCTCCCTTAAGGTTTCACCTTTGAATCCCATATACACACTCATACTCCCACCCTAAATCTTAGGGATGAACAAGTAATTAATAAAGTACACAACTCTTCATGCTCATAAAACTACTAAACTAATAGCACCATTGAGTATTCAAATGAACATTCTCTCCAATGCCAATTCAAATCAAAAGTTCAACTCCATGTGAAAATATCATGATGATTTATTCATGTAAAGGAGAGTGTCTAGCTTTCAATCCCCAAAAATATATCAAAACAACAAAATTAGGGACCCAAATGTGTACCATTGTGTAGTGGTCTAGACCAAGTTTCCAACAAGCATAAGAAGTCAAAAAATGGACTCACCAAATTAAAGTTATGCTCATTTGAAAAAAATAGCCTAGTTGGTTATATGGGAAATAAATAGGTGGATAGGAAAATATTCCCCGGTTTGATAAACAATATGAGAGAGATCATATTCAATTTGATTCCCTTTCAAAAGTTTAAACAAAAACTAATTTCATTATGATTACATTGGTGGGCTCCTTTTCTTTTTTTTAAATCATATTTGTAACTAGACCAAAATTTAACAAAATAATGCAGAAATTTTAATTAATCATAGGGTTTCAATTTTTCATTTTAAGAAATAATTTTTAATAAAAAGGCATATGTGGTCATAATTTTTGTTGAACTGGTACGGTTAGCAAGGGCCACTATCTAGTACCCTATGGATGCCAATAGAGGTACTGTGAATACCTTATTGTGGAGTCAGTGGTACCGTATCGATGCCAATGGGAGTACTAAATGTACTCCTACATACACAGGTATAGTGGGGGAAAGGATGGTGTCATACCACCCACTAATATTCACTTATTAATTTGTAATATTTGCAAGTACTTTTCAACCTATGCACATAATTATTTAATCTTTAAATTTTCCCTTTTCCAATTAATTTGATCATCGTCAAAAATATTTACAATTTCATTCACCTGAGGTAATAATAAGTCTAATAATTTATTTAAATTCATCTCTTGATCAATAGTAACTAATAGCGAGGTACATTTTTTCCATGAGAAATTCATAAAATTCCCCCAAAAAAACCTTCATTTAAATGCATTTCCAAAAAATCCATGTGGCCAAATGTTTGTCAAACCTCCAATAAACATACAACTCATAATAAAAAAATCCAAAAGCCTCTAATATGTAATAAAATAACCTACAAATATATTACATATCTTGCAAATGCATCAAATCCTTCATGCATATCCATGGCTTCAACTTTGCACCTTTTCCACTCAATCTAAGGTCATAAATCCAAATTAAACAAGAGAGCTTTGATACCACTTGTTAGGAAAATAGTATCATGCCCAATTACATTTTATCTATTTCCTACACAATCCATGAGAGACACACATATATAAAAACCTTGTAGAATGATCATAATGCAAAGATCAAATAAACAAGGTATAAGATAACACAAGATATAGCCTAGGAAAACCCTCATAATGAAAAAACCTAGCTTCCAAAAGTATCCATACTCTATTGTGTTATTTATCCATAATGTAATATAAATAAATTACAAAGTTACAATTAATGCTCACAAACCATAAATCCCTCCAATTCATTCTCATGTGTCAAAGCATGTCTCCATACATCTCATGTCATTCTTAACAAATGGATCCTTTAGAAAGACTCGATAACATCTCATATAGCCAACCAGCCCAAACCACTAACATGTGATTTATTTTATAGATACAAGATTATAAAAACATAACTAGTGTCAAAGTAAAACCATGTAGCACAAAACAATTTGAACGCAATACCATTGATCTTCTCATTTAATATTAACACTAGTTTTCTAGAAGTTTTACTCTCTTACCTTTTGTCAAAAGGTACTAGTCTATAATGTTTCTATAATGTTTTCACTTTATTAAATATCTTTCCCCAATATCAAGTAAAAAAAAATGTCATATCCATATATAACACCCACATTGAATAATTTCCAAATGCTATAATATGAATCATCAAGTGGCCTAAAAAATGGAAAACCTATAAAATCTCAAAATATTTTCTGTGAGATTCACATCTATCTAGGTGCTCCTAGGTACAACACACATTATAATATAGTTCAACATTGTGAATATTATGCAAGGCTTACAACACCTTTTCCAAATATTTTCTATGCCCAAAAATGAAGACAATTAATCAAAAATTAGTTAGGTATGTTCTTAATTAACTTCCCTATGAATTTATAAATGTATAATCTAGTTTTATATTTAAAATTTGAATTTCTAAGATTTAAAAAATTGTCTATAATTTGACCCAAAGGTAGATAAGGAAAATTAACACTTATGTATAGTCGTGACATAAATGTATTTAAAGCATATAGTACAAAATTATTTCAAAATGATCATTCAACGCATAAGTTTAAATCCTTAAATGACTTTTGTTTAGTATTTCAACTGAAAAATTGAAATATGAATTGAGATTTTATAAATTTTGAAAAAAAAATTATACCACATATGAGAGAAAATTTATATTCAATGAATGAATATGTTAGCATCAATGATGTTTTTTCCTATATAGCTATTAATGAGAACTTATTCAAATTTAATGTCAACTTTGGTCCTAGTTGCTATTATCTAGAATTTAGCTATAATGTTACCATGCAAACCTTATTTCATTTTAGTTATATAGGAAATTAATATTTCCATCATGCATATAACATGTGTACCAATGGTAGTTTTCATGCAAAGTCATACTACCTATATAATTAAAGCCTCTCATTTTATATTCTACATTTGACTATTATCAATTTTAGTGTGTTATTATGTAATTTATCTTGTTTTTTATTAAGGTAACATCAGGTTTTGAAGGGGCCCCAAAACCCTTTAACAAAGACTATAAAAGATAAGCAATGAAGACCGAAGGACAACAAACTATCCCACAAAGAGACACTTCCCAGATTTTCAAAAGACATAAACACAAAAAATACTAGAGAACAAGGCAAAAAATGGAAAGCCCACAGCAAGATAGGGCCAAAAAAGCCTCCAGCAGTAGAATCAGGATAGAGTCTTCAAGAAGCACTCCAACTCCACCAACTGGCTCTGCATGCTCTTGATTAATTCTTTCAGGTTCATTATTTCCTAGACCTCTATCTTAGTCTTCTTCCTGGTGGTAGATCTTTTTCTGGTCCTCAGACCCATTTGCTAACTGGGATCAGTCGTATCTTTTTTCTCAATCAATGTGTCCTTGTTGTCACCTTCCAGCACACTGGTTAGCGACTTCAAATTATCCAGAGTAGCTTTCATACCAGCATTGGATAGAGTAAGCAGATTTTTTGACATAGCTTCATTCTTGCTGATCTTGTCATTAATTGGAATCATATATTTCTCTAGAGCTTTATTAATTATTTCCTCTAGCTTAGTGGAGCCATCCGTACCTTTATCAAAAACCTCCTCTTTACCTTTGTTAGCAACACCTTCCTTCCTAATTTTATCGATGGTTTCCTCCGGCATGACATTGTTAGAAAGTAAAGTCCACCAAGATAACTGAGAGGGGGGGTGAATCAGTTATCAAATAAATACAACTTTTATCTTCTTCAACAGATCTTAACCATGTAAGAAATTTAATCAACAACCATAGAAATATATACGTACACAATAACACAATGACACAAGATATTTTGACTAGGGAACCTCTTGATCAAAGAGTAAACCCCAGTGGGAATGATGCCCACAAAAGATGCACTAATATGAAAATTCCTTGTGAGAAGATGGACTTTTTTAGGAGTCTTCTAAAATACATTTAGTACATATCAGTCCCTACTAGGAGACTTTGAATCCTTGCTAAAAGATTCTAACTCTGTTAGGAGTTGTGGAATACAGAAGGACCCACTGCCAAAACAACTTCAATGGCAAGATCACTGAACACAATGTCCAACTGATCTCTATATTATTCAACATAATAATATCAAAATATTACTGATCTCAAAAAAAATTTCCTTCTCCTTTGACTGTGCCAAACTGCACCAATTGCTTCATTAGATCTCAATACCAGATCTATGTACTTTGCATACCCTCTTTCAACAAGTATTGCACAATTTCACAATTCTCTTTCACAATCTTACAATTCACATCCACATTCTCATATTACAATAAGGAAAACATTCCTTCCTTTATACCACACTCAAGTAATTACAAATGAGTTGGCATGCATATTACAAAATAAAAGTTTCCACACGTTACATAAAAATTCCATAATTACACAAAACTGTCAGCTTCCAATTAAGATAATTCTTCACTCATGTGACCTCAGACCTTGTGATCATGTCCACATAACTATCATCATGTCTTCATCTTCTTTTCAACTTTACATGATTAGATTCAATCTGGATTAGGAGATATCATCTAATTTCCACAAACCGCTACTCAGGAACACTACCTGAATACTGCTTCCACTGATTTCCACATAACTGTCATGAATAGATGAATTTATGTATGGGATCTTAACCATGATCTTGTAAAACATCATAGAGTAATTCCTCAACTCCACATGGCTAGATCTTCAATATCCCACATGCGCTAACTCAAACAATGTTTTCTTCTCTGCTAATCTTTAGTAGATCACTGTGTTGACATCAATGACAAGCACAGTCATAAATGCAACAACAACTACTACAGAATGGTTGTGAATACTCCCCCATAGTTTATATTCAGTATTCATTCCTAAAAATCTCCCCCATTGGCATTGATGGCAACATAGATGAAAAAACATCCAAGTTCCATGAATACCAACACTGCAACACTGCTGCTCTGAAAATACTTTTAAGTCCTCTTCATCAATCAAATCTTGCTTCATTTTCCTATTCAATTGTCTCCAATAGATGGTTTTTCATGTATACTTCTCCCCCATTGACATCAATTGTAGATGTTTCATCACTATGTCAACAACAACTTCAATGTCAAAAGACACTTTTCAGAAAATACATTCACTAGAGTCCTCATGACTCAGCTTTGAAACACATACTCCCCCATAGAGGAAGTACCAAAATCCAGTCCAGAAGAAAGATAGGGCTCATATACCACTGGACAGATGTAATAATGTGCATCACTTCTCAAAAGTAGGCTGGGGCATAACCCCAAGCATACCTCTCAGATACTCAAATGTATCCGTAGGCAAAGGCTTTGTAAATTATATCTTCAATCTACTCTTTTGTACTTATATACTCAAGTTTGACTTCTTTCTCTACCACTTTCTCTCTCACTACATGATACTTTATTTCTATATGCTTTGTCTTAGAATGTAGTACAAAATTCTTAGACATACCAACTCTTCTGGTGTTATCACAATGTATAACAATAGGCTCAACAAATTTTATTCCAATATTATTCAGCATTTGTTTCAACCAAATTATCTGATTACAATTATTTGATGCTACCACATATTTTGCTTCTACTATGCTTTGTGAAATACAATTATACTTCTTGCTTGGCCAAGAAACTAATCTTCCTCCAAGGAAAAATTCTCCACCACTTGTGCTCTTTTTGTCATCAACACTACCTCCCCAATCTGCATCTGTATATGCACATAAGGTAAATTCATCATATTTTTCATACCACAATCCATATTCAATTGTGCATCTTAAGTACCTTAGTATCCTCTTTACTGCTGCATAATGTGATTCTCTGGGTTCAGCTTGAAATATTGCTATAATTCTAACAGCATGTGATATATCTAGTCTTGTATGAGTTAAATATTGCAATCCTCCAATCATGGATCTATATTTTTTCTGTTCCACTGCAGGAGTCTCATATGTGCTAGATAACTTATGTTCGGTTACCATAGGTGTTCCAACTAGTTTATAGGTCTCCATTCCAAATCTATTCAATAAATCATTCGAGTACTTTGTCTGACTTACAAAGATACCATCATTGTTCCATGTTATCTGCAATCCTAAAAAGTATTTCATTTCACCAATCATACTCATTTCAAATTCAATCTTCATTTCATTTGCAAATTTATCACTAGCTTCATCTTCTCCTCCAAAGATAATATCATCAATAAAAATAACTACAACCAACAAACCATTTTCAATTTCTTTTATGTATAGGTTGCTATATGTTGTGCCTTTAGTAAATCCTAATTTTATCAAATACTTATCCAATCTTGTATACCAAGTTCTAGGTGCTTGTTTCAATCCATATAAAGCTTTCTCTAGTTTACATACCATATCTCCTTCATTAGTTAAAGGAAAACCTTCAGGCTGCTCAATATAGACCTCTTCTTCCAATTCTCCATTTAGAAATGTTGACTTCACATCTATCTGATACACTTTGAATTTCTTATAGACTGCATAAGCCAAAAACATTCTTATTGCTTCAATTCTTGCTACTGGTGCAAAATTTTCTTCATAGTCAATTCCTTCTTGCTGTGAGTATCCTTTACATACCAATCTCAATTTATTCCTTACAACTTCTCCTTGTTCATTCATCTTGTTTCTGAATACCCATTTAGTTCCTATAAAATTCTTATCTTTAGGCCTTGGGAGTAATTCCCAAGTCTTGTTCTTTTCAATTTGATCTAGTTCTTCCTTCATAGCTTTAATCCAATGTTCATCTTCACAGGCTTCACTAGTAGATTTAGGTTCAATTTGAGAAATTAAACACAACTGTTCTTGTACCTTATTTCATGTCAGAACTCCTTTATATATGCTTCCAATAATCTGATCAAAAGGATGATTTCTTGACAGATTCCTGTTAGGTGTCACTGTCTTTGTTCTCACTTCAACTGTATGTTCTTCAATGATTTCTTCAACATATCTTTCATTCTGCAATTCACTGTCAGTTTCATAGAATAATTTAGTGTTCTCTGGATTAGTTCTAGGATGAGTTCCTTCATCTGATTCATAATCAAGCATTCTTTCTCAAATTTTGAAATTTTCATCAACTTTAACATTTGCGCTCTCAACAATAGTCTTAGTTCTTTTATTATAAATTTGTAAGCTTTTCTCTTCAATGAATATCCAAGAAATATACCTTCATCACTTCTAGGGTCAAACTTTCCAATGTCATCATCTCTTTTAATATAACATTTACTTCCAAAAATTCTAAAATACTTAACTGATGGTGCATGTCCAAACCATAGTTCATAAGGTGTCTTGTCTATATCTACTCTAATTTGTACTTTGTTCATTGTATACACTATTGTGTTCACTGCTTCTCTCCAGAATATCTTCACCAAGTCATTTTCAAATAGCATGGCTCTTACTGCTTCAGTCACTGATCTGTTCCTTCTTTCTGCAATACCATTTTGTTCAGGTTTCCTAGGGGCTAAAAAATTGTCTCTTAATACCATTCACTTCACAAAAAATGTTAAATTATTTTGAAGTAAATTCTCCACCTCTATCTGATCTCAAACATTTAATCTTCATTCTAGATTCATTTTCAACTTTGTTCTTAATAATCTTAAACTTGTCAAATGCTTCAGACTTCTCTTTAAGAAATGCAATCCACATCATTCTTATATCTTCAAATGCACATATCCAATTATGTAATCTGACTTTCTTTCCATGTTCATCACCTTCAAAAGTAGATTGTAAAGCTAACCAAACTTCATGAGATGTTTTTAGATATTTTACCTAACTGTAGTCATTTTCTGGAAGGGCTGACAAAAGTTCTTCTCTGGCAAGTATGTTACACATGAACAGATCTCTTTCCTCATTAGTACATTCTTCAATCTTGTCTTCATCAATGATATTCTTCTGATTCTTTGTGATTAACCAATAACCTGGTCCTAAAAAAAGTAAATGTGTCTTCATCTTTTCTTTCTAGTTGTCAAAATTTACTCCATCAAACTTAGGGCCTTCTTTCCTGAAATGACTTGCCATGGATCTCCTTAAGCTGTTAAACTTTTCCTTCAAGGACCTGCTGCTTGGATACCAATTGTTAGAAAGTAAAGTCCACCAAGATAACTAAGAGAGGGAGGGATGAAACCATGTAAGCAATGTAATCAAAAAGCATAGAAAGATATACATACACAATAACACAATGACACAAGAAATGTTGACTAGGGAACCTCTTGATCAAAGAGTAAACAGTAGTGGGAATGATGCCCACAAAAGATGCACTAATATGAAAATTCCTTGTGAGAGGATGGACTCTGTTAGGAGTCTTATGAAATACATTTAGTACATATCATTCCCTACTAGGAGACTTTGAATCCCTGCTAAAATATTCTAACTCTGTTAGGAGTTATTGAAGACAGAAGGACCCACTACCCAAACAGCTTCAATGGCAAGATCACTGAATAGATTGTCCAACTGATCTCTATATTATTCAATAGAATAATATCAAAAGATTACTAATCTCAAAAAATTGTTCCTTCTCCTCTGACTGTGCCAAATCACACCAATTGCTTCATCAGATCTCAATACTAGATCTTTGTACTTCGCATATCCTCTTTCAACAAGTATTGCACAATTCCACAATTCTCTTTCACAATCTTACAATTCACATCCACATTCTCATATTACAATAAGGAAAAAATTCCTTCCTTTATACCACACTCAAGTAATTACAAATGAGTCGGCATACATATTACAAAATAAAATTTTCCATGCGTTACATAAAAATTCCATAATTACACAAAACTATCAGCTTCCAATTAAGATAATTCTTCACTCATGTGACCTTGGACCTTGTGATCACATCCACATTACTATCATCATGTCTTCAGCTTCTATTCAACTTCTCATTATCAGATTCAATCCCGATTAGGAGATATCATCTGATTTTGACAAACCACTACTCAAGAACACTGCCTGAATACTACTTCCACTGATTTCCAAATAACTACCATGAATAGATGAATTTTTGTATGTGCTCTTAACCACGATCTTGTAAAACATCATAGAGTAATTCCTAAACTCTTCATGGCTAGATCTTCAATATCCCGCATGTGCTAACTCAAACACTATTCGCTTCTCTACTAATCTTTAGTAGATCACTGTGTTGACATCAATGACAATCACAGTCATGAATGCAACAACAACTGCTACAGAATGGCTGTGAATACTCCCCCATAGGATATATTCAGCATTCATTCCTAATAGACATTCCTTATCTCCAGCCTAATACACCTATTCTTTAGCTCAACCAGGTCATTTTGGACCCATTTGTCAAGGTTATAGCTATAGATATAGACTTGTTCTTAACAAGTTGGAGAGTGGTCATAGAAACAACTCTCTTTACATGGGATTCCCTTTTCCTAAGATCAACCTCAAGGGGGTTGTGAAAATGTTTTTTAGAACTAATCTCACAGTCCTCATTATCATTATCCTTACCAGAGATGGGGGAATCAAAAATAGCAGGGGTGTCCTCCTGCATATCCCTGAAGTCCTCTTTACTGGAGTCATCATCAACGATGTTAATAGCCTATTTACTACCATAGTAATTTTTAGTGGCTAATATTCACCAATTGGCTAATTTTGGAAATTTTAGAATCCAAATTTGGCTAATAATTCAAGATTTAAGGCAACCTAAATCGCCACATTTTTACAAAATTTTGATTTAGAAATATTTAAATCACAAAATAATTTATTTTTTAAAAACCTTGAACTTGAAAATTCACCACAATATTTGATACATGATTAGGTTTAATTCACCAGAATTTTATAAGTTATTGTAGAAATTTAAATTAATTCTCCAATAATATATCATGATTATTAGTTACTTTAGGGATCTATCGCCAACTTTTAGTCTCCATTACTAACTTAAAGTATAATCTAGTGACCCTCATTATATTCTATGTGGTAAAAATATTACTATATGGTTTGTAATGCTTATGGGAGCTAAAATTTCTTTCAGATTGTCGATCTCAATATAAATCAATGGTTTTGAAGAAATTTTGGGCCCCATTAGTTTATAAAAATATCGATACATTTATCTCACATGATAAAATGAGGTTATTAGATTATATTTTAAATAAATGGTAGCAAGTAATTATTACGGAGTCTATTCCTTAAACCCATCAAAGATTTTCACATTAAACCTAATAATTTTCTATAAGAATTCTATTTTTTCAAATAGAAGTATTCACCATAATGATTAATTTATTTATTTTTATTGTTTGAGATTCATCAATATTTTCTACAAAAAAATTGTTATTCAAATATAATAGCCAATAAGAATACTTTTTTTTCAAAAAAAATTGAGAGAATCGCCAATAGAAATTAAATATTTTTTTCAAGAAAATGAAAGATTCGCCAAGATTTTATATCTTTTTTAAGAGGGGGGTTTCTTAAAGATTACTCTATTTACTACCCTCCTTTTCAACATCATGGACTTGGTTACCCACTCCCTCAGCCTCATGATTACTATCATCACCAGTGGTAGAGGTCTCTAGAATGTCCTTCTCCCTGATATCATCAGAATTATTGGTGTCTTTGTTAGACACTTTGGAATTCTCCCGCTTGGTCCCAAAGTAGCCCTCCACCATGTCAATGATATTATTAGTTACATATTCAAGGTTCACCATTACCTCCTCCTCAGAAGCTTGGGTATAGGAAATGGTGGCTTCATCATGATCTTTGACAGACTCAACAACCTCAATAGTATCCTTCTCAGTAGTGTCCCTATTCTCATTGTCCTCTTTCACTACCTCATATTTATCCATTTCATCATCCATAATCTCCTGGCAATCTTTCGACCTAGAATCATCTTTAGTAGCCACATTTTCCTCTTTTAACCTAGAAGTATCTTTGCCTGAGGGTTCCTTCTCTACCTCCTAATCCTCCTTCAGACCAATTATCTCTATAGTTTTAGTAGAAGAAGAAAGGGCTTTTTTGTGAGGCTATTTAATTTTCTTTAGAGAAGAGATAGGGTTTTTCATCTTCTTGATGCTGGCCTAGCAAGGGATGGGCTCAGGAATGTGGTCCTTGGCGTAGTCAGCAATAAGGAGAATGAGCTCAACATGAAGAATAGGGCGATTCTTCATCTTGTATTCAGTTATGCTTTGATTCAATGAGCTCAAAAGAAAAAAAGGGAAGGAAACCCTCTTCTCATGAAGAAAATGATTAGCCAAGACAATGTGATAATTATAAACTCTAGAAAAGTAGCCTGCAAGGGTAAAATACTCCATTATGACCCTTATAATAGAGCCCCATATATTCTCTATGTTATCCATTTCAACATAATCATTCTTACTTTTGATCAACAGGGCACACTCTTCATCGGTAATAGGGAACTCCTTATAAGCTATGTTTCCCACCTTGATCTCTTTAGAATATTGCATACCTTTGAGGGGGGGACCAGTGATTTTCGCAAGGTGCTCTAGAGTAAGGCTGAAGGACTTCCCAACTAGGTTAACTGTTCCCTTCTCCTACCCATCAGAAAAATATTTGGAAACCTCTTTATCATGCTTGTACAACCATTTAAGGAACTGGTGCACTTTCCCTTTTTTAAGCTCACTCTAGACATCCTTGTTATGCCTCCATTTACAGTCTGACGATTCTTCCCTTCTTAATTCACCACCCATTGTTAAAATATCACCCAAATCCTTATTCTTAGAATGAGAGTTCTCCTTAAAATGTAGAGTTAAGGAAAAATGATCTCTTAAAGCACACTTGGGAAATTAAATATGATGCATTTAATTTTTATCCCTGATCACATGCAAAATCTGGAGGTAGTGACAGGTAATAATGATTTGGCACTTCACCTTCAAAGCAGTCATAATTAGAGGTGATTTATAAAGCATAGATATGTCCTTTGCATGAATCCACATCACCTCTAGATTAATCAAAGACTTTCTTACATCATGATGTGTACTCATTATTAACAGAGCAAATAATTCCTTCTTTTTGCCTTAGACGGTCATAATTAATGCATGAATTTATATCATCATTAATTTTAGTTGTGTCATACCATTTAAGAGTTCTGTCACTTCTTACCCCAAGATTGGCCAAACCATCAGTAACCTGATTAGTTTCTTGATAGTTATGTGACACATGGAAAGATCCAAAGGATTGGAAAATTTTACTAATTTTAGCAATAATAGGCTCAATAGTCCAGGAGGGGGAGTTGATTCCTTTGATATTATTTACTATATTTAGGGAATCTCCTTCTAGCCAAACATTTTTGCACCCTAATTCTTCCACCAACATTATCACATTTAGAGTAGCCATAGCCTCGGCTATGTAGTTTGATTGGATCCCCAGCGGAGCCTCTATAGCTCCTGAACAATTCCCATTCCAATATTTGATGATACCACCTCCTCCCAAGGCACCTGGGTTACCTTTTGACGCACCATCAACATTCACTTTGATCCATCCATTAGAGGGAGCTATCCAAACCAATTTGGTTCTAGATAGATTAGACTGAGGACCGGTAAAAGGGAAATTCTAGTTTTTAATGTCATCAATAGAAAGACTTTCCTTGAACTTCTTACTTTTAAGAATAGATTTGATAAAGTTTTCATCTAGCCCTCTACAAATCTTATTACCAATGACCTCTGGTTTAGCAGGTTTTTCCCTAAATATTCTATTATTTCTTTCCTTCCATATACACTAGCTTAGGTGGGGTGGGATAAGTTTCCAAAATTCTCTGGCCATCTCATTAGGAAAAGGGAAACTCCATTGGATGACAAATTATTGCCAAGAGTTAGGAAACAACCAACACAAATTCCACTTTTTGAAGATAATATCCCAAACCTTGTGAGTATAGCTACAATGAAGCATAAGATGATCACAAGACTCAACTTTTTCCATAAATAAAAAAACATCTATTAACCAAAAAGAAACCCCTTTTTGACAAATTATCAAGAGTTAGGGGCTTATTTTGGGCAAGGATCCAGTAGAAAAAATTGATTTTGGGAGTGAGAAATTTATACCAGATAGTCGTCCATAGGGGTTTAACTTCCCTGGAGAAGGACAAAGAGCAAGTAGATGAAACTAAATATTCATCATTTGTAGAAGGGATCCAAATAATTTTATCTTGACAATTATCCCTAATGAACCAATAGTCTAATTCAATCATAAGCGGAGAAAATTTGTTGTCTATACTTTCAATATCCCTCCATTTGTTGGTTTGTGAATAGTCTGAAACTTTGATTCCAAAGATATCTTTGGCTTGATTGATAGCTTCCTTCCATTCTTGTTTATTTGATAGAGGTTCTGTTTGGATCCAGGGATCATCCCAAAATTCAATTTTGACCCCATCTCCCAACTTCCATCTTCTCCCTTCAAGAATGATATCTTTTAAGGAACATATACTGTTCCAGTTATGAGAGCCATTCACCTTATCTTCATTTTTAATAAAATCCTCCAAGTTAGTGGTTCCAAAAACATACTTATTTCTGATGATTTCATTCCACTGCTTTCTATCCCCATAAATAATCCAAATTTGCTTGGAAAGAAGAGCCTTGTTAACAAGTTTGATGGATCTTAGCCCAAGCCCCCCTTTTCTCTTAGCTTTTCAAACCTTCTCCCAGGAAACCAGACTAAGTCTTTTTTTATCTTCTACCCCAGTCCATAAAACTCTTTTTTGGATATTCTCCAGAGCAACAACAAATTTATGAGGTATCTTGAACAGGCTCAGGGCATAAACCTGTTAGAAAGTAAAGATCCCCAAGATAACTGAGAGGGGGGGGGTGAATCAGTTATCAGATAATTTATCCATTCAACTGCTTTAAAAAATGTAATCAAAGTACTGATCAACCATAGAAAGATAATCATACACAATTGCACAATAACACAAGATATGTTGACTAGGGAACCTCTTGAAAAGAGTAAACCCTGGTGGGAATGATGCCCACAAAATGATGCACTAATATGAAAGTTCCTTGTTAGAGGATGGACCTTGTTAGGAGTCTTATGAAATACATTTAGTACATATAAATCCCTGTTAGGAGATTTTGAATCCCTGTTAAAAGATTCTAACCCGGTTAAGAGTTTATGGAAGACAGAAGGACCCACTGCCCAAACAGCTTCAAGGCAAGATCTCTGAACCCACTGTCCAAAAGATCTTAGAATTATTCAATAGAATAATATGAAATATATTACCTCCTTCACACTATACCAAAATTGCACTCTCTGCTACACAAGATCACAATTCCAGATCTCTGTACTCACAAGTCTTCCTTCATCACTGAATTAGCTCTTTTCTTCACTCCATGCATATATTCACATCACAATCTTCATAGTACACATTATAAAAAGGAAAAAATTCCTTCTTATATACCAAACTCAAATAATTACAAATGATTCAGTCCTTAATTACAAAATAATAAATTCTACACGCTACACACAAAAATTCACATAAAACTGTCGACTTCCAGATACTGTAACTTTCTCCAAACATATCCTCAAAGTTTTCACTATGAACCACATCATCATTAATGAGTCTCCAACATCCCTTTAACTATGCAAAATTAGAATCCATCCCAGCTAAGAGATATCCTCCGATTTCCAAACATCGCTTCACAGAAACACTGTCTAAACACTGCTTTCACCAAAATGCTCATAACTCTCACAAATGAATGAATTTCTTTTTGTGCTATTAACCATAGGTTAATAACATACCAAAGAACATACCATCAACTATGAAAAATCCAATCTACAATACAACATGTGTGTAAAACAAAATTGTACCTGCTTTCTTGCTAATATCTAGAATATCACTGTGTTGACATCAATGACAATCCAAGTCATGAATGCAACAACAAATGCTACAAAATGATTGCCAAAATACTTTGAATTCATTCCTAAAAATCTCCCCCATTGGCATTGATGGCAACATAGATGAAAAACATCCAATGTTCCAAAAATCCAATATTGCAACATCACTGCAAAATATCAAATCAAATCTTGCTTCGTTTTCCTATTCAGCTCTCTCATACAATCCATAATGTTTTTCATGTATATCTCTCCCCCATTGACATCAATGATAGAAATTCCATCACTAAGTCAACAACAACTTAATGTCAAAAGACACTTTTCAAAAAAATACAATAACAAGAGTCCTCATGACTCAGCTCATAAACTCCCCCATAGAGGAAGTTCCAACATCCAATCTAGAAGAAAGATAGGGCTCATATACCACTAGATGGATGCAATCATCTACATCAATTCTCAAAAATAGGTTGGGGCATAAACCCAAGCATACCTCTCAGATACACAAATGTATCCTTAGGTAAAGGCTTTGTAAATATATCTGCTATCTACTCCTTTGTACTTATGTACTCCAATCTTACTTCTTTTTTTGCAACTTTCTCTCTTACAACATGATACTTGATCTCAATATGTTTAGTCTTAGAATGCAAAATAGGATTTTTTGACATACTCACTGTACTGGTGTTATCACAATGTATAACAACAGGCTCATCAAACTTTATTCCAATATCCTTCAACATCTACTTCATCCAAATAATTTGATTACAATTATTTACTGCTGCAACATATTCTACTTCTGTTGTGCTTTATGAAGTACAATTCTACTTCTTACTTAGCCAAGAGACCAATTTTCCTCCAAGGAAAAAGGCTCCACCATTGGTGCTTTTCTTGTCATCAACACTGCCTCCCCAATCTGCATCAGTATAGGCACATAAAGTAAAATCATCAGAATTCTCATACCATAATCCATAATCCATTATTCCTTTCAGATATCTCAGTATCCTCTTTACTGCTGCATAATGTGATTCTCTAGGTTCTTCTTGAAATCTTGCTACAATCCCCACTGAATGTGCTATATCAGATCTTGTATGTGTCAAGTACTACAATCCTCCAATCATAGATCTATACTTTTTCTGCTCAACTGTTGGTGTCTCATCTTTTCTAGATAACTTATGTTCGATTACCATAGGTGTTCCAACAGGTTTAGAATCTTTCATTCCAAATATTTTCAATAAGTCATTCAAATACTTAGTCTGACTTACAAATATACCTTCCTTGCTTTGTGTTATCTATAATCCCAAAAAAATATTTCATTTCTCCAATCATGCTCATCTCAAATTCAGTCTTCATTTCATCTACAAATTTTTCACTAGCTTCATCTTCTCCTCCAAAGATAATATCATCAACAAATATAACTATAACCAACAAACCATTCTCAATTTCTTTTGTGTATAAGTTACTATCTGTTGTTCCTTTTATAAATCCCAATTTCAATAAATACTTATCCAGTCTTGCATACCAGGTTCTAGGTGCTTGTTTTAATCCATATAAAGCTTTCTTTAACTTACATACCATATCTCCTTCTTGTGTCAAAGGAAAACCTTCAGGCTGCTCAATGTAGACTTCTTCTTTCAATTCACCATTCAAAAATGCTGACTTCACATCCATCTGATACACTCCGAATTTCTTGTAAGTTGCATATGCTAGAAACATTCTCACTGCTTCAAGTCTAGCCACAGGTGCAAAAGTTTCTTCATAGTCAATTCCTTCTTGTTGTGAATATCCTTTACATACCAATCTTGCTTTGTTTCTTATCACTTCTCCTTGTTCATTCATCTTGTTTCTGAATACCCACTTTGTTCCAATCACATTCTTGTCTTCAGGTCTAGGGACCAATTCCCATGTCTTGTTTTTTTCAATCTGCTTGAGTTCTTCTTTCATAGCATTAATCCAATGTTCATCTTCACAAGCTTCATTAGTAGTCTTAGGTTCAATTTGAGAAATCAAACATAAGTGTACCTTATTTCAAGTCAAAACTCCTCTATCTAAACTTCCAATAACTTTCTCAACAGGGTGATCTCTTGAAGTATACCTGTTAGGTGTCATAGTTACTGATCTTGTTCCAACTATAGATTCTTCTCTACTTTCTTCTCTATTTTCTTCTCTATTTTCTTCAGTATGACTTTCATTCAGCAAATCACTGTTAGTTTCAAAAAATAATTCTGCATTTTCAATGTTAGGCTGAGGTTGTGCTTCTCCATCAGATTCATAATCAAGCATTCTTTCCTGAATTTTAAACTTCTCATCAACTTTTACATTTGCACTTTCAACAATAGTCTTAGTTCTTTTGTTATAACATCTATATGCTTTTCTTTTTAAAGAATATCCAAGAAATATTCCTTCATCACTTCTAGGATCAAACTTTTCTATATCATCATCTCTCTTTATATAACATTTACTTCCAAAAATTCTAAAATACTTAACTGAGGGTGTATGTCCAAACCATAATTCATAAGGTGTCTTGTTTGTATCTTCTCTGATTTGTACTCTATTCATAGTGTATACTGTTGTGTTCACTGCTTCTCTCCAAAAAGTCTTAGCCAAATCATTTTCAAACAACATAGCTCTTGCTGCTTCATTTATTGACCTGTTCCTTCTTTCTGCAATACCATTTTGTTCTGGTGTTCTAGGGGCTGAAAGTTGTCTCTTAATACCATTCATTTCACAAAAGGTGTTAAACTCTCTAGATGTAAATTCACCACCTCTATTAGACCTTAGACACTTAATCTTCATTCCAGACTCATTCTCAATTTTTCTTTTCATGATCTTAAATTTATCAAATGCTTCAGATTTTTCTTTCAAAAATGCAATCCACATCATTCTTGTAAAATCATCAACAAGAATCATAAAATACCTTTCTCCATAGAATCCTCTAGTCCTAGTAGGACCACTCAAGTCTGTATGAACAATCTCCAGCTTCTCTGTCGATGTGAACTTCTTGTTGGGAAATGAACTCCTTTTCTGCTTTGTCATCATACATTCTTTGCAAATCATGTTAGTAAGTTTCATAATTCTAGGTAAATCTCTTACCGCAAGTGTAGTGCTCACCTTGACAATATTATCAAAGTTTATATGACAAAACCTTTTATGCCATAACCAACTATCATCAATCCTAGTTATCAAACATGTCATCTCAGTAGGATTCAACTGAAATACATTACCTCTGGTTCTGGATCCTTTTCCAATCAAATTTCCATGTTTATCTTTTATCACACAAGTTTTCTCAGAAAACCAAACTTGATAACCCTTATCAGCCAATTGTCCAATGCTTAGTAGATTATGTCTCAGTCCATCAACAAAGTAAACATCATCAATGTTAGTCTTTCCATCAAGAGTAATAGATCCTATACCCTTAATCAAACAAGGTGCATTGTTACCAACCCTAACAATTCCTCCATCATAATTATCTAACTTAACAAACTTTCTTTTATCTCCAATCATATGATGTGAACAACCACTATCTATAATCCAATCAGATTTCTTTTCAACTTGTGAAACTAATGCTTTTTCTTCCCTTTTATTAGATTCAGAACTTTCTTCTTTAATTGCTACAAATCCTATTTCCTCAAAGTTATCATTATCACTGTCACTTAAATGTTTTTTAATTCCTGCTTCAAGATCTTCATCATTTGCATAATAACATTCTTTAGATCTTCTAGGTTTAAAGTTGCTTCTATACTTCTTAACTCTTTTAGGACATTTAGATGCAAAATGACCATATTCTTGACAAGTCCAACATTTAAAGATTTTCTTACCATCTGGTTCTCTTTTTACAAGTAATGCAATACCTTCTTCAATCTTCTTATCTTCCTCAGATCTGCTACTGCTGGCATAATCTCCATTCACACTAGTACTTCTTGTAGGTCTAATGTTAAGAGCACTGAATGCTATTTCCATTCTAGGTAGCTCTCCTGATAATCTCAATTTCATCTCTGTTGTTTCTAATCTTCCAAGAAGAGTCTCTCTTGAAAAGTTCAATGTACAAGGTATCACTTGTTCAATCATCTGCGTTGTCTGCTTGAATACTGGTGTCAAATTTCTCAGAATTTTCCATATCACTTCATTCTTTGTCTTATCACCTCCACAAGACTTTATTCTTGTTACAATCTCAGACATCCTACCAATATAGCTTCTAATAGATTCATCTTCCATCATTCTGATATCTTCAAATGCAAAAATCCAATTATGTAATCTAGCCTTCTTTGCATGTTCATCACCTTCAAAAGTAGAATGTAAAGCTTTCCAAATTGCATGAGATGTTTTCAAACATCTTACCTAACTATATTCATTCTCCGATAGTGCTGACAAAAGTGCTTCTCTTGCAAGTATGTTACACATGAATAGATCTAGTTCATCTTTAGTTCCTGCCTCTAGATTATCTTCCTCAATGATAGTCTTCTCATTCTTTGTAATCAACCAATAACTTGGTCCTAAACACAATAAACATGTCTTCATCTTTTCTTTCCAACTGTCAAAATTTACTCCATCAAACTTAGGGCTTTCTTTTCTGAAATTCACCATGGATCTCCTTAAGTTGTTAAACTTTTCTTTCAAGGACCTGCTGCTCTGATACCAATTGTTAGAAAGTAAAGATCCCCAAGATAATTGAGAGGGGGGGGGTGAATTAGTTATCAGATAATTTATCCATTCAACTTCTTTAAACAATGTAATCAATGTACTGATCAACCATAGAAAGATAATCATACACAATTGCACAATAACACAAGATATGTTGACTAGGGAACCTCTTGAAAAGAGTAAACCCCAGTGGGAATGATGCCCACAAAATGATGCACTAATATGAAAGTTCCTTGTTAGAGGATGGACCCTGTTAGGAGTCTTATGAAATACATTCAGTACATATAAATCCCTGTTAAAAGATTCTAACCCGGTTAAGAGTTTATGGAAGACAGAAGGACCCACTGCCCAAATAGCTTCAAGGCAAGATCTCTGAACCCACTGTCCAAAAGATCTTAGAATTATTCAATAGAATAATATGAAATATATTACCTCCTTCACACTGTGCCAAAACTGCACTCTCTGCTACACAAGATCACAATTCTAGATCTCTGTACTCACAAGTCTTCCTTCGTCACTGAATTAGCTCTTTTCTTCACTTCATGCATATATTCGCATCACAATCTTCATAGTACACATTAAAACAAGGAAAAAATTCCTTCTTATATACTAAACTCAAATAATTACAAATGAGTCAGTCCTCAATTACAAAATAATAAATTCTACATGCTACACACAGAATTCACATAAAACTGTCGGCTTCCAGATACTGTAACTTTCTCCAAACATATCCTCAAAGTTTGCACTATGAACCACATCATCATTAATGAGTCTCCAACATCCCTTTAACTACACAAAATCAGATTCCATCCCAGCTAAGAGATATCCTCCGATTTCTGAACATCGCTTCACAGAAACACTATCTAAACACTGCTTTCACCAAAATGCTCATAACTCTCACAAATGAATGAATTTCTTTTTGCGCTATTAACCATAGGTTAATAACACACCAAAGAACATACCATCAACTACAAAAAAGCCAATCTACAATACAACATGTGTGCAAAACAAAATTGTACCTACTTTCCTGCTAATATCCAAAATATCACTGTGTTGACATCAATGACAATCCAAGTCATGAATGCAACAACAACTGCTACAGAATGACTGCCAAAATACTTTGCATTCATTCCTAACAAAACCAGGAGATTTTGCAGGGTAGATTTGAGAAGTTGAAGCTTACCAAAATTTCCCAGAAGGGCTCCTTTCCATCCAACAATTTTACTATTAAACCTATCCACTAAAAGGTTCCAAAAACTATCAAGGGGCTTTGAGAAAAGAGGGAGTCCCAGATAGGAAGAAGGAAGAGACCCAATACTATAGCCTAGGATTTTAGAAATCTTATTTTGTCTTTCAAGAGGAGTATTAATGAAGAACATAAAGCTCTTACTCTAATTAATGAGTTGTCCTAAAGCTGAAGTATAAATGGTCAAATATTTTTTAAGGTTTCTTGCTTCTTTGACTGTAGACTCACCCATGAAGAGAGTATCATCAACAAATTGCTCATGCAAGAAAACAGTTCTAATAGAAGATGGCTGAAGACCCGATATACTTCCCTCATTGACAAGTTTGTTGATGTATTTCCCAAGACCTTCATCTAGAATAGAAAACAAGATTGAAGAGATAGGATCTCCTTGTCTGAGGCCTCTGGAAGGTTTGAAAAAACTAGAAGAGCCTCCATTAACAATCATAGAGGAAGAAACAGTAAAGATCAATTGGGTTATAAGTTTTTGGACCCTGGAATCAAACCCAAATCTACTCAAGACTTTCTAGAGAAATTTCCAATAAACTATGTCATACGCTTTGGACAAGTCAAGTTTCATAAGAAAGCCTTGCTTCTTCGCAGCTTCAAGAGAAAGAATATTCTCATGGGAAACCATAATAGAGTCCATAATTTGCCTGCCCTGAACAAAGTCATTCTGCTAGGGGGAAATAATAGAAGGCAACAAAGCAAGCAGCATGGAAATCAACACTTTCGCTATAATCTTGTACACAGCATTGCAAAGACTAATAGGTTTGATAGCTTTGACTATATTAGCCCCTAGATTTTTAGGGATCAAAACCATAAAGGGAGCATTCAGTTCCCTAAGAAGAGTTTTAGAGCCAAAAAACTCTTTGACTGTCTCCTGCACATCTTTACTAATAATTTCCTAGAACTGATGGAAGAAGAAGAGGGGGAAACCGTCAGGCCTTGGAGATTTATCCCCTTCGAAAGAGAACACAAAATCTTTGATTTCCTTGTCATTAAGGATTGTCTTAAGCCTATTATTAGTCCTTTGATCAATCAGATTTGGGATAGCAGAGAGGATCTCTTTTTGACTTTGCAAATCAAGGTTTTCCTCTTTGGACAATAACAAGGAGAAGGAAAGGAGAATTTCCATTCTAATATCCTCTTCCTTTTTCAAGGTTTTACCATTTGAAGCTAGGGAAGAGATCATGTTAATAGCTTTGTGTTTCATAGCAGTCATATGAAAGAATCTTGTATTTTTAGCCCCATCTTTTAGCCAAAGGGCTCTTGATATTTGCCTCTAGAAAGACTCTTCTTTCAAGATAATATTGTGAAAATCAACCACCAAAAAATTTTTGGTATTCTTAAGCTCCTCTAAAAGACCCTCTTTCTGAATTTTCTCCTGAACAACCTTTAGTTCTTCATGTTTTCTATTTTTAGCCATAAATATGTCACCAAAAATTTCCTTGTTCCAAACTCTAACTTTTCTTTTAATAATACTCATCTTTTTAGCAATTTTGTACAAGGCGCCACCATCCTAGTTATAATTCCACCATTTAGCAATACAATCCTTCAAGCTAGGGTGGGCCAGCCACATTTTTACAAAATGGAAGGGGATTTTTTTTTTCCCATTTAGAGTGTTGGCCTTAAAAACTATGGGAAAATGACCAGACCCAATTCTCAGAGAAGAAGATAAAGTGCAAGAAAAATTAGAAATCCAATCAAAAGATAAAAGAGTTTTGTCTAACTTAACCTGAATGAGATCTATTCTAGTTCTTCTATTAGACCAAGTATCCAGCTCCATGTCTATTAAAGATTAGTCATTGATATAGTCCATAAAGTCCATTCTACTATCAATTTGAGAGGGGACCCCTCCCATTTTGTCAACAACCTAGAGAGGCATGTTAAAATCACCCATAACCATCCAACTGGTCTCTTGGTAATTGCTTATGATTTCTTAGTCTTTTCCAAAAAATTTGTCTGCCATTTTTAGTGTTAGGTGCATAGATGTTCATCAGGCTCCACAAAAAATCATCTTTAAGATGTTTGACTTTGACAAGGATGATGTTTTTCTCCACCAGCAAGACCGTGCAGTTAACAGATGTATTGTTCCAAAAAATAACAACACCACCAGAGGCTCCTTTAGAGTCACTTCCTATACTACTACCATTCTTAAAGGGATGAATTTTTTCCACTTTACTACTTAACATCTTAGTTTCTTGGATAAGAAAAATATCAGGTTTGTCATCTCTAACAATATTTCTCAAAACATCTTGCTTGTGGGGACTATTCGGTCCTCTTATATTCCAAGAAATAATCTTCATTCAAAGGATTGGGGAGTAGATCTCTGGGATGGTAGACTATTTACCATCCACAATATTATTTTTGCTTCGTGTTCCCTTATTCCTTTGAGAGTAGGTCTACCTTTTCCCCCTAACGGTGAACCAACATCTACTTTCTTCCTTCTTGTTTGAACTCCTCCCTAGGGAGTACTTTCTGATTTCTTGCCTTACTCTGATATTCTTTGGCTCCCCCCACCTTTTTTAGAGATTTTTTAAAGCTTCTTTTTATATATAACGTCTGACTAGGGGATCTCTTGGATCTCCATAGAGGGGAAGTCTTCAATTAAGTTCTCCTTTTGGTTATCTTCCTCACTTACTTCAGACCATCTCCTATTGCTACTAGCTATAACAGGTGATTTTTTCGGCCCATTGATCTAAAATAAGACTAAATTAGAGTTGTCTATCATAGACATTCCTCTAGAACCAATAGGAGTGTGGATATTACCATTGGTTTCTATCCCTTATTCATTATGATTTAGAGAATTCTACTGAATATAGTCATCAGATTTTTCCTTTTTAGACTGTTCTCCATCTTTTTCTTTCTCTCCATTATCTTCAACTATATCCTTAGTATTCTTTGATTGGATAGGATCTTCCTTGGCTTTCTCATTCTTATCTCCACCATTTTTTAAGACTTCATTGTTCTGCTCTTCCTCATTAGGAATGTTAGGTTTAGTTTGGGTCTCTATTGCTCCTTTCTTTTCTCTCTATTCATTTCTTATCTCTTTCTTTTTAGCTTTCTCCTTTTGTTTCATCGAGCATTATTTAGCCCAATGCCCAGATTTTTTTCATGTAAAACAAGAAAAGGGAAGAGACTCTAATTCCACCATTTGGATATGTTTGCCTAGCTTTGAGTTTATAGTTATTACCTCTGAGAGGTCTACCTTTTGATTAATGTTGACACAGATTCTAGTGTAGACAAGTCTTGATCTTTATGTTATCATCAGGTCTATGGATAACAGCTCCCCAAAAGAACCAACCAAGCCCATAAAAAATATCTTCATGCCAGTATTCCAGAGGTAGACCCTAAAAATGAACCCACACCAGGGCTACTTCAAACATATCCGCATTCAGGTCAAGTCTAGTACCCCATTTTTGAAGAGCCAAAGATGATTTTTTGAACATCCAAGGGCCACCACAAAGAACATTAGAAAGGTCTTATGTGCTTGAGAACAAAAATGTGAAGAATCCCTTTGGAAAAGCCGCTATATCTACTTGACCCTTTAGTTTATTTTCTCTATAAGTAAATAGCCTTACTGCATCTATATTAGGTCTAGGACCAATGAATTTCCCCACCAACATATTTTTCATTGTGGACATGGTGTGGTCTAGAAATGAATCAGGAAGAGAAATGCTAAAAACTCCCTTTTCAAGATCTAAAGTATTATCAATAGAGGGGAAAGAATATTTTCCAGTTGGTTGGACCCCAAACAAGGATGACCAACTACCTTTGTTCTAACTATTAGAGAAAGAATGAACAACATTCTCAGGACATGGAGACTTACCGACAACAACCCTTGGTTTTGAGTCTCCATCTCGGTAAAGCTTTATGTCTTGATCTTTGTCCCCTTTGTAGTTCTTGGTGAAGCCCTCTTCGGATTGACCTCTAGCATTATGTTGTTCTTCTCCCAAAGAGATTCCTTAAACGCACCCATGTGTAGAGTTCCCACCCAAAGAAAGATTTGAAATGACATGTTTTCCACCTTCTCAGGAATGATTACACTCTAGGTCTTTGTCCCCTTCAAAGTCCTCTCCCTCAATCTTCTACTGGTCTCCTGCCATTATTGATGCCTAAAACCTGCCTGTTGCAGGTTTCCCACCTGGTGATATTTTTGAATTTCCTCCCTCCAGTCACCGCCTTCCTTCTCCGCTACCTTCTCCGCTCGCCCTCTTGTTATTATCTCTTGTGAAAGCTATTTTCATCTAGCATGAATTATAGGGTTTTTTAGGAATATCTTTTCTACTTCTACCTGGTATCAAAGATTTGAAAGGTGAATAAATGAAGAAAGATGATGATGTCTCTAAAAATACTCATGTGTCACCTTGTCCATTATAAATGAAGCTACAACTATCCAATTATGTATAATCCTAATAAAAGATGAAGGTTAAAAGTAATAACTCTTTCAAAATTTATATTGACCATGAACCAATGATTAGTGTGATTTGAAAATGAGAGTCGAGTGGCTTTTAGAAGACACCTCAAGACTAGGGGACTAATCAACCTTGTGAAATTATGTAAAAAAAATTTATCATAAACTCTCATCAATTAAATTTAACCGACAAAGCATCAAAGAAAGATTAAAAAATAAATAATATACACATTAAAAGAAACTTATATGGAAACCCCATATATGAGCATCTTGAGTTTCTTGGCAATATTGCATCAATCAAAAATATTTATTTTTGTTATGTTTATGTTTGTACAATATCTGAGTTTCTTGCATCGCACCTTTAGTTTGGATCTTTGGTAGTTGTGTACCTTGTAGCATGTTCTTGGCATCATGTTGAACTTTTTCTAGGTTTGCACCTCAATTTGTTGCTTTGCAGTTGAGATCTTGTGGATTCTTTGTGAGAATTACCTTTTCTTCACGTTTCACAACCAATTTTTATTTTCTGACCCCGCAAAGGATTTTTCCAATCAATGAAGTTTCATGGCTCATTTCTCAATGTTTCTACACCTGTGACTGACCTACTTGAGGGATCATGATTCATGTTTCATCTATTGGAGGGAGATCCTTATGATTTGGGTCATGATGTATAATTCCAATATGTTTTCTTCATAGGAGGAAACATGATCTTTCTAGAGTTAGTTCTAGTTAGTAAAAATTGGTGTGTAAATTGAATTATACAACCCTATAATACAACATTAATACAATCTTTCAAATCAAATGATTAAACAAGATAAAGAAAGGAAATGAAAGATCATGAGTGTTCAGTCACTCTCTAATTATAAGGATTTGAATTATATGCTCTCAGCTGAAATTAAATCCTCAAATGACAACATAGAATATGAGATTATGAAGATGCAAGATAGATCTATGATGAAATGAATGTAAATGCTAACTAAATGATCAAGAAAACTAAATTTTGATGCAAATCCTCCATTATGCTATGATTCTCCATTATGTTATGATTCTAAATACTTCTAAAATGTCTAGAATAACAATGCTCTCAATGATTTAGAAATAGAAATGACTGTAATGCACTTTCTCCAAAATGATGATAGATATTTTAACTCAAATTATGACTCCTATTTATAGGATTTCCCAAGGTGTAGGGGGTGATTTTTTGACACAGTACAAGCAAGGAGGATCTAATTAAGGATAGACCAAACTTGCATCCAAACACCAACAATGCGGAATAACATAACAAGACAATGTTTCAACAGAATTTTCATTAACATGCTTGATTGTAAGGCCTTCTGGGTCAGGGCCAAATACAATCACAAAGTATTTATGCAACCTCCTAGCTAGTCCAGCTCTGAAACAAATCAAAAACTAATGGAAACCCTAAGGTAGATCTAAACTTGAGCTCGCAAGCCTCCAAGAAATCTCCTTGTCTCCAAGCATGCAAACCACTAGCTCTGATATTACAACTTATCAGATAAACAATCTGATCTTCACAATCTTGCAAGATCAAAGTCTATCCTTCTATTGGATACTTCCAAATGTGATTGACTCTCTAAAAATCTACCCAATCACTTATTAAATACATTTCCTCAACCACAAGTCAGCTGGAAGAAATAATTAACTCCTAATCCAAGTCAGTTTCTATTACAAACAAATATTAAATGCAACAATAGTTGCTTACAAAAAAGTAATTCTCCATGTCAGCCTCTAGATCTACATAGGAGAATAAAAAAAAAGCTACCAACAATAAATACACCAAGCTAGCCCACAAATCTCCAAGAACTCCAGTCGGTAAACAAGAACTACCTAACACCAGAGAAATAACTGAGCATGCCAAGCATCACCGAGCAAGCACATCGACCAAGCACCACAGGAATCATTGAGCACAAGTTCCACTGAGCACCAGAGGTTTCACTAAGATCCTTCAGTGACTGAGCTTCCTTCAATAACTGATACCATCAGTTAAAGCTTCAACCAAGTAACACAGAACCAATTCAATACACCACCATGTAGATTTATTGAGTACCCTAGAATTCCCCTACATCAAACACCCCAGGTTCAAAAATATGTTCTCATAGGCTGGTAGAACATCTTCTGGGATTCAGTACATAAACCCCAAACTAGTTCTTCACATACAATCCCTTCAACTCTTCACCTTGCCTTTTCAATTCTTTTCTTGACAACACATAGGCTTGTTCTCCATACTGATCCATCCTTTCATAATTTCTCAACTCATCTCGACTACCAAAGCTCAGGTTTCTCCTACTAAGTGTTGTAACCAGCAAAGGCATCAGGGAAAGCTTCCTATTATTTTTCTCAATAGTAAACACATTCTTTACACAATCATACATAGCTCTACAATCATACTACCAAGGTCTACCGAGAAATATATGACAGCTATTCATCTCCACAATATCATACAACACTTGATCCTTATACTGGCCAATCTAAAAATCAACAAAGGACTTCTCCCTCACTTCCAGAGCATGAACATCTTGTAACCAGCCAATCCTATAAGGATAAGGATGTCTCATTCTCTTCAAACCAATTTTTTGAACCATGTCCTTGGCAACAAGGTTATCAATACTACCACTATCCACAATCACATCACAAATTTTATCTCCTGACTTGCACCGAGTTCTAAAAAAATTACTCCTCTGACAAGGTTCCTCCTTTGCACCAAGCAATGTTCTCCGAACCAAAAAGTTCTTAGATTTAGGTTCATTCTAAATGTTTTAATTCACCACAACATTCCTTCATCAACCAAATTATTTTGTGTACACTCAAAATATCAGTGTCCTTCTTCACCAAAATTATAACAAGTGCCCTTAAATATAACCCTACATGTCTTCTTTTTCAATTCCACAGGTTTCGGTTCATCTTCAATAGTCGATTTATCCTTCACTGAGTGATCAAGCTTCTCCTTCCCTCGAGGATTACTATGTTGTCTCCTTTTCAACTTATCTTCTAACTTTAGAGCATACTAATAAGAATTTTCAACCGAATCAATCTTCAGCATCCCAAACTCATCTTGAATATTTAATCTCAAACCATTCACATACCGAGCCACCTTTTCTTTACCAAGTTCTCTCTATCTAGACCGAATAGTCAATTTATAGAACTCCTCAGTATATTCCTCCATAGTCAAATATTTTTTCTTCAGATTCTGTAACTTCTTAAAGAAGTCAAGCTCATAGTCGACAGGTATGAACTTAGCTTTCAATTTAGTCACCATCAACCTCCATCGATTGATCTTCATTTCACCTTCATCTTCTCTATCTCTTTGTAATTCTTTCCACCAAAGAGCAGCATGTCCTTTCAACTTAGTCTGTGCCAACCTCACCCTAAGAGGATCTTCAATTTTTTAAAGCTCAAAGAAGTCTTCTAATTCACCAATCCAATCAATCAAATCCTTGGGTCTCAAAGTACTAGAGAAAGTAGAAACTTCCATTCGGTAACTAGTGCTTAACCAAGCTCCAAATCTATGCAACCAACCAATTATGTCTTCACTAGATCTATCTCTCCAGTCATCACCACTAGATCCAGTAGCTTCAAAGTCTTCAGCAACTTCCTCATAACCATCATCAGTACCAAGATTCCTTGGCATACCAGCAATAGCTCTCATGACCTTAGTGATCATGTCATTCTTCATCAATTCCATCTCAGATCTAAAATCAACTTTAACCTTCTCTATAATCTTTGATTCCATAGCATCACAGAGATTTGCAATCGCTCTAGGGTCCATTATTCTCAAAGGCATCCTTCAAGATCTTCAAAAACCCAAAGCAATAAATCACCAACTAAGGTCCTAGTGCAAACAACCTCAACTCAGAGATCGGTTAACACACTCAAGATCTTCAAGCTCTGATACCATCTTACACAGTACAGGCAAGGAGGATCCAATTAAGGATAGTCCAAAATTGCATTAGCTAAAAAAATTATTAGGATGGGTTGACACTATTGGCCAACAATAGAAAAAGACTCATTCCAGTTTGTGAAGACTTTCCAAAAATGTCAATTTTATGGAACCTGATACATGTGCCAGCACAAGAGTTACATCCATTAACTGCACCTTCACCCTTATATCAATGGGGTTTTTATTTGATTGGAATGATATATCCTTCTTCCTCAAATGGTCACAAATACATCATTACAAAAACAAAATATTTCACCAAATGGGTTGAAGATGTACCTTTATCAACTACCATAGGAAAACAAATATCAATGTTTATCTTGAATTATATAATTTGCAGATATGGTATCCTCCATGGAATCATAATAGATAATGTGAAATAATTTAAGGAAAAGGATATAAAAGAGTTATGTAATAAATTTTACATTATTCAATATTTTTCTTCAATTTATTAACCACAAGGAAATGGTCGGACAAGCAAAAGATTCCAATAAAAACATCCTCAAAATACTTAAGAAGATAGTTGATGACTTAGGAAGAGATTGGCACATTCAATTGAATCCAACATTATGGGCTTATAGAACTAGAATTAGAACACCTACTAGAGCTAAACCTTTTTCATTAGTCTATGGAACTAAAATACTCTTACCTTTGGAGGTAGAAATACCATCACTTAGAGTTTCCTTACATGGTGTATTGACATATGAAGATTATATAGTTTCTATATTGCAAGAATTGGAATTTCTTGAGGAATGTCAACATCAAGCATATGATCACCTAAATTTTTATCCAGAGAGTATGTCAAGGAACTATAATAAAAAGATCAAACCTAGAGAGTTACAAGTAGGTGACCTAGTTCTAAGAGAAAACCCAAGGATTCAATAAGAAAGCGAAAAGAAAGGTAAATTTGAAGAAAATTGGCAAGGACCTTTCATTATCACATCAACCTATTGATCAAGAACTTATAAACTAGTCACATGTGAGGGAGATGAGATTCAATAACCTATCAATAGAATCCATCTTCAGAGTTTCTATACCTGATTAGTTGAAAGAGTATTAGTTTGTATAGAAAAAAGTGAATTTGCAAAAAAAAAAAACAAGTGAACTTGAAAAAAGTAAAAAATAGTAAATATGGATCCTAAAGAAAGCAAAAACAATGGATGAAGTCTTAAAAAATGGTATTCTTGGTGAAAAAATGGTAAACAAGTGCCTTGATACTACCTGGAAATTAGAAAAAGTCCTTAAAAAATCACTATCTTAGTGAAAACCTAGCAAACAAACACCTTGATAATAAAAAAAAGGAAAATGTAAAAATACAAAAAAAAAAGAGAAAAGGGAAGAAACATCAAATAAAAGAAGAAAATGCAATAAATCCAAGTAGTGAAAACTTGGTAAATAGGTGCTACTTGCTTTAAGTTAAGTTCCTTTATCTATTAAGCATTGCATTTTCATTTCTGCCATCCTTTTATATATCTAGTTGCATTTTGTTATCCATGTTCATAGTCATAATAAACCGTCACAGTTGCATAGCTCAAAAATCCAAGAAAAGTTTATTCATGGCTTGGAATTTGTCTTGGTCCATTATCGTTGTCAAAATCAAACAAGTGGAAAAATCCATGTATACAAATTAGATGTCTAATAACTGGAGATGATAAATTAACTATTAAAAGCCAATAAATCAATCTAATGCAACACAATGAAGAATACAAAGTAACTATAAAATAATGAAACTAAATTATTTACCTTCGCCTACCATGCAGCTTGTCTCCATTGTCCTCCTAGCCTTGATTTCTTGTAGAGGTTGAGCTCTTAGATTTCCAAATGAAGCCTTCTCCCAAGATGCTACCAAAGTATGGAGATTTTATGAAATGAGTGCACAATAGCTTATGCAATCTAATGGATGGAATACAAATGAAATGATGATAATATGGATTGATTGTTCTTAGAGTGCTTAGATGCTTGAATGCCTATTACAAAACTACCTATTAGCTCACAAAGGGGAAATGTGGCTCCTTTTATAGAGTTTTGGAGGATCTAGGCCTAGGTGGCACAATCCTATGGTTGAGAATGAAAGGTGGAAGATCCTAAGGCTAGGATTGACTTGGTTGAAGGAGTTGAGAGAAAGGGAGATGTAGTTGGAATGTGAGAGGAAGAATAGGGATGATGTTCCTCTCACATTGACATGGAGGAGAAGAAGGTGGAAGGGAAAGACACATGTCAAATGTCTCTCAAAGACTTAAGAGAGAAAGAGGGAGAGACCTTTTCCTCATGAGGACTCTTTGTACAAGTGTCCCATGAGTCACCTTTGACCCTTAGAGGTGGCTTGAGAAGCCCCTTAGGAAAAGGGAATGTCTTTTGACTTAGTTGCTGAGAGGACATGTCGTCATGAGACCAAGTCCTATGAGGCCACATAGCCCTTAAGAATAGGACATGTGTGGGTGAGGATAATTACTAATAAATAATTAATAATAATTATTTATTTTAGCCAAAGTGATGTGTCAGGTGACTAGGTAGGTGAGGTGGACTAGGGGATTTAGTCATATTTAGGTGATTGTGTAAATTAAATCACTTTAATAAGACTAATTAGAAGACTTAGGATAGAGGAATAGACTATAGTGAATTCACTAAATAAATTAAATAATTTATTTAATAAATAGAGGAATAATTATTAATTAAATAATAAATATTTAATTAATTTATCAATTCAATAGTAATTAAATAATAAATATTTAATTAATTAATAAAGCCATTTTTAGGTGTATACATTTTGCCCCTCTTTGAAATAATGTGCTGGTCACATTATTTTAATAAAAATTCAACCATTTTTGCCAAGCATTTTTGCCCCTACCCTGGACAATGTCTTAGACAACCTATGCATGCCCCCTCGAGAGATTGATTGACAAAAAAAGATTTTTTAGTTTTTATTATTTTTATTTTTATTTTTTATTTTTTTTCGAGTTAGATAATAAATCTCACGAAAGAATGGTAGAAAAGAGTGATGAAAATGAGGTGGAATGGGAGAAAAATAGGTAGGAGGGTCCACACACCAAGCACGTAGGATCCACAGGCTATAAATATGGCTAAAGGGTCCACAATAAGCTCATTATGCACACTTGTCATCTGGAGATCAGAGTGCCAGAGAGAGAAGAGTAGAGCCACTAGGATGTCATTCCCGCTATCAGATCACCATTTCAAGAGGGTCAGATAACTAAAGATGATAAATTAATTATTAAAAGCCAATAAATCAATCTAATGCAACATAATGAAGAATACAAAGTAACTATAAAATGATGAAACTAAATTATTTACCTTCACCTACCATGCAGCTTGTCTCCATTGTCCTCCTAGCCTTGATTTCTTGTAGAGGTTGAGCTCTCAGATTTCCAAATGAAGCCTTCTCCCAAGATGCTACCAAAGTGTGGAGATTTTATGAAATGAGTGCACAATAGCTTATGCAATCTAATGGATGGAATGCAAATGAAATGATGATAATATGGATTGATTGTTCTTAGAGTGCTTGGATGCTTGGATGCTTGAATGCTTGATTGCTTGAATGCTTGAATGCCTATTACAAAAATACCTATTAGCTCACAAAGGGGAAATGTGGCTCCTTTTATAGAGTTTTGGAGGATCTAGGCCTAGGTGGCACAATCCTATGATTGAGAATTAAAGGTGGAAGATCCTAAGGCTAGGATTGACTTGGTTGAAGGAGTTGAGAGAAAGGGGGATGTAGTTGGAATGTGAGAGGAAGAATAGGGATGATGTTCCTCTCGCATTGACATGGAGGAGAAGAAGGTGGAAGGGAAAGACACATGTCAAGTGTCTCACAAAGACCAAAGAGAGAAAGAGGGAGAGACCTTTTCCTCATGAGGACTCTTTGCACAAGTGTCCTATGAGTCACCTATGACCCTTAGAGGTGGCTTGAGAAGCCCCTTAGGAATAGGGAATGTCTCTTGACTTGGTTGTTAAGAGGACATGTGGTCATGAGACTAAGTCCTATGAGGTCACATAGCCCTTAAGAATAGGACATGTGTGGGTGAGGATAATTACTAATAAATAATTAATAATAATTATTTATTTTAGCCAAAGTGATGTGTCAGGTGACTAGGTAGGTGAGGTGGACTAGGGGATTTAGTCATATTTAGGTGATTGTGTAAATTAAATCACTTTAATAAGACTAATTAGAAGACTTAGGATAGAGGAATAGACTATAGTGAGTTTACTAAATAAATTGAATAATTCATTTAATAAATAGAGGAATAATTATTAATTAAATAAATAATAAATATTTAATTAATTTATCAATTCAATAGAGATTAAATAATAAATATTTAATTAATTAATGAAGCCATTTTTAGGTGTATACATTTTGCCCCTCTTTGAAATAATGTGCTGGTCACATTGTTTCAAAGAAAAAAATCAAGCATTTTTGTTTTTGCCCCAAACAATGTCTGAAATTACCTAAGCATGCCCCCTCGAGAGATTGATTAACAAAAAAAGATTATTTCATCATTTTTATTTTTATTTTTATGTTTTTTTTGTTTTTATTTTTAGATAATCAATCTCACGAAAGAAACAGGAGAAAAGATGGGTGAAAATGAGGTGAAATGGAATAAAAATGAGAAGTAGGGTCGACACACCAAGCATATAGGGTCCACAGGCTATAAATAGGGCTAAGGGGTCCACAATAGGCTCATTGTGCACACTTGTCTTGTGGAGATCAGAGCACGAGAGAGAGAAGAGAAGAGCTACCAGGATGCCATTTCCGTTGTCAGATCATTGGTTTGAGAGGGTCAGACACTTCCAACGACCACCCGATTTGGGTGAGCCAGTAGGTGATTCAATCCTCCTTTGTGATTTCATGATTTGATGCATGTTAGAGTAGAATTTTAGCATGTGTAGGGTAGATGGAATGGTAGATTAGATTAGAAAAAAAAAAAAATTTAGGCATTGTATGAATGCGCAGTTTCAGCGCATCAATGCATAGTAAATAGAAATGTTTGCGCAAAAAATCTGATTTCCTACACATGCATGGAGGTCAACTGTGCATGCGTTCTAAAGAAAAATAATGCTGTGCAAAGATGAATCAAAAGTGTGCATGTGGACTTTCTGTGCATTTGTGTAGAATTATTGCGCAAATGTGCAAGAAAATTGCCCAAGCATGAAAACTTGCACAAACATGTTAAAAAGTTGCACAAAGGTGAAGCAAGACTGTGCAAGGGTAAAAACCTACACAAATGAAGTAGAAAGTTGTGCATACATGTTTCAATATTGTGCATGTGTTTTAGATAGTAGAATTTGGGCAAATGATATAGTCATTTAGGTCAAAATTGATGTCGATAAGCTTATTGGATCTGTCAGCGATTGATTTTGATCGATTTAATCAAGATAGGAAAACATTGTAGCATGTTCGCTAGTTAACTAGTCTTGAACATAGATAATTAATAGAATCATCTGTTTAAACATGTGATAAAACATGTTCAAAATTGATATGATAGGATAGATAGATTGATAGATTAGTTTATCAAAATCTAATAGGTTGATTGTTGTTGACTTGAATAGGAGGATATTATAGATATTCTGATGTCACGGGAGAGATATCCCGTCACATAGAATCTGAGACTGGCACTGTCAGAGATAGACAGGCTGCTGATCAAAGCGTCTGGGTTGTATTACATGATCTACACACCTGAGATTCAGGTGAATCTCAGTATGATGATGGCATTAGTAGAGCGATGGCACTCAGAACGAGTACCTTCTATCTTCCAATAAGGGAGATGACAGTCACACTAGAGGATGTATATCACATCCTCTGACTTCCCATCATAGGTGAGTTGGTTCAGTATGATCAGCACAGCGGAGTCACAAAGTGTAGAGCCATCTTCGGTGATGATGATATAGAGGATGGAGAGATTAGCTGGGAGGATATGGTTGATCTGTATGATCCTCTTCTAGTAGTGCTAGCAGGAGCGATTGGGGGATTTGTATGCCCTGATCAGAGGTCACATGGATTTGCAGTGGGATGGGGCTGCACATTACAGTAGATGATGGAGGGGACCCAATTTTCTTGGGGTGTTTGTTTATTTATTTATCATGATATGCATCAGGTGGTGTACCATGCGGGTGCATCTCTATCAGCAGGTGTGACACTGCTCCATGTTTGGGCATGGGAGCACATTGCAGTGACATGACCAGTGGCCATTAGATTTTAGGGCGTAGGGCAGCCTTATATTCATTTATATTCCTTAGTTTTGTCATAGGAAAAACTGGACCATTTAGAGTTTTGGCAGTATACATTTGATACTTTAGATATAGTGACATGGAGACCATACTTAGGTTGTGAGCCATGGGATGATGAGTGATGGCTAGGTTTTTGCATTGAGTCATAGTGGCTGATAGGGAGGATGCCCTTTAAATGGGAGAGACAGTCGGTCAGTCATGTTCTATGTTAGTTTGGCAGAGTCCAGGGCATGCCACAAGGAGTGACAGAGCATGCTTGTACACATCAGGAGAGACAAGACTGGGGATCCCTAGCATCATTTGATATGGCTTGATAGGAGTTTGTGGACATGCCATTTTAGGCATGGACCATGAGATAGACAGTGGTGGACCCTGGGATGACTGTAGATCTTGAGCAGTTCTTGAGAGACGTTCCTGTACCATAGATTACAGATCTGGCAGCTAGGCCTCCAGAGAGAGATCTTGTAGAGAGACGATGGGGGAGACTCTAAGGGAGAGATAGACATGGGCGAGGGAGATGAGATGGTAGTGAAAGTGGAGGAGATGGAGGAGGAGATGGTGGAGATGGTGGTGGAGATGGAGGGAGAGGGGATAGGGCAGGACCACGAATGAGAGGAGGTGGAGTGAGACAGAGGGGATTGATGCCTCCCCTGGCTAGATAGGGACAGAGATAGCCTTTGGCATAGCCAACATAGCCACCAAAATGAGCTCCATTACAAGTACCAGTCACTCAGGTATAGATACCAGTTGCCCCAGTATAGGGACCAGTCGCGCAGGATGAGGTAGACATCTTATTGGCACGGGGCGGTGTTGTACAGGGTGGCCAGGTTCATGATGATGTACAAGATGAGCTAGATGCTGAGATGGTGGATGTACAAGCACCAGATGAGCAGGCAGACATGGATAGCAGGGGACGGGATCCCTATTTTTAGAGAGATGCTACTGAGGAGGAGCTAGATATTGATACACTGCTAGTCCAACTAGCAGTTACATAGGTGCAGGCAGACTGGGTTCCAGGTCTAGAGAGACAAATTGAGAGGATGGATAGACAGAAAAATAGATGCTGAGAGAGCATTGTATACACTATTGTACCATTATGATTCATTGTATCATTATATTTTGACTTGATGGACACTGACTATGGACACATTGTTATTGATTTATATCATTGGACATTTGGATAGTTTTTTTGTTTTATGGACTTTATATGATGGATGCTATATGATTGACTCTATATATACAGTGATGTAGTTCTATCATTATTTTCTTTGATGATTTATATACATGTGCGTACTGACATATGCAGGATGTGATGATTTACTTTAATATGCATAGAATGTATGTCTTAGAATGCAAAATGATTTATATCCGATTTGATATTTTTGATGCTTAATGGTTAATAATCAATATGATGGTGATATAAATGCATGTCTTAAATGAGTTTACTAATGCTATGTGATTATCAATGCAATGTTGCAATGAACAATGTGGATAATGGATAATAAATAAATGATGTAAAATGCATATAATGTATAATAAATGAATGATATATAATGTGTATAATGAATAATAAATGACAGTGTAATGCAAATGATATCTAATGTAATAAATGATAATGTACCTAAGATGATTGAATGTAATAACTGATAACATGATAAAAGAAAATGAGATGAAATGATAGCTATAATAAATAATCAAATTATATATAAATGAACACTCCTAATGAAGATAACATATGTCTCGAAATGATTAAGTGCAAAATGTTAAATTTAAAAAGTCATAATATGTTTGGTTTTCCAAATGTCCTCAACTTAAATAACAATGTATCTAACACAAGAAGAATAGACTAAGAGAACAGATAACCTAATAAGAAAGGTAACCTATAAATCTCTATAAAAGGAGCACTAATATGTAAGTCATGAACTATTTAAATGAAATGCAATATGAAATGAATGTATCTCCACAACTTTAGGTAACATCTTAGAACTTCATAATAACTAGAACTTGATTTTCATCATTGAGCTTGTTATGTTGCAATAAAATGCAAGCATCATGGTATAATTAAACCAGGATGACCTGAGCACTTCTTGCATGGAGTTTAATATTGCAAACTCGACAAGCATCTAGGTATAATTGAACCAAGATGACCTGAGTTTCATATGTGTAACAGACAAGGAATATTCCCTCCTCCATCAGGGAACAAATATTTGGAGTCGAGGTATGTGCTGGCGTATCACCATAAATAGCATACGTAGAACAACATGATTTGGATGTTGTCAATACTATTAAATGAATGAAGGCACTTATGCGTAGACACCCCAATTATTTATTCCTTCAATTTCATGGGGAAATATCCCACAAATAGAAACCAAAGAAAATACCATGCCCCATCATGGCTATCCTAATCAATGACATTTTATAGTTTCAAACTCATGTTAAAGATATCATGGAATACCATAGGAAGCATGATAACAATAAAATCCAAATATGAATGCATAATTTACAACAAATCATTCTAACATGCCTGTCATGAATATACATTTTCTTTTGCCAAAAAGATAGTGTAAGATATAGTGATCAGTTCAAGTGATGATGTATAGTCAAGATTTGATAGATAAACAGTCATGTTTGGAAGGATAGATTACAGATTCTGATTCATCATAAAGATATCATTGTGAAATAACATTTGATTGTGTTTTTCTTTGTCTGGTGAAAATCACTCCATTGTGTCCTCTAAGAGTCATGACTATCATAGATCCACTTCCTGAACTAGGTCGAGGACATGCCCCCAGCTAGGTGATGGACTGACTTATTATGGATGAAGACCATGACAAATGATCAAGCTATGATGGAATTTTATTATGGGTAGATACAATGGATGATGGTATAAACTGGCCATTTTATTATGATATGTACATGGTGGGTATGAGGACTGACTAGCCATTTTATTGTGGATATATACAATGAACAGACACACAAAAAGAATCATAATAGATAGAGGAGCTAACTCGATACACATGGCACCTATTTCCAGGTTTTCACCACATGCTTTTATTGCAATTTTCATTTGATTTTTTGATTTTTTTGTATTTTTATGATTTTTATATTTACAAAATATATACATAGCCCTTGCATTGAGATTTCAAGGATAGAACTTCTTGAGATGGATGTTGTTAAGAGGTTCATCCAAGGGATCTCCCTCAAGTGTTGACAACTGATAAGCCCCAGAACCATAGACTGTTGTAATCACAAAAGGACCTAACCAATTGGGTTTGAACTTGCCCTTCTTTTCATGGTGCTATTGATTCTTTGGATTTTTGTGGAGGACTAAGTCACCCAGCTGAAAGTCTCTGATCTTTACCTTGCTATTATATTGATGAGACATACGCTGCTAATAGACTTTCAAATGATCATAAGCTCTCTGACAGCATTCATCCAGCAGTTCTAGTTTAGTCAACCGTGCAACTCTATAGTCTTCATCAGGAATCAAATCTTTGAGAGTGACATGAAGTGAAGGCAACTCAACCTCGAGGGGCAGGACTGCTTTAGATCCATAAATAAGGGAGTATGGGGTGGCTCCAGTAGGAGTACAGATGGAGTTACAGTAAGCCCATAAGGCTAGATTTAGTTGGATATGCCAGTCATGGCCAGCATCATTGATAGTCTTTTGTATGATTTTAACAATAGTTTTATTTGACGCCTTAGCTTGGCCGTTTCCTTGGGGATAGTATATGGTAGAATAGTTATGGGTAATATGGAATTTTGTGCATAATTCATCCATGTCCTAATTTTGAAACTGTTTCCCATGATCAGTAATGAGATACATAGGTATACCATATTGACAAATGATATAGTTTAAGATAAACATGGATATTTGTTTCCCTGTGGTGACAATTAATGGAACAGCCTCAATCCATTTAGTAAAGTATTCCGTGGTAGTGAGAATCCATTTGTGACCATTGGAAGATGGAGGGTTGATAGCGCCCATGAGGTCGAGCCCCCACTGACTGAATGGAAAGATAGTTGTAAAAGGATGTAACTCTTGTGCTGGAGCATGAATAAGGTTTCCATGTATCTGACATTTCTTACATGCTCTAGCAAAATGAAAGGAATCTATTTCCATGGTAGGCCAATAATAACCCATACGCATGAGTTTCTTAGCCAAAGAGGGACCACTCAAATGTGTCCCACAAATACCCTGATGTACATCTCGCAAGGTAGTTTGAGCTTCATCATGCTTGAGACATCGAAGGAGAGTACCATCAAGACCTCGCCGATAAAGGGTATCAGATATTAGGACATAGCGGGAGGCTTGGCAGAGAAAAGTTCATTTTTTATTACAGGATAGGTCAGGGGGTATGACATCATTTTTCAAATAGGAATAAATTTTTCCATAAATGGGGGAATCATGTCCAATTAGATGATATATAATACTCGTATTAGGATCATCATATGCAAGACAAGTTAGGGATTCCACCAAGAACTCAAAATGGATCTTAGTATCTTCTATATCAAACAAAGAAGCAATCATTGCCATCGCATCGGCAGCCTTGTTATCATGCTGAGGAATCTGCTCAAAAGTGATGATTGAGAAATATTGTTTGAAGTCATCAACCATACGTTTATATGGTAATAACTTATCATCTTTAGTATGATAATCATCATTAACCTAGTTTATAATCAACTGAGAATCCCCATAAACATTTATTTCAGTTAATTTCCATTGTAAAGCCATCTTTAACCCAATCAGCAAGGCTTCATACTCTGCTACATTGTTGGTGCAAGGAAAGAGAAACTTGTAAGATTTCAGAATGGTATATCCTTGTGGTGTGACAAAAAGAATACCAGCTCCTGAACCCTGTTGTGTATACGATCCATCAAAATATAGTTGCTAGGTTTGTGTAGATAAAGCCAAAATGTGTGCATCAGGAAACTCTATATGGATAGGTTGGTCATCCATTAATGGAGCATCTACTAGCTGATCTGCTATCACTTGACCTTTAATAGCCTTCCTGTCTACATATTCAATATCAAATTCACTAAGTAGCATGACCCACTTAGCCAATCTGCTTGTCAGTGTTGTTTTGCTTAATAGATACTTTAAAGGATCAATCTTTGCGATGAGCTGGATTGAGTGTGACAACATGTAATGTCACCATTTTTGTGATTCAAAAACAATGGCCAAACATGCTCTTTCTATAGGAGAACAATTTAGCTCATATCCCACTAGGGTGTGACTGATATAATAGATGGCTTTTTCTTTTCCTTCATGATCTTGCTAAGCTAGTAGAGCACCTAGTGAAATTGTCGTAGCTGAAATGTAGAGCAAGAGTGGCTTGCCCAGAATTGGTGACATCAGAGTTGGAAGATTCACCATATATTGCTTGATTTTATTGAAAGCTACTTCACACTGATCATCCCATTGGAATAAGATATTTTTATGCAACAAATGTTGAAAGGGATGACTTTGATCTGCTAGTTGAGAAACAAATCTTCGGATGGATTGGAGACATCCTTGTAAGGATCTTAACTGACTAATGTTAGTGGGGGAAGCCATCTCCAATATTGCTTTAACTTTTTCTAGATCCACTTCGATTCCTTTGGCTGAGACAATGTACCCCAACAATTTACCGGATGTAACTCTGAATGAACATTTCTTCGAATTGAGTCAAATCTGATACTTTTCCATCTAGGTGAATATTCTATCCAACACTCTCAAATGACCAGCTCTATCTTTAGATTTTGCTAAAATGTCATCAACATAATCTTCCATAATGGTGTGCATCATATCATGAAAGATTGTGGTCATTGCTCTTTGGTAGGTTGGTCTAGCATTTTTGAGGCCAAAAGGCATCACATTCCAGTAGTATGTACCCCATGGACAAGTAAAAGTAGTCTTTTCTTGGTCTTCTGGCACAATCTTGATTTGGTTATAGCCAGAAAATCCATCCATTAATGATAACATCTCATGCCCAGCTGTCAAGTTAATAATAATGTTAAAATTTGGCAAAGGAAAGTCATCTTTCAGACAAGCCTTATTAAGATCTCAAAAATCAATACAAATCCTGATAGATTTGTCTGGTTTTGAGATGGGGACAATATTTGAAATCCACTCAGCATAATCAATAGCCTGAATGAATCCAACATCTAGGAGTTTCTTCAATTCTTCTTTAACCATTAGTGCAATATGGGGATGCATTTTGCGGAGCTTCTACTTAACTGGTTTTACACCTAGTCGGATAGATAAATGATGCATTATGAGATTTGGATCTAGGCTAGGCATATCAGCATAGGACCAAGAAAAGTTGATTTGTCTCTCTCTAAAAAATTTTGCAAAAGTGTCTTTCTCTGATTCCATCAAGGATGCTGCTACTTTGAGGATGCGCGGAGACTCTTCTATGCCAATGTTAAGAGGTACTGTTGGTTCTATAAGAATAGCAGATTGCTCTTGATACAAATATTTGGGAAGAGTGTCAATCCTTCCATCATCGGGTGCCTCAGAGAGGTTTTCACCATCAGATGCATCATTTCTTTTTACTATTTTTGGATCTAATACTGCCACTGAGTGGTTTTCACCATTAGATCTGTTGATTATTTTTATATTTTTATGACTGAAAGGATTGGCACTCTCACCAAAGTAGGCCATGTCATTGAGTTCTATCAAAAATCCTAACTTGTGATCTCCTAGTGGTAAATGATCTTTGATTCCAAGATAGTCAATGATTGTGTCATCATTATGGAATACATCAAGTTTTGGATGATCGGGAGAATCCCAATCAATAAGTTTGGGATGTACAAGGGGCATTGGATCATTCGGGTCAATTTCAAAGGTAGAGATGGTATTGATGGAAAATTTGTCAAGGTTTATGATGGTATCAGCGAGGTCTATTTCCATACTCTCATCCGATTCATCTATCGCAAAATAACACTCACTTCCCTCATGATCGACAAGAGTAGTATTACGTGGGACCAATCCTAGTGAGTCACTCCTTGAACTCTCTCCCTCATGGTAATCATTACTATAGTGATGGACAACATCAACTCCTATTGCTATAGTACAATCAAATAATGAATCCCGTTCATAATCATTTGAATCAGAATCATCATTATCCCCAAGTCTATCAATGATTCTCTGTGCTATCCTTTGTTTCTCTGGATCTACATACATACCATTCTTTCTAAATTGCAAAGCAGGAGCTTTAGATATTTCATGGAAAGGTGTGATCTTTGCTTTTCCTTTTGGTTCTTTTGGTCCTTCTCCTTTATATCCTAATCCTGTAGTGTCTCTTTGATACTTTGGATTTTGCAAGATTGGTTTGATAACACCTTCTCTTTGTAACCCTATAGGTCCAGCACCTTGGTATCCCATCTTTTGTAGTAAAGTATACCCTTTACCATAGACATCAGGTGATATATATTCATGCTTGATATCCTCTTCATTCTTGTATGATTTAAGCAAATGAGTAGCATTACGCTCAGCTGCCTCTTTGGATATTGTGCCCCCACTTATAAATGTTTCATAAACAAGTGTGGAAGGGGGTTCTAATTGTTGTTTAGTGATCAAAGATCTACCATATGATCTAGGAGATAAAGGCAACTCTGTGATACAAAGAGCTTGACCTAAAGTGTACTCTCCCATACTTCTTTCTTTTATGTCTATCTTGATCCCATTTGATTTTGATGTTGATACTATATTACTAGGATCAATGGGTGTAGTTGTAGAAGATCCAGTATGGTTATAAGGTATCAAAGAATCAGATGGCTTCATAGAACTGCAATACTGGAATGGATTAGTGTATCCCTTGATAGTGACTTCCTGACCATTATGAGGGAATTTCAAGCATTGATGATAGGTTGATGGTACAGGTTGCATGGAATGAATCCATGGTCATCCCAAGAGAATGTTATAAGCAAGATCCATGTCTAGGACTTGGCAAGGTACATCTTTGATTATAGGACCAACTCTGATTGGCAAAACAACAGACCCCTTGGATGATCATTCTTCCTCATCATAAGCTTTTATTGTGATTTTCTTCTTGGGATCAACAACATTTTCAGAGAATCCCAATGCAAGGACTAGTTTCAATGTATAGATATTTAAGCCAGCTCCTCCATCTATTAGTACTCATTTGATTTTGTGACTCTGGACAAGGACTTCGATATGTAGGGGAGCATTATGAGGTTGTGTAATAGCTAAGTCATCATTTTCAGTGAAGGATAGTTAATGTGGGGTTGTTAAATGGCCCACCATAGCTTGAAATTGATCATGATCTAGATTTGTGGGTACTTGGGTTTCTAAAAGAGCTTTTTCAGGGATATCTTTGTGAGATGGAGATAGATGCAAAAGCTCTAAGATGGATATCTGGGCAGGTGTTTTCTTGAGTTGTTCCAAAAGGTTGTATTGGTTGGAAATATTCGTTGTAGACTTTGGGACATAAACAAACTTGTTGTGAGGTGCATTTGGTTTAGACTGAATGCCTTGGAGAGTAACTTTGGATTGAGCATGAGTAGTAACATGGACTGGATGACTCTCTGATTTTCCTTTGATGGTAATGACATTGGCATAATACATAGAAGGATGATATTCATAAATGTTACCAACATATCGATAAGGAGTGGAATTATAATTGGCTTGATTATCACTCTTAGTATTGGAAGAACCTCCTTTTTCATGCTCAGGAAATGGATCTTTGAAAGTCATATGTGATTCATTTGAGGTATGTCCATCAACACTAATTTCACCACTTTCAATTAGATCTTGAATTACATTTTTGAGCCTTTTGCAATCATTGGTTTTATGTCCTTTGCCTCTGTGAAATTCGCAATAATCATTCTCATCCCACCAAGAAGGCTTCACTCTAGGTTTGAAATCTTTCATTTCAAGAAGTGTGATGAGTTTCTTTGTGATTAACTTATGTAAGGTTGATTCGAGAGATTCCCCTAAAGGAGTAAAGTTTCTTTGAGGTGACATGAAAGGAAATCTTGGTTTAGATGAATCATTGTTGGTATTTTGATTTGATGATTGATTGTTGTAGGTTCCTTGCGTAGCATTGGCCTGACTAGTGAGATTGAGAAGGGGTTGTGTTGATTTGACATTACGATTATCAACAATCCCATCATTGACAATTTTTTTGTTTTTATTCCAGAATTTTGATTTGTCATTGTTATAGTTGTTGGAATTGGAGTTTGAGGATCCAGTATTGTCTTTAGAATAAAGTTTGATCTCACCTTTTCAGACCATGGCTTCCTCAATCTTGATACCATTTTCTATGAGCTTATTGAAGTTTGGTGGACATTGCAATTGTAACATATAACTCATTTCTAGTGTAAGGTTATGCACAAAAATATCCATCTTTTCTTGTTCAGGAATCATTCATGGATATTTGGCAAACAATTGATGCCATCTTTGCAAAAAAGTAAGGAAGGGTTCTCCATTCTTTTGATGTGCATTGCAAAGATCAAGCATAGTGACTTCATGTTTGATGTTATATGAATAATGAGTCACAAATTTGTCAAGAAGCTCATTGAAAGATTTGATGCCTAGGGGTAGTTTGGAGAACCATTCCATGGCTTGTCCTCCTAAACTTTGTGGAAATAGTCACATAAGATAAGTGTCATTGTGAGTGACTTCAATACAAGTAGCACAAAACTCATGAATGTGGTCTTGTGGATCTGAATTCCCTTTGTATTTGTCAAATTTTGGAACCTCAAAATGAGGAGGGAATGGAATCATTGCTAAATTCTTATCAAAAGGATAAGGACATATATCATCCAAGGAATACTTCTTTGTTGATGATCCAGTTTGGATGTCACGGATTTTTTGTTGAAGCATCTAGATTTTTTGTAGAATGGGATCCAAAGATAAGGTGTTTCCTTGAGAGTTTTGGGAAACATTGTTGTGAGAAGCATTGTTTTGGGAAGCATGATTTTGCTGATCATTTTGAGAAATAGTGTGTTGTTCATGACTATGAGAAGCATTGGATTGCTGATTGGTTTCCTTTGCTCCATGAGTATCTTGAGAACCTTTAGGAATTTGTTGATTGTTTGTGTGAGCTGGTCCTCTAAGATAGGAAACATCAAAATCACTTGGTAACTTAGCTCCTTGTTGAGCAAGCATGAGGAAATATATCTCTCTATCCAAGCCTAAGAGTCTTTCCATAACATGATAAAATTGAGGATCTTGTGAAGCTTCCCTAAGTTCATCATCGATGGGTTCATTAGTGGATGTAAAAAGTGAAGTTTTCTTAGGAGCTTCCGGCCAAGGATTTTCTTCGTTGCCAGTATTTCCTTCCATCTTGTGTAGGGATTCTAGATTAATGGCTTGTTTAAGTTTATGAGATTGAGTTTGAACCATAAAATTGAGAAAATTGATTGTGGGATGAAATATTCTTGATGAGAAGATATGGAAAGTGATTGATAGAAAAGATATTGAAACGTGTTGAAAAATTGATAAGACAACTTGATAAACTCTAAGTCAATAGGAGGTATAGATCTCACTATGATATGACAAAGGGAAATCAAGAGATAATAACCTAAGTAAGTTTGGTGGTTTGAGGATGATATATCCTGATATGGTGAACTCATAAAGATCAAAATTTGATAGATAAGGTAATGTTTCAACACTAAATTGAGAATTTCAAAGATTGGAAGAAAATGATTTGATGAGTTCTTAATGAAGGAATGGTGAAAAATGATAAAAATGGTCAAACTAAAGATCAGAGGTCTGTGCAACTCGACTATTTTTCTAGAATCGTACTAAGGATGAAAATGGGTATCTGAAAAAGTGATTTGGAAAATTGCAAAGTTGGTGGAAATGCTCACTGTTGTAAATGCGTAGCAACAAATGCATAGGATAGATTGATAAATGTGCAACAAAATGAGATATATGCACAACAAAACTTGATAGATGTGAATTGGTAAAATCAAAAGTGCAGATAGTCTGAACAGATGCGCAACAAATTTGATCAAATGCGTAGCAAGATGTGATATATGCGCAAGTTCTGAGATTCTGATCTGAATTGAAATTTTTTGGATGTTTTTGATGTTTTATGTTTTTGTTTTTTGTTTTTTTTTGGCAAAGTGAAAAATGCATAAACACGCGTACGCAAGACAGAAATGATTTGAATCTAACTATGCTAATATAAATGCACAAACACGCTTACAGATCCTATGGTAGGCAAGGATGATATCTGCTGAATCCCCACTGGGATAATAAAATCCAGCCACACAAATCCACAACGGACAGCCTAGGAACTTGGAGGCACGGGCTCCTCCTTACAATGCACTCACTTCTTAGGCACACCAAGTTCCGAATTCAATGGGTCATTACTTCCCAAAGAACTACTATCTCTATTATGAACTGTGAGTAATGTGGGGTGTCTTCACAAGCTTGGGTGACTCCTTGAGCTAGTAGATAGAAGGTTTTTAGCCACTAAACAAAAGCTTTTAGTAAGGACATCCATTCAGGTGCTTGTGATCAAGTCATTTTTCCAATTAAGGGGGTTCTCCCAATCTTTTCAAAGCAAGGCTTTCACCTCTACTAAGTAAGACTTTAACGCACCACTAGGGTACTGGAGGAGATTTTGGTTGCCACAACAAATTCACACCTGTCTAATGTGAGACTAATCACACTAGCATTTTTTATATACCGGTTTGGAAGGGCTTAGCTTTAGCCTGTTATCGGTTGGATCGTTCCTTGGGGTGAGTACCTCTTTTCCCACCAAAGATCACCCTCTAAAAATTATAACAGTTTCTCTTACACCCAAGGTCCACGAATGGTGAGGGGAGAGGATACGTTATTATAATTTTAGGATTACATATATGCTATTAAGAAAGACACAACAAACACTTGAGCTATTCTAAAGAAAACACACAAAACAAAGACATGTCTTTTTTTAAGCCCAAACGAGATTATGGTTTATTTTGCAAACCCCTTGGCAACCTGCAATCAAACTGTTAGAAAATTTGTTTAGCAATGGGGTCTTCAAAAACAATGTTCTGCAAAACAACCTAAAAGCTACCAAAGCAAACAAAAATTTGTCAAAGGTTAGCTAAAATCAAAATAAATCAAAAATTTAAATCTAACTACTGTAAATAACAGATGCGCAATAACAGTGGATAAATGCACAGACTAATTAAATAGATGCGAAGAACAGAATAATGGATGCACGAAAAATTGATATGGATGCACAGGAAATCTTAACGGATGCACAGGAAAACTTAACAGATGTGCAGATGTTGATTAAAAACTAAAAATGAAAAAGATAGCAAAATGACAGATTTGATCAGAAATGCATGCGCAGAACAGATGAATGAATGCGTAGTAAAAACCTGGACACGTCTGCACATGGAAAATTAAAAAAATAGAATGTTAAAAATGGAGGCTGGCCCTCCTTCTAGCACCAAAAATGTATACAAATTAGATGTCTAATAACTGGAGATGATAAATTAACTATTAAAAGCCAATAAATCAATCTAATTCAACACAATGAAGAATACAAAGTAACTATAAAATGATGAAACTAAATTATTTACCTTCACCTACCATGCAGCTTGTCTCCATTGTCCTCCTAGCCTTGATTTCTTGTAGAGGTTGAGCTCTCAGATTTCCAAATGAAGCCTTCTCCCAAGATGCTACCAAAGTGTGGATATTTTATGAAATGAGTGCACAATAGCTTATGCAATCTAATGGATGGAATGCAAATGAAATGATGATAATATGGATTGATTGTTCTTAGAGTGCTTGGATGCTTGGATGCTTGAATGCTTGATTGCTTGAATGCTTGAATGCCTATTAAAAAAATACCTATTAGCTCACAAAGGGGAAATGTGGCTCCTTTTATAGAGTTTTGGAGGATCTAGGCCTAGGTGGCACAATCTTACGGTTGAGAATGAAAGGTGGAAGATCCTAAGGCTAGGATTGACTTGGTTGAAGGAGTTGAGAGAAAGGGGGATGTAGTTGGAATGTGAGAGGAAGAATAGGGATGATGTTCCTCTCACATTGACATGGAGGAGAAGAAGGTGGAAGGGAAAGACACATGTCAAGTGTCTCACAAAGACCAAAGAGAGAAAGAGGGAGAGACCTTTTCCTCATGAGGACTCTTTGCACAAGTGTCCTATGAGTCACCTTTGACCCTTACAAGTGGCTTGAGAAGCCCCTGAGGAATAGGGAATGTCTCTTGACTTGGTTTTTGAGAGGACATGTGGTCATGAGACTAAGTCCTATGAGGTCACATAGCCCTTAAGAATAGGACATGTGTGGGTGAGGATAATTACTAATAAATAATTAATAATAATTATTTATTTTAGCCAAAGTGATGTGTCAGGTGACTAGGTAGGTGAGGTGGACTAGGGGACTTAGTCATATTTAGGTGATTGTGTAAATTAAATCACTTTAATAAGACTAATTAGAAGACTTAGGATAGAGGAATAGACTATAGTGAATTTGCTAAATAAATTGAATAATTCATTTAATAAATAGAGGAATAATTATTAATTAAATAAATAATAAATATTTAATTAATTTATCAAGTCAATAGCAATTAAATAATAAATATTTAATTAATTAATGAAGCCATTTTTTGGTGTATACAATCCAAACTTAGCTCATCATTGAAATAGACACAAGAGAACACAAACATGGTAAATCAAGATAAAGAATCATGACATTTGTAATTTTCAATCGAACCAAAACGCCAAATTTAAAACATTCAAACATTTAACCAAAATAAAAAATGGGAAATCCAATAGAAAGAATCAAATCAAACCACATAAACAAAATCAAAATGGTTAAAAATGGATGAAACTCTTCTGAAAGTATGGATCAACTAACAAAGGAAAAGATATTCAAATTTTTGTGTCTTGATTTTTGACATCTTGTCTTTTTAGTAACTCAAGGATGTCTTCAGACTAGAGAATAAAAGATGAAGCATGATATTTTCTTTATTTTTAGTTGTAGGGTTGATTCATATTAGCAAAAATATTTGTCTCAAGACATGATCACCAAAGAATAATCTAGGACATTTAAATATGAAACAGATTAATTCTTTATCTTTTTACATAAAAGATGCCTTAACCATTTTGGTTTTCTATACCATAATGCCAGGATCATCTTGAAACACTGAAACTGATGAAAATGGCATTCATACCATCATGGTTGAAATCTAACCAGTGAGGGTTGTACCAATTTGGATTATCCGAAAAAGATCCATGATGATAATAGAAAAAAAACCTAGTAAAAGGTGAACACGGTTTAGTTGTATTTGCATATTGCATTCATGATAAGTTTAAATATTTCATGGGTAATCATTATGGGATTTATCAAGGGGGCTCAATCATCAAAGTCAAATCATTAAAATCTCCTTTAGATGGAATATATTGAACTTTAACAAAAAAAAATGTATATCATTTTCATTTAGGTTCATTTATCTAAGTTGGGTGCAATTCATTTGCATAGTAAGAAATTTTCATTATTTATTAAATCAATCACATGAAATTGTTTGGTATCTCTAAGATGCATCTAATTTTATTTAGTTACATTTCATTAATCATTAAATTTATTAAAATCATTAACATCATTGCATTGTTACATTATCACATGTACACAAGCATTGCATAAATATATAGAACCATTACATCTATGGAAATAAATAATCATTTAAGAATATTACATAAATTATCCATATAACTAAGTCATCCATCTAAGCATCTATTCAATTAGATATCCATGTGCATAAACATTTAAGTCAAGTAAGTGCTTCCATACATCCTACATATAAAAATACAAAAACATGCATAGAAATAGAATCATACTAAAATACATCCACAAGTAAGCCTAGTTACATCATGTATATAGATCATAAAAATCATAAAGTTTAAATATATAATGACATTAAAGGAGAAACATCATAAGTATCAAGAGGGGTGAGAGAGATATATCAAATTTACATATCAAAGTGATGCAGTCAAGGATGGTGGATCCAATGAAGGACAGTCCAAACCTTGTAGCCAATAAAATTACACAGTGAAATACTCAACACAACAGATAACACCCCAATTTTTTCAAGTAATTTTCATTAACATGCCTAACTGTAAGGCCTTTTGGGTTAGAGCCAATGACAAATGGAAATAATTCTGCAAGTTCCACAAATAGATCCAATCAAATCTCAACTAGTTCAGATCTAAAGACAATTAGAAGCTGATGGAAACCAATAAATCTCCTTGTCTCCAAGTATGAAAACCACTAGCTCTGCTACAAACAACTATCAGATAATCATCTGATCTACAAAATCATGCAAGATCTTTTCCACAACTTCACCAACTCTAGCTTTCAGAACTTCAAATCTGATTCGCTAAGTCTTCCAAGTCATGAATCTCTATGATCCCCAATGATCCTCGGATCTCTCCTTTCTTTTCCTTTTCTATCCCCTAAACATCTACCCAAACATCCTATAAATACTAGTCATCAACCACAAGTCAGCTGGATGAAACCCTTAACTCTCCAAACAAAATAATTAAATGCCATACAAGTTGGCTTACAAATGTATACAAACATTTAATTTAGCATGTTGGCTTATAACAATAGCTACCAACAATAAATTCACCAAGTCAGCTCAACAAATCACACAGAACTCCAGTTGGTAAACCAGAACTACCGAGCAATAGTGAATTAACCGAGCACACTAGGCATCGCCCAGCACCAGTGTCGACTAAGCATCGCAAGCATGACCGAGTAAAACTTTCACTGAGTGCTAGAGACTGCCAAGTTCCTTCAGTGATCAAGCTTCCTTCAATGACCAAGGTCATCAGTCAAGGCTGCAACCGAGTAACACCGGCCAAAATAGAGCTAAATGATGGATAAAGAAAACCATTACAAGTGTGAATCCACACATCTGATGTATCATAAGAATCACATTGCAAGATTTTCATAAAAATATTTTCTTCAGTAATAACATTGATTAAAAATGTAGGATCAACAAGACAACCATGAGTAGGTTTTTGAGAAATCCTAGCATAAATGTAAAGGGGACCATCAGGAGCTTTAATAGTCTCAGAATCATCAAAGGTAATCAAAATTTCCCAAGGTCTTTTATTCTTAGGTTGTTGTTGAGATTTAGATTGAGTTTTCAATTTAGGCTTAGGTTTTGGTTGAAGTTGAGATTTAACTTGAGGTTGAAGCTGAGGTTGAAGTTTAGGTGGAGATAAAGATTGACCAACATGCTCCACTTGATTAACAATGTGATTGAGATCATCCATCATTGAATCATACACAATCTCCATAGAAGATGGCTTAGCAATGGTATTAGTATCATGCATGGGTAAAGGATTCGTATAGATTTGAAGATTTTTATTCAAAGGATAGATAGATTTATTCCCACTACCATCCAGATTATCCACAGATAAGGCATTAGAATCAATTAATTCTTGAACCTTATGTTTTAAATAATAACACTTCTCAGTATCATGACCATTCTAATGATGATATTGACAAAAAGCTTTAGGATCAAAAGATTTAGATGCAATCGTAGCAGGTAAAAGAGGTCGAATAGGAGGTAAAGTAATCATATTAGTAGTTAACAACCTATTCATAATAGAATGTAAAGATTCAGAAAGAGGAGTAAACATATGATTTAATCAAAAAGCAATGGATGCAGAAGTGGCATTCTGAGATGCAACAACAACTTGATTAGCAACTGCATTTGCTTGTTTGTTTATCTTGACATAGTTGTTGAATTTTTGAAATTTGTTTGGATTAGGAGCAGCATCACTTTTATCAATTGGAACAGGAGCCATTAGAGTGGTGCTCTCAAATTGACTCACTTGTAATTGATACTGATGAAGCGCTGCAAAAAGTTGTTGAAAAGAGGTAAATTCAGTAAGCAGAATCTTATCTCTAATATCCTTTTGCAAATTTGAAATAAACATATGTTGAATATCAATATCAGGAACATGATAGGAAATCTAAGCATGAAAATGCTTAAATCTACCAATAAATTCAATCAATTTTTCCTTAGCACTTTGTTTACAATGCATCAAATTAGTCAAAGACACTTGTGGGCCAATGTTGTTTTGAAATTGTTGAATAAAGGCATTAGCAAGTTTTGGAAATGAATCAATAGAATAAGGAGGCAAGGAACAATACCACTATAAAGCCTTGTCATGAAAAGTTCTAGCAAACAGTTTGGCTAAAATCCTATGGTCATGAGCATAATCGCTAAAAAGGATTTGAAATGTCTTAACATGATGAACGGGATCCCCTTTTCCATTGTAATTCTCAAGATGAGGCATATCAACTTGCTGAGGATTAGGAGTATGAATGATATCTAGGGACAAAGGACTTCCCATGTCACATGTAGGAATACTAAACTTGTTTTGAGTTAAGGAAGCAAGAAGCTGTTGTAAGGATGACATAGTTTGAGCCAAACTGATGATTTTTGAATCATTAGAGGAAATAGGAGGAACAAAAACATTAGAAACACTAGGTAAAGTGTAAGAAGCTACGGGAATGGAAGATACAACTAGAGGAACACTTGGAACTACAGTTGGGAGTAGATTAGAATAAGTAAAAGGAAAATTATGATATGAAGGTTGTGATGTAGGAAGAGGCACAAGAGGAACACTCATAGGAATAGAGGGAACCATCATAGTCACCAAAGAAGGAGTATAGGTAGGAACACTTGGTAGAGGATTAGAAGAAGGTTCTACACTAATGATAGGAGGAATCAACCCTAAATCTTGAGCTTCTTGAGCTAAAGGTTTAACATTTGAATGCACAAGGTGAGTAATACCGTGAAGAAGATTAACACCTTGATCACTATCACGAAGAAATTTCTTAAGAGCCTCTATAGCTTGAATAGAATCTTGATTATGGTTTTCTTGAATAAGCAAATTACCCATTTTATCAAGTTCAATTGAAAGTTTTTGGACTTGTTCAGGAGGAACTCTTAAATCATCATCCTCATCATGAGATGAGTGAGAAGAGTTTTTCTCCATAATAGGATTAGAATCCTGAAGAATCAAATTATCATCCAGGACCCTAAGGAAAGGAGAAGAAGACTCAGGAATAAAGGCACCCATAAGTGTACAACTTTGTCTAACTAGAATATTATAAGTAGGACTAGAAGTAGTGTATAATGAAAAATATGGATCGGGTTCTAGAACAATGGTTTGCATATAAAAGAGACCCCAAAGCCAATATTTTACACATACATTAAATTATATTGATATGAAAAGTAAATATAGGTGATTAATATTGAGATTAGGAAATAAAGGTACTTACCTCTAAAAAAGAATCAGCTGAAAACCCTATCAAACAGTCTCAGAAACTATTGATTTCAGCTATTTTGAATCGAAACTGCAAGATCTACAAAACCCATAAATATTTTTCAATTATAAGGGAGGAAATCCTTGACCTTGATAAAAGGTCAAAGACTACCTCAAGATTTTGAAGGTTGAATTTCACTTTGTTCGTGGATCTCAGAAGTTTGGCGAAAAGGGTATCCAGATCTACACTTTAATTCATCGTCCTGCACCTGTACCTACAAGAAAAATGGTTTTTTTTGTTGGGGGGGAGGGTATTTCCTTAGTTAAACCCCAATTTAGGAATTAACCTTGAAATTGAATTGAAATTGCAGAGATAAACAAAGTAAATGAAATAATTCACCTTGCTTATGTTGAAAACCCTTGTGGAGGATTCGAATCCTTGAATCCACAAGAATGGATGCTCCAAATGAATGTAGAATTGAATGTAGGATGTCTCAAATCAATTTTCTTTAGATCTTCAACACCAATCTTGAATGGATCTTGAATTAGGAAGAGGCTTGAATGGAAATGGAGGAAATCTTCAACAAGAGGGCTCCATAGAGCTTGAATCCTTCAATGGCTACTAATGGATCTCCTTGATGAATTGAATGCTTGAATGCTTGAATGCTTGAATGCTTGAAGGTTTGAATTCTTGATCTTCTTACTTGTTTTCACTTGAGAGCTTGATCATGAAATTGGATGGATGAAATGAGAGAGGAAGGCCTCCTTTTATAGAGATCTAGGGCACAAACCCCTAGAGAGGCCAACATAGAAAGCAATAATTAAAGGCCCATGGCACAAAACTCTAGAGAGGTGCCCATGGAGAGGAAATTAAATTAAAATCTTGACACAAAACTCTAGAAGGGGACCACCCTTAATATAGAAATAAAAATAATTATTTAAGAGCCTTGTCACAAAATTTGAGGTAAGGCCAACCCCAAAGTTAATTTGAGCATTAGGCACAAAACTCAAGAAAGGATAATCTCCAATAATAAATTAGGAATCCTATAAAAATATCGAGAAAGGTCCACCTCAAATATTAATTTGAGAATTTGACACTTAACCTGAGAAATAGTAGCCCCGAAGAGGGAAAAGACAAGATTTTGATGAAACCCCGAAACTGAAATCTAACCCTGAGGATCCCAGACCCTAGGGTCAAGGATGAGGTAGACCTTGACCTAAGTTTGGGTTGAGGTCATCCCTCACCTAGGTCAGGGTTGAGGTTGACCTTGACCTAAGAGGTCAACCTTGACCCTGAGGTCAAGAATCCTAGGTTCTCAATTTAGGATGGAAGAATTATGCCAGGAAGAAGTGGAAAATGGGGTAGAAATGGGGCATATTTGAAATTGAAAATGTGTGTCCCTTCAAGATTTAGCAACTTATGTGCATTACCTTTAGAGGATTTAGCATGCCATAAAACAAAAGGTTAGAACAAAAATACATAATATAGATCGAGGGGGGCCGTATATATGCCCCCCTCCTTAAGATGGAAAAACATACTATTTTGACATGTTAAGGAAAGAAAAGAACAAGGATAAAGCCTTCTTCAACATCAAGACAATATCCATAGAAAACTCCCAGTCCAAGCTGAGAAGGTCATAGCCCCTATGAGGCCACGGAAGGGATAAATGCAAAGAGATATCATGCAAGAAGTGAAAAAGTAACCCTTGTGAGGGATAGCACATTGTTCATCTTCCAAGGTGAGAGATTTATCAACCATGAAAACCCAATGTCAAACAACAAAATAGGTTGTGATCAAGGACAAAGATCCTCAATGCAAACCAAAATTTTCATGTCTGATTGGATATCACAGAATAGATAGATACTACTTAACCAAGGAAAGAGGTGAATCCCAGAAAGACAGAAAAGAAAGAGATGACATCCTTGCCCCCCAAGAATAGGAAAAAATATGGAAGGAGAACCTATTATATTCTCACAGCACTATATAAGACAATGATCCCCCAAGGATTAGGCTAACATTGTTTACATAATGTGGAGCTCCATAATAGGAACATAGATGTTATTTAGAGAAAATAGGATTGAAATACAACTCATTGTTACATGATATATAAATAACCTTACTATCAATGAGCTTCCTAATCTTATAATGTAAAGCTTGACATTCATTAGTAGAGTGAGTATGAAATCTATGATATAAACAAAAAGGAAGAGTCTTTAAGTGTGGACTACATTTCTTTTTGTGTTTAGGTCTAGTAATCATCTTAGTACAAAGGAGTTGAGGCAAAAGAACTTCTTGGTCAAATTCCTTCATAGGTTCATCATGTTTTGAAGTTTTATTTGAGATGTTGTTAACATTAATTTGTTGTTGAGGATTAAATCCCAATCCATAAGAATTCTCATGCCCCCCACTCTATAAGGGCATTTGAATTCCATGTTTGTGCTTACCACATGCTTGACCATGGAATCCTTGTTTAACTAGGAAATGATAACCAGGACCATAACTAGAAGCCATAACAGAAGGAGTCAATGGAACTTTAATAGTCACTATGTCATCATTAGTAGGTTTGATATGTTCATTGTGGGTAGAAGCAGTGACAAAGTTATTACTGAGGGTGTTAGAAGTAGAAGTAAAAATTCTTTGTTCAAATTCTCTTTGTTGCTTCATAAAATCAAGATCATTAACCTTATACTCTCCAATAAAGGTAGGATTAAAATCCAAGGTTCCCCAATCATCTTTTGGAAGAGCATTAGAGGAAAAAGGATTACTATTAAGATTAGGAGTAGTGTGGGTTTGAATATTCAAACAAGGATTAGGTGCATCATCCGCATGAAGTGTATACATCTTGTTGTTATGTATAAACTTGACTTTACGGTGAAGGGTGGAAGGAACAGCGTGCATCTCATGCAACCAAGGTCTACCCAAAAGAATATTATAATTAAAAGGTCCTGGCATAACATGAAAAGGAGTATTCAGGATGACTGGACCTACTTTGATAGGTAAGATAGTGATGCCTAAAGTGTTCTTAGCAATGTTATCAAAGCCACGTATAGGAACATTGTCAGGTTGAATAGTTGAAAGATCGGCGTTAATCACTTTGAGCATATCCATGCTACAAATATTAAGCCCAAATCCATTATCAATCAAGGCCCTATGAATGATACTTTTATTGATAGAAACAACAACCATAAGAGCATCATATTGATTCTAAACTTCTTTAGAAGGTAAATCCTTTTGAGTAAATATAATATTAGGAGGACCCAGGGTAGCATGCATGCATTGTAAGAAGTTATTGATGCTCTCTTGATTAGGAGGTGGAGTGGGAAGAGTTGATGGAGATTTTTTCAAGGATTCATAGTAGGTAGGTGAAGTTTGAAGAAGCTCCCATAAAGAAATCTTGGCAGGAGTATTTTGCAATTGGTTTATCAAATTATACTCCTTGCTAGGAAGATAGGGTGGAGGAGGAAGAGTAGGTTGAGAAGGTGGTAAAGAAGTAGAAACCACCAGATTAGGTTGAAGGTTAGTCCTTGTATGATATGTGTGAGCTATCGAATCTTGGTCATTGAAAGACTCTAAAGATTCCATAGGTTTACCTTTGATAGTAATGCTAGGACAACCTTTGACAGTCAACAAGGGTTTGGGATAAACCATATTAGTCGTCTCAACACTACAAATAGATTCATAAGAAGGAAGCAAAGAAGACACCCTAGGAGGAGATGAGGTAGGATCTTGATTCTCCATAAGATCTTCACTAATAGGGAGACCATTAAGGTAATTCATGTCATTCTCTGCTAATGCCTCATCACTAGAAGGAATCCCAAATGGAGGTAAAGGATCTATAATATCATCTTCTTTCACTAAAATGTCTGCATGTGTTTTAAAAAAAGAATTATAGTCATGTATGAATATGTCACCCTCTTGTATCAAAGCGTCTTCATGAGGAGGGGATACATCAATGTCTTTGTCCAAGGGATCATCCACAATGGTTTCATGAGGAAGAGAGTAATCAACATCCAAATCCAAAGGTTCATCCCAAATAGGAGAATTATCATCCCTACCAATAAAGGACATTGTAGGATCACCATAAATCACTAAATTTTGATCCCTAGAGGGGAAAGAAGGTAATTTGTAGTCAAAAGTAAGCTTACTAGGAGAATAATTAACATCAATCCTCAACTCCTCTCCATAAAGAGAAATATGACAGAGATCACATGTACTAAATGAAGTCTTTATAGGTTTGACACCATGCAATGGTAAAGTAAGAGGAGGATGTTGTGTAATCCCAAAAGTTTTGGAAAACATTTGAAACAACTTGTGCAACATGATAAAAAATAAATAAATGCATAGAAAATAGATCTAGATAAATCCAAATGCATTCAAAAGAAATTTATAAGCCTGAAAAAGGAAAATAAACACAATAGGACATCTAATTCCACAAAAGGAGTATTCGTAAAATGGGTTCACCAAAATGTATAATGAAGGTGAACACACAAGGAAATACAAAGGAAGATCTAACACAATAGAGCATCTAAATCCACAAAAAGAAAGGAGGGTAAGCATGTCGGGTTCACCAAAATGTATAGGGTAAAATATGGATCGGGTCCTAGAACAATGGTTTGCACATAAAAGAGACCCCAAAGCCAATATTTTACAATTATACGAAATTTTATCGATATGAAAAGTAAATATAGGTGATTAATATTGAGATTAGGAAATAAAGGTACTTACCTCCAAAAAAGAATCAATTGAAAACCCTATCAAACAGTCTCAAAAACTATTGATTTCTACTACTTTCAACTGAAACTGTAAGATCTACAAAACCCAAAAATATTTTTCAATTCTTAGGGAGTTCATCCTTGACCCTGATATAAGGTCAAATATTACCTTGAGATTTTGAAGGTCGACTTTGACTTTGTTCATGGATCTCGAAAGTTCGACGAAAAGGGTATCCAAATCTGCACTTTAATTCATCATCATGCACCTATACCTACCAGAAAAATGGTTTTTTTTGTTGGGGGGGAGATTTTTTCCTTAGTTAAACCCCAATTTAGGAATTAACCTTGAAATTGAATTGAAATTGCAGAGATAAACAAATTAAATGAAATAATTCACCTTGCTTATGTTGAAAACCCTTGTGGAGGATTCGAATCCTTGAATCCACAAGCATGGATGCTCCAAATGAATGTAGAATTGAATGTAGGATGTCTCAAATCAATTTTCTTTAGATCTTCAACACCAATCTTGAATGGATCTTGAATTAGGAAGAGGCTTGAATGGAAATGGAGGAAATCTTCAACAAGAGGGCTCCATAGAGCTTGAATCCTTCAATGGCTACTAATGGATCTCCTTGATGAATTGAATGCTCAAATGCTTGAAGGCTTTAATTCTTGATCTTCTTACTTGTTTTCACTTGAGAGCTTGATCATGAAAGTGGATGGATGAAATGAGAGAGGAAGGCCTCCTTTTATAGAGATCTAGGGCACAAACCCCTAGAGAGGCCAACATAGAAAGCAATAATTAAGGGCCCATGGCACAAAACTCTAGAGAGGTGCCCATGGAGAGGAAATTAAATTAAAGTCTTTGCACAAAACTCTAGAAGGGGACCACCCTTAATATAGAAATAAAAATAATTATTTAAGAGCCTTGTCACAAAATTTGATGTAAGGCCAACCCCAAAGTTAATTTGAGCTTTAGGCACAAAACTCGAGAAAGGCTAATCTCTAATAATAAATTAGAAATCCTATACAAATATCAAGAAAGGTCCACCTCAACTATTAATTTGAGAATTCGACACTTAACCCAAGAAATAGTGGCCTTGAAGAGGGAAAAGACAAGATTTTGATGAAACCCCAAAACCGAAATCTAACCCCGAGGATCTCGGACCCTAGGGTCAAGGATGAGGTTGACCTTGACCTAGGTTAGGGTTGAGGTCATCCCTGACCTAGGTCAAGGTCGAGGTTGACCTTGACCTAAGAGGTCAACCTTGACCCTGAGGTCAAGAATCCCAGGTTCTCAATTTAGGATGGAAGAATTATGCCAGGAAGAAGTGTAAAATGGGGCAAGACAGGGGAAAAAGCTAGATCCAAGTCAAATACCCATTCAAGGCATTCAACATGACCCCAAACCACTTACTTGGAGGGCTAAATGTTCTTACCATGGAAGTGCTTCCATTTTAAGATGATACAAGTAGTAAAGCTCATAAACTAATATAATGCAAATGAACTAAACTTAGAAAACATAAAGCATGAATTTTTTGTATTTTTGAATTAGAAAAGAAAGAAATCAAATTAGCATGCAAGATTTAACATAAAAGAGAAACCTAATACCAACAAGATAATATATAGGGATATCTAACACCAAAAATAAAGAGAGTAAGCTAGTTGGGTTCACCAAAATGAATGGGATAAAATAGTGTTCGTGCCAAAAATGAATAGTGTGATATGAAAAGGGGAATATGAGATCTACTTCTAAATCCAAATTCCCAAAGGAGAGATCCAAATTGATCAACCAAAAGCTCAATACACAAAAGAATCAATGTATGGAGAATATGAATGAAGGACAAAACCTTATATTTCACTATGAAGAGTATATGCTTGAAATCTGAAATAAATGAAAGGAAAATACTAACCTCAAAATAGGGTAGATCTGGAAAATGTTAATTTTTGATGTCTGTGTACAATTTTGGGCAATTCTGCAACTTGTTCCAGGCTGGAAATGCTGAGATAGAGAAAACCCAGAAAACTTTTGTCTTTCTGGTAGCTGGTAGTCTTTGACCCCGATAAAAGGTCAAAGACTACTTCAGAATTCTGAAGGTCATCTTTGATTTTTGTTTGCGGATCTTGAAATTTCACCAAAAAGGGTATCCAAATCGAAGCTTCGATCCACTGTCTGGCACCTGTACCTACAAGAAAAAGGGGTTTTTGTTGTTTGGATGGGGGGTTTGCCTTGGTCAAACCCCAATTTAGAAATTAACCTTGAAAATGAATTGAAATTGTAATGTGCATAAACAAAGTAAATGGAACTATTCACCTTTCTTATGTTGAAGTCCTTATACGGGATTCAAATCCTTGAATCCACAAGTAGGGATGCTCCAATGAATGTAGAATGAATGTAGGATGTCTCAAATCAATGGCATTAGATCTTCAACACTAATCTTGAATGGATCTTTGCATAGGAATAGGCTTGGATGAATGTGGATAGGAAGATCTTCAAGGGGACTCCAAAGAGATTGAATTCTTCAATAGCTAACAATGGATCTCCTTGATGGATGTTTGAATGCTTGAACACTTGAATACTAGGCTTGAAGATGAATGAAATCTTGCTTGCTTTCCTTCTCATTCTTGCTTACTTGCACTTGAGATATTACTTGATAATGGATGCTTGATTGCAAAAAGTGATGTCTTGATCATGAAAGTTGATTGTGAAAATGAGAGAGGAAGGCCTCCTTTTATAGTGATCGAGGGCACAAATCTCTAGAGAAGTCTGACATTGGAGAATTAAATCCCAATTAACCTTAACCCCTAGAAATGGACCCACATTAAATGCAATTTAAGGATTTACCATTCCAAAACCTAAAATGGCTGACTCGGAAGTGGGAAAAGAAATATTTCTGAAACCCGACATCTCGTAATTCTCAAAAATCTAAAAATTGGACCTAGGGTTAGGGATGAGGTAGAAACCACCCTAGTTCAGGGTCAAGGTCATCCATGACCTAGGTTAGGGTCTAGGTCATCCTTGACCCTACCAGGTCATCTTTGACCCAGACAATCAGAAACTCTAGATTCTCAGAGAAAACTATCCAGAAAAGGTTGGAAATAAGGAAAGAAGTAGAACAAGGGGGAACAGCCAGATACATGCAAAGACCTGATCAAGGCACTTAACATGACCCCATGCCACTCACTTAGAGGGCTAAATTCTCTTAACATGGAAGTGCTTCCATGTTAAGATGATACATTAAGCCCTCACTTTAGCAAGAGTATGGACTTGATGCAAACTCTTGGTAAGGGAGATCAAAATGAAAAGATAATCTTATTGTAATCAAAGGGACAAAGAGAAACCTCAAGCCCCTAGGACTCTATTCTTCATCAACTCCAAGATCATAGTAAGAGAAATCTCTAGAGAGAAAAAAAAGAGAGAGTGTGATTATCTCACCCAATGAGAACTTATGTCTCATTGTGAACCACACAAGGAAATGACACAACTGGAAAGATGGAATTGAACCGCCTAGTGAATGTGGCTACTCACTAGTCAACCCATCAAGGATTCACCCTTAGGAATATTCTATTCCATAAGAATAAAACCAAAAGTAAAAGAGATCCAGTCTTAAGGACACCTTTGACCTTAAGGGATCAGAAATTTTAAACTGGCAGGATCAAGAGATCCTAAAATATAAATCCATGCTTTAAGGATTAGTCACTAATCCAAAAAGGGAGAAAAGGTATCTTGAAAAATAATATATGTGTATTGAAAAGTGTGTGTGTGCAATAGGTGAGCAGATCGTATGCCCCCACATTAAAGTCATTGCTAACACTTTAATAGAAGAAATGGCTTTAACAGAAACATAAACAACTCCACTGATTATGTTTCCACTACGAGATGCCCCCAGATGAAGACAACTCAAGGGAAATATCACATAAACATATAGAGAACACAGAAGGGATCTACCTACCATGGGGTCAATATGATCATAAGATAATATATGTATGATCAAATTTTTTTTTCAGCATTCATCCAATAGTTCTAGCTCTTGAAGTTGAGAGATTCTATAATCATCATCTATGATAAGCCTATGTAGTGAAACCCTAAGTGAATGTATCTTAACTTTGATTAGAAGGATAGCTTCAAAACCCTAGACCAATAAAAATTGTGTAGCCCTTGTAGACATTCTAATTCTTTTTCTATAAGCCCATAGGGCTAGATCGATATGCAGATGCCAATCTCTCCCTGACGTATTGACCATGTAGTGAAGGATTTTTAGGATTGCTTTGTTTGAGGACTTTGATTTTCCATTCCCCTGATGATAGTAAATAGAGGAAGAATGATGTGTTTTGTGAAACTTGGTGCAGATCTCATCAATTTCATTTTTCTTGAACTGGCCTTTGTTATCTGTAATAATCTAGGAGGAGATTCCATATCTACAAATGATATAGTTGAGTATAATTATAGCTACTTTCTTTCCTGTTGCTTGGATAAGTGATACCGCTTCAACCCATTTAGTAAAATCTTCATTAGATCTTATGATGAATTTATGTCCATTAGAGGATGAAGGGTAGATATGGCCCACAAGATCAAAATCCCATTGTTGAAATATCTAGTGGATGATAAAAGGTAAAAAATCCAGAGTGGGAGCATTAATCAGGTTCCCATGAAACTGGTATTTCTGATAGGTTTTATAAAATTGAACAACATCCTTCTGTATGGTAGCCCAGTAGTAACCTTCTCTAAGGATATTTTTCACTAAGGATAAATCCTTTGAGTGCAATCTAGAGATACCTTTGTGAACTTCCCTAAGCGCTCTCTTAGACTCCTCACGCTCTAAACACCTAAGAATTGTACCATTGAGACTTCTCCTAAACAAGTCATTTGCAATGATGAGATATTGGGAAGCATTTCAGATGAGGTTCCATTATTCATTCAGGGACAAAGATTCACATATGGTTTTGTTTTTTTTGGTAAAAATAGATTTAACTATATATAGAGGTATCAGAAGTAATGATGGAGCAGACAATCTGGGAATCAAGTGTGTCATAAGAAGGGAATGGGAGCTCTTCCACCAGGAAGTCATAGTGGAATTGGTGCTCTTCAAGTTGTAGCATTGAGGCTAACATATCCATGGCATGTTTCTCTATTTTCTGCACATGGTAGCTCCTGGAAAGTGATGAACGCAAAGTATTTCTTTAAATCGTCAACTAGGCATTTATATGGCAAGATCTTTTCCTCTCTAGTTTAATATTCATTTGTGACTTGGCTGATTACCAGCTGAGAGTCACCATAGACATGAAGTTATTTTATCTTCTACTCAATAGCTAGTTTGAGTCCATTAACTAACCCTTCGTATTCTTCCACATTGTTTGTGCATGGGAAAATCATCTTGTTTGCCTAAGGAATTTTGTAACCTTGTGGGGAGATGAACAAAACTGCAACACCTGTGCCTTGTTGTGTGAATGAGCCATCAAAGTACATTTTCCAGGGATGTTTTTTCAAGTTTATAATAGATTCATCATGAAAATTCACCATAATAGGTTGTGTAACTTGTAATGGGACATCTTTTAGTTGATTAGCTAGTACCGTCCCTTTTATCACCTTTTGATCAACATATGTGATATCAAATTCACTAAGGATCATAACCCATTTAGATAACCATATAGTTAAGGTTTCCTTGCTCAATAAATACTTGAGAGGATCAATTTTAGCTATCATCTATGTAGAGTAAGGTAACATATAGTGTCAGAACTTCTGAGAAGAAAACACTCAAGCTAGACAAGCCTTTTTAATTACTATGTAGTTGAGCTCATAAGGGACTAGTGTTCTACTAATGTAATAAATGGCTTATTCTCATCCTTGATCATCATGTTGTGCAAGAAATACTCCTAAAGAAGAATCAATAGTTGAAATGTAAAGAAATAAGGGCTTTCCAAGAGTAGGGGCCATTAATACAGGAGAATTAGCCAAGTACTCTTTGATTTTTTGAAAATGATTTTCACAATCCTCGTTCCACTTGAATGTGACACCCTTATGCAAAGTCTTAGTAAAGGGTTGTGCCTTATCAAATAGTTGTGAGATAACTCTCATGATGGATTATAGTTTCCCTTGCAACATCCTCATTTGACTGATGTTTCGTGGGGGATGCATTTCCATTATTTCTTTGACCTTTGCTAGATCTACCTCAATTCCTTATGCCAAGACAATGTAACCAAGGATTTTTCCAGAAGTGACCCCAAAATCACACCCCTTTGGATCGAGTCTTAATTTGAATTGTTACATCCTAGTGAATATTCTTTCCAAATCAAAGAGGTGCATGTCTCTAGTGACAAATTTAGCTAGTTTTTCATACACATATTCTTCCATGTTTTTATTCATCATATCATGGAATATGGTTGTCATAGCGCATTGGTATGTTACACCAGCATTCTTTAGATTGAAAGGCATGACATTCCAACCAAATTTTCCCCATGCACATGTAAATGTTGTCTTTTCCTATCATTGGTGCAATACAGATTTGATTGTAGCCTGAGAATCCATCCATTAAAGAATACATTTGAAATCTTGCAGTGAGATCCACAATCATGTCAATGTTGGGCAATGGAAAATTTTCCTTAGGAAAAGCCTTGTTTAGATCCATGAAATCTGTGTAGATGCATATTGACTTGTTAGCTTTGGATAAAGGCACAATGTTGGATATCTAATCAGCATAATCTATAGCTCAAATGAATGTGGCTTTGATTAATTTCTTGAGCTCTACTTTTACCAGTAATGTGATATGTGGATGCATCTTTTTGAGATTTTGTTTCACTGGTTTGATGCTAGGAGAAATGGATAAATGATGCATGATAAGGTTTATATCTAGGCTTGGCATATCAGAGTAAGATCATGCAAAATTAACCTTTTTTTTAGTGAAGAGCTAGATGAATGTTTGCTTCTCTTCTTCAGATAAGGATTGTGCCATATGTATAATTTGGGTTTTTTCTACTATGACCAAATTTACCTATTGCATAGGCTCTATAAGAATTGATGATCTTTCTTGGAAATGCTCAAGGAGAATATCAATCATCTCATTTGCTGACACATTAGATAGGTTTTCACCATTGGATATGTCATTTACCTTTACTATTTTAGGGTCTGACTCTGCCAGAGAGTGGTTTTCACCATCAGACCACCTATTCTTTTTATTTTTATTTCTTTGAATGAGATACTTGATATCTTCCACCACCATTTTTTCATTCATTGCACTTGTGGATGGGTGGGAGGGTTCAAAAAAATTAAGCTAATAGGACAAGGTATGCTCATTGGAAAAGGACATGAGATTTACCAGCTTGGAACTATTCTAGTCAATCAACTCATGGTGAATGAGGGGTAAGGAACCAACAAGATTAAGAGAAAATACTCTTATATCATCATCATCATTCATAGTTGTTGAGGATAGGTCAAGAAAGTTATCTTCCTTAGAATTTTCTTGAGTGCAACTTGTTGAGGAATTTATAGAGGAACTACGAGAGTTATTTTGTGAACCTACCTGACGAGGTCCAAAATGATAATCAAGATCTCATTGTACTTAATCTAGCTAATTAAAGTCTCTTTGTAATAGTACCATCATCATCCTATAACTTCCTAAATTCCATGTAGCTTTTGAAGGGTGATTTCTAATGTACCTATGGTTTTCTTGATTAGTTGGGGTAGATGACTATGTAAGTTGAGGAGGAGGAACCCTGATTGGTTCAGCGATCGAATGATCTAGATTATCCTCTAGGTCATAATATGTATTAGAGTTTCTACCAACCTCAAAAGTAGAAATAGGGGCATATTTATGAATCACATCAACCTATATGTCAATCATGGCATCAAATAAATGATCCCATTCATATTCATATGAGTCATTTTTCCTACTAGCAGATCTCCCCAAGTATTGAGCTAGTGTCACAAGGATTTCTTCCTAATGTTCTTCTTGGTTTAAAGCATGTTTCTCAACTTCATCTAGGTTAAGCTCAGCTATGTCAAATTGACTATCTTGAATTTACATCACTTGAATAGGTTCATGGGTATTTGTAGGCTAAGAGCAGTCTTCATAATCTAACAGAGGTAAATAGGGTAGTTTGAGCTCTATAAACTCTCCAAATGAGTCAACAAAGATAGGAAGATCAAAGATATGTGTAATGTTGACAAGCTACCCCTAGTTATGCTTTCATTCCTTGGTAGAATCTTCATGATTTAGTTCATTTCTTGATGAAGTAATCATCTCTCCTCTACTAAGCTATTCTTCAAGTATCTCCTCTTGATTACTGGGGATGTGTAGGAATATCTCATAGGCTCTAGGGAGAACATCCTCATCTTCATCATTAGAATCTCCACCTCTATCAAACACAGGGCCATTAGTAGAAGATGGTGCAAATTTTTTTCATAATATCCCACTCTAGTTTTGTCTCTACGATTCCTAAATTTAGCATGTATGGGTTCAAGAAGGCCTTTAAATTTTTCAAGAGGACTTTTTCCATCATACCCTATTTTTTGCATGAGTTGGTATCCTACACCATACTTCTCAGGAGAAATATCAGCATATTTAACCTCTTGTTCAACTTCTCCTTTGTATAGCCATTGTAAAATAGCTCTTTTCTCATTTTCTTGTTCTAGAGGGACCTTTTCTTTAACCTTGCTAGTACCTAAATGAATTTTTAGGGAAAAAGTGCTAGAAGGTTGAAAAGATGAAGATTGCTTTCCATAAGACCTAGGTGAGATAGGAAGATTGGATATTGAGCATGAGGCATCCAACTGATACTCTCCAATTCAAATTTCTTTTATACTCATCTCATTTTGGAAGGTATCCAACGTTTCTTGTCTAGATTTCTTATTTTATGGGTTCCTTAAAGCCTCCTTTTTGTGAGGAACCATGATTTCTTCTTGTTTGAGATTGTTAAAAGTGTATGTTGAGTCTGAAGGAATAGTGACCTCAATTTGATTGTGAGGGAATTTAATACATTGGTGATGTGTGGATAGTACAACCTACATTTTATGGATCCACAGACAACTGAGAATTATGTTGTATGCTAGAGGAAGGTCCAAGACTTGACATATGATGTTCCTTTGAACATGGCATACTTGGATGGGTAAAACCACCATACCTTTTGAAGAATGTTCCTCTTCATGATATGCCTTAATTTTTATTTTGCATTAAGGATCAATAGCATGTTTTGAGAAACCAAGAGCTTTAACTAAATTAAAAATACAAATATTGAAACCTACACCTTCATCTATCAAAATGAACTTAACCCTATGCTTATGTATAAGGACTTCAATGTGGAGGGGTTGATTATGTAGGTGACTGATAGATTTATCATCTTCTTCTAAAAAGGTCAGATAATGAGAAGTGAGATGACCAACCATGGACTAGAACTTATCTATGTCTAGGTCCTTAGGTACATTGGCTGCAAGGAGGGCTTGGCCTAGAATCTCCCTATGAGCAGGAGAAATTTTCAATAGTTCAAGGATTTAAATATGAGATGACATGCTATACATTTGGTCAACTAGATTGTAATAACATTTCATAGATGAGGTAGTTGGTTTTGATAATTGGGTTGTTGTTTGTTTGGAAGACAGGGAGGAGGACTAATCAGCCCCTCATAGAGTGACTTTACCTTGAGAATGGGTTATTATGTTAGATGACTCAACCTAAGCCTTGCCTTTGATCTTAACAACATTGATAGTATGGTCAGAGGACTCATGCATGTGAATCAAATTATTAGTATCGGGGTATGTGTAACCAACTTTGTTTTATTTTTCCTTAGATGACTCCCCTTTCTCATATTTGGTAAAAAGGCTCCTCGAAGGCCTTATGCCCGATGTTCATTTGTAGGGGATCAATCATAATTGTCTCATTATCAATTAGATCTTGGATGATATGTTTAAGCTTCGTGCATTCATTAGTATTGTGACCTTTGTTATGATGGTAATCACAATAGTGGTTTTCATTCCACCACTTAGGCTTTATCTCATGATCATATGGTTTAGAGTTGTTAGGCAAGGTGATGATGTTGTTGGTTAAAAGTGTCTTCAAGCCATTCTCAAGTGATTCTCTGAGAGGAGTGAAGTCTCTCTTAGGCATAGGGATCCATGGCCTATCTCTATTGGTATTAGTTTTAGATCCTTTTGGGTTTCTCTTATTAGCTTTCACAGCTTGGATACCAGTGGATAAGTTGAAGGCTAGCTCTTTGGGCTTGGTAGAAGCAGACACTAAAGTCATACATATGATTCTATCATGAATGATGCCTTTGGTTTGATTATAGAAATTGTGATTGTCCTTGTTATGTTGGTTGCTAGAAGAGTATTTATGCTCTTTATACAGAAGAGTAATCTCTCCTTTACAAACAAGAACATCCTCTATGTATATAGATGATTCAACCAGTTTATCGAACAAAGCATGTATTTTCATTTATAATGCATAGTTCATCTCAAGAACCAAAGTGTTAATGAATATGTCAATTTTATCAGTCTCGAGAATTAGTTGAGGATATTGAGAAAAAATTCTCCACCATCGCTAGAGGAATGTGGCAAAGGGTTCTCCCACGTGCTTCCTAGTATTGCATAAATCAAGCATGGTGACGATGTGAGAGATATTTTAAGAATATTGCTGAATAAATTGTTGAACCAACTCATATAAGGTTTAAATATCAAGGGAAAGTGAGGTGAACCAACTCATGGCCTGGTCACTAAGACTTTGAGGAAAGATTCTCATCAAATAGGTTTTTTCATACATAAATTCCCTGCTTAGACCACAAAATTCATGCACATGATCTTGAGGATCCTTATTGCCTTCATACTTTTCATATTTTTGGATCTCCACCTTGGATGGGAAAGGTTGCATGTAGATATTTTTGTCAAAGGGGAAAGGAAAAATTGATTCAAGAAAGTACTCGTTAGAGGGTTGGTCCTTATCCTTCTTTAATTGGGAAATCTCACAATGTAGATCCTAAAGTTGTTTAGTAAGGGTAGTGAGAGGAGACTCTTCCTTTTTTTGTAGTAAAGCATCAACATCAAATTCTAGAGGAAGCTTCACACCCATAGAAGCAAGATGCATGAAATAGCGATCTTTATTTTGTCTCATGATGGCTTGCATCACTTTTTGAAATGACTTATCTTCCTAGAACTTTTGAATCTCTTCTTGCATCGAGTCTTCATCCTCGGAGGAATTAGAGGCATGCCTTCTACAGGAACCTAACTCAAAAATTTTCATGTTGAGGTAATCAAATATTTTAGTGTTATCAAATGATATTGACTGATAATCAAAAGCTTGATGCAAAGGTTCTTCACAAAAACATGGTCCAATAGTGTCGTAAATGGATTTACCTCAAGGATCAGTTGTAGCCTTGTAGGAAAGACTATGAGTTGTGATTATCATGGAATATAAGGTTAACAAATTGATAGTGATAAAGTAATTTAGGCTTGTGCTAATAAATCAAGGTAATGATAGAGTTGTCTCAAAGGTAAGTAATTGATAGTAAAGTGGTTGGAACAAGGTGTAAGGTACCGAGATTGATGGCTGAATGCCTACTGAGTGGCACTTGTGACCAAGTTGATATAGTTCAGAGAACTCATTACAATGTACTAAGAATGAGGCCTAAATACTTGTTGGGTGGCACTTGTGATGAAGTTTTGAGAAAAGTGTAATTTTTAAATGGGGTACCTGAGACAAGGCTAGAGAACTTCCAAGATCTTAAAGCAAAGAAAAGAGATACCAAATCACTAGCAAGAGGTCAACCAGTTAGGGATACCAGTTTGTAGGTAGATAACTGCTGATAAGAAGAAGCCAAAAGGACACTTAGGCAACCAAGATATGATAATCTAGGAGCAGGCTATGAGAGTCGATCAAACATAGGATTGCATGATAGGATGCAATAAAATGAGCAATTTACCACTTTTTTCAAGAGTTTTGATCAACCTAAACAAGTTTGGCTTCGGATTCATGATAAGTTTTAGTTTCCATAAATCAAGATTGAATGTTTCCAAGAAATAAAATAGTGTGATCAAACAATATTCTCCAAACAATCCAACAAAGGACAAAGAAACTTTGGGGATACAAGCAATTGTGAGGTCTAGCAAGGTATAGAAATGTGTCAAGTGAATATTCAAAATGGTCTTCATGGGTCTTTATCACATTAAATAACATCAAGAACAATCTACCTAAGGTCAAAGAGGGAAGTTTTTCAACCTTTTCCCACAACTTTATGCTCTTATCCCTACAATTAAGTGGTTGAATGGCCTTTCCTAGGACTATGCAAGTTATGGATCAATTGGAAGATATCAATGCTCATAGCACATGTCTTTCCATATTTCCACATTCAAGCTTTAGTATCCAAGGGAGCACATATGGTGAGCAATCTTGGGGTGATCTAGGTAAGTCCACTTGGATCAATCATTGCACAAAGGAAGTCACACAGATAAAATGGTTGGCCTCTATATCCTAAGTTGTTTAGCAAGGGTCTTCATTCATGACTACCCCCTATAGTTTTGTAAGAGGAATTGAGGCCTATAGCCCTACAAGCACCCAAAATGTATAGTCTCACAAGAAATATTGAGACCTCTTGTCCCTATACAAGTTGGATGTACTCCCCTTGTAATCTTATAAATAAGGTTGAGACCATTAAGGCTCTACAAGAACCTAGACAAGTGTAGTCTTTCTTAGCAAGATTGAAGCAAGGATATCCTACACATGAAGCATTGGAAGTAGAAAATAGCCAAGTCTTCCCTCTCTTTATATATAAGGAAGCTTTTGATTATAGTGGGATGGATTTAGTCGGGTTCCCTTGTTTCCCACTTGGGTCATTCCCAAAATATTTCTCTCTTGGTAGGCCTTCTAAAGGAAAATACAAGAAAGTAAAATGGATAGCTAATGGAGGCCAAAATTTATGATTTTCCATAAGGAAAAGAGAATACTCTCATATTCCATAGTTTATTGAAAGCACATCAATCACATCTTCATTTACCCAAGATTCCTTTTAAAAGTAACCAATCAAGTAGGTCAAGATTTATAATTCATCCTTTAGGATGTGAAAAGAATACTCTCCTACTACTCAACTAATCACAAGAAAAGAAGTCTTTCTAATTAAGCTAGATGCCTAGAAAACCAAACTTATGAAAACACAATGTTGATTTGTAACTCCAAGGTAACCTACAACACAAATAGCTTTAGTATTCTCCAAACAAGTCTTTGGAAAGCATCCTACATCCATAAAATCATTTGTAGTATTGAAATAAGAAAGTGTTGATGCCTTTTACAAGTGATATATCTATCAAATACCCTGTCAAAACCTATTAAAACCTACAAAATAGAAGGTCAAGACCAAGACAAAGCCAAATCAAGCATCAAAATCCAAAAATTCTAACTACAGGACCCTCAAAAATGCTCACTATGTTTGATACAATGAAACATAGTCATTTACCATATTATCATATGATAAAACCCAGAAATCCATGTAATAAACTCTAGGGATTTTATATTGTGCGATAAAAGTTAGCACTACAAATGATGAAATACCCTACACCATATTATCGTATGATAATTATCATCATTGTATGCGATGAAATCGGGTATCGTATGATAAAATGGGTCACTTGGTATGATATTCGTCGTAGTTTTGGAAAATAAACAAAAATAACCTACAAGAAAAGGGGCAATTTTTTTATTCTATCCCCATAGTGGGCACCAAAAATGTGTGGTTAAATATTGGTATCAAATTTTAAAAGAAACAACACTCAATAAACCATTAACTCAAGAATTTAGCTATAGAAGGCCATATCAAATGAACCAACTAAACTCCCAAAGGTAGCTTATTGCTTCCTATTTCAAGAGAGTATAATTCAAGAGATTTTAATTCTTTTTATGATGCTCATCTAATTGGCATGGAGGAGTAGTGACTTGACTACTCCAAAATGGAAGATTCAAATGCAATGAAAAACTAGAAATGAACTAGAATGCAAGGTTAACAAAGCTAGAATGAGAGAATTAAGCTAGAATGGATGCAAACAACTAGTACTCTAGAATGAGAATGCAAGAGACTATCCTATGAACAACAATGAAAGAATGAAAACTAGATTTAAAAATGCAAGATTATGCTAAGAATGAAGTAAACAAAGAATGCAAGAGAGAAAGTATGCAAAAATAATCAAGATTGGGACCAAGATGCAAGATTTACTTCAACAATAATCAAGATGGAACCCATGAGAAAAGGAAGAGCTTCCTTTTAAAGGATTTTCCTCAATAATGGAGGGTGGAGATTAAGTGGCAAAGAATGTGTGATTGAGATTAAGAGGAAAAAGGGGAATGAAGAAGATGCAAGGTTAGGTAGAAATGAGTGGTGAGGATTAAGATGCAAAAGAGATGTTAGGTAGAAAATGACAAAATGGTAATTTTGAAAGAACAAATCCCTTTTAATTGATAATTAATCAAGATTAAGTATGTGCACACATATGAATGTCTTCTTTTAATAAAAGTGTAAGAACTTTATATTAAAATCAATGTTATAGCAATTAAATAAATATGCAAGCTCTAGAAATTAGACCATAGTATAAGCTTGATATAAGATTTTTTATTTTTTATTTAATTATGCAAAAGGGATTTTTAGGTCTACTCTACACAATTATGTCTAGTAAAGATGCCTTTGAGATTTAGGATTTTATTTTAGGCAATTTGATCAAAATTAGGGACTAAAATTTAGGTGATTACACCCATCAAGACCTTTACGATACAATGTTTTGGATGTTAGGACATAACATGAGGCCTGGTGTATGAAGCTTCTCTTTTCATTTCAAGATTAGTTCAAAGGTAAGTTGTTTTCTTTTAGGTAAGTGTAGATAGGACCATACCATGGTGATTTAGGACCAACAAGTAGACATATAATTCGAGATACAAGATAGTCATAAGCAGGTTTTACCAATTCTTTCACCAAGAACTCGTATCTTGCATTCTAATCAAGTACTTGTAGAAGTGAAGGAAATGTCACCATAGCATTGACTACTTTTTTTTGTATTCTTAGGATTTGTTCAAAGGTGATCATCACAAAGTACTTCTTAAGGACATCCACTAGTCTTTTATAAGGCATCAATTTATCATCTTTGGTTTTATATTCATCATTTATTTGGTTAATGACTAATTGTGAATCTACAAATATTTTCAGCTCTATGACCCTCCATTCCAAAGCATCTTTATCCCAATCACTAATGCTTCATATTCAGATATTTTGTTGGTGCATGGAAAAATAAGTTTGTAGGACTTTGGTATAGTATAACCTTGAGGTGTGATGAAGAGAATCCCTGGTCCCAATCCATGTTGAGTATATGACCCATGAAAGTAGACCTTCCATGTTTGAGGCACAACTATAAGAATGTTTACATCTAGAAATTTTATTTGTCTTGGTTCATCACTTGATATACGAGTTTCTTCTAATTGATCTTCTATAACTTGGCCTTTTATTATTCTTCAGTCACATACTCTATGTCAAATTCACTTAGAACCATAACCCAAATAGATAACCTTCATGTTAAATGTGATTTACTAAGAAGATATTTTAAGGAATCTATCTTAGAAATTAACTTCACTTGATGTGCTAGCATATAATGTCTTACTTTTGGGGAAGGGAAGACCACCACTAGACATGCTCTTTCTATGAAGGTTTAGTTTATTTCATACTTAACCAAAGTCCTTTTGATGTAGTAAATAGCCTTTTCTTTTCCTTTCTCATCTTCTTGGAATAATAAGGCTCCTAATGAATTCTTCATTGCTTAAATGTAGAGTAACAAAGGTTTTTTGGGTATTGGATCTATTAGTATTGGAGGATTCATCAAGTATTTCTTGAGTAGATCAAAGGCTTCGTCATACTTGTAATCCAACTTAAGATTAATATCTTTTATGGAGAAAATGAGTGAAATAATGAAAATTTCTACTAATTGAGATATAAACCCTAATTGATTAAAGTCTTCCTTGAAATGATCTCAATTGACTTATATATTTCTTGGAGCTCCCAAATCTATAATAGCCTTTACTTTTTCTAGATCAATGTCAATTCCTTTTTCTGACACAATATATCCAAAAAGATTTCCTAATTTCACCCCAAATGCACACTTCTTTAGGTTTATTCTAACCATGAACTTTTCAATCCTTTTGAATATTTTATCCATTATTGGTATATGTTCTTCTCTTGTATATAATTTGGCTAAAATATCATCTACATAGTCTTCCATAAAGGTATGCATCATATCATGGAAAATTGTATTCATTTCTCTTTGGTAAGTCACTCCAACATTTTTAAGACCAAAGAGCATCATATTCCAACAAAATGTACCCCATGCACATGTAAATTTTGTTTTATCTTGATCCTCGGGTATAATTTTTATTTTCTTATACCTAGAGAATTCATCCATTAATAAGAACATAGAATGTCTCATTGTAAGATCAACAATGATGTTAATGCTTAAAAGAGGGAAGTCATCTTTAGGAAATTCCTTATTTAGGTCTCTGAAATATGTGCAAACCCTTATACTTTTATTTGTTTTAGAAACTGACACTATGTTTGAAATTTATTTATCATATGCAATGGGATAAATCAAACCGGTGTTTGGAAACTTCTTCAATTTTGCTTTGAATAATAAGCCTATATGTGGGTGCATTTTCCTCAATTCTCTTTTCACTAGTTTTTCTCCAAGAGAAACATTGAGGTGGCACATGATCAAGTTAGGGTCCAACCCTAGCATGTCTACATAAAACCAAGAAAAATTTATTTGTCTTTCCTTGAAGAAATTTATGAATTTTTTTCATTCTTCTTTCAATAAAGATGTTGCTAAAATGATGATCTTAGGCTCTTCTTCTATTCCAATGTTCACTTTTTCTATTGGCTCAATCAAAATGGATGATCTTTCTTCATAATGTTCAAGTAGCGTATCAATTTTCTCATCCTTAGGTGCCTCAAAGAGGTTTTCACCTTTGGATTCATCTTTTATTTTTACTTTTTCTTGATCTAGCACTACCATATGGTGGTTTTCACCACTAGATCTTTGAATTTTTCTTTAATATTTTGAACTAAGAAACTTGATACCTTCCCATTTTTCTACCTCTTGATTTGGTTCATAGGTGGAAGAAGGTTCAACTTCATTAAGGTACAAGGCAAGAGAATGGTCATTTTGGAATTTTTATAGTACATTTGGCTTACTTAATTCACAATCATTGAGTTCAGGATGTATCAAGGGTAAAGGATCATTGGGTGGGTTTAGGTCTATTGGGGTTAAGGTCCTAACTTCATTATAGTTTGAATCATACATTTTATATTCAAGGTCTATGACATGATATTGTGCAAGATTATCCATAGGGGTTAGATCTTCTTCTTCCTTACTAGAGTAATCTTGAACATATTATGGATCTAACTCACGTGAGAGATACCCCATTTTTTTCCCCATAGGAATGAAGGTACATATATCTCTCATACCCATTCATAACCTGAGCTTTGTGCCTCTTTGGATGTAGGTGCATAAGAGTGAATCACATCAACTTCTTTATCATGGTATGATTCCTCTAATAACAAATCTCATTCCAAATTGGTGAAGTCATCATCACTATATGAATTCAACTTGATAATTTTTTCATGAATGTGAGGAAGATTATTTTTATTTTGTCTTGGTTCAAGATATCCTACTCTAGTTTTATCTTGACTAGACCTAGAAGTAGTTGGTATTGGTTATAATAATCCTTCTTTTCTCCTACCAAGAGGATCTAATCCTTGGTAACCCATCTTTTGCATTATTTCAAAAAAAATCCCATATTGATGTGTGGGACTGATGATTTGTTCTACCCTTTCATTTGATATTTCTTCATATTTGTATAACCACTTAAGGATTTCATTGTTTTCTTCTATGTTGGATAATGTGATAGCCCTTATAAAGTTGTCATTATACCTTTGAGGAGATGTTTGTTCTTTTGAAGTGGATGGTTTTCCATGAGACTTAGGATAAACTAGTAAATTAACCATTGATATGAAATATTCTCCAACCCCTTTGTGATGGACCTTCAATTTCTTCTCAAAATATTTTTTTAAGATGTCCATGTTTAAGCAATGTGCTTCTTTCTCTTTTCATTTTTCTAATTTTTAAGTATTTGGTTCTTTTTCTTTACCCTTTTTTTATGTCTTTGAACTAAGAGAATTAGCATTCTCATCTTTCAAACTAGGAATATTATCCTTTTCTCTTTCCTTTTCCTTATCTTTGGATGTCAAACTTGAACTAGGAACCTCTATAGAACATGAACTAGGAACCTCTTTAGTTTGACCATTTGATAAATCTAATATAGTAACTTGTCTATTATGTGGAAAAAAATAATATGTTACTAGTTTTACATTTTTACAATATTAAAAAGGATTGAGGTTACCCTTGTTGGAAATAATAGGTACTGAGAGGGAGGTGAATCAATACTATAACAATTCACCTATTTCAAGTGATAACCTTTAACTTGCAACAAAATAAACTTTCATAACAATAATACATGTAAGTAAAAAGTAAAGTATCAATGAAATGAAATCATAAAAAATTCACGCACACACATAACACCTTAATTTGGTATCACATAAACCCTTAGTTAGAGGGAAAAACTACAATGGGGATGGCACCCACAACTCTTCACTATAGTAAATGGTTTTTCCTAGTTAAGAGATACAATTGTCACCTTCTAAGTGACTCACCCTATTAAAAGTGACTAATACATTATTAAATGTATCTATAAGTCTATTAAAGACTACCCTACTAAGGGATTTTATCCCACTATTACAGTGTTCACCCAGTTAAGGGATTTACATCACAGTCGTGTCAAAGACTACCTTGCTAGAGGATTTTAGAACTTGTTGAAAACTATTAGGAATACAAAAAGAAATTTGACTTGTAATTTACACTCTGTAATACTTGATCATATCTTTTATGCTCTATATATGTTCATTCAATCCTTATGTAACTTCTCTGATATCAACTCTATGATCACACCTCAATTTTGCATCAATTATTTGAAATTCCAACTCTTATCAACAACTTCCTTCATTACCAACTCTGTCTTCTTATACAATATCCACCGCCAGATGTAAAACCATTTTAGGGTTTCCAATCCATCTAAACATGTTACTACAATCTCAGTTAACTCATGGAAAACATAAATCTACCATCACATCAGCTGGATATGACTCAGTTTATGATTTCCTAGGTGTAATATTTAATTATTCTTATTCACAAATTATACCTTTAAATCAACATAAGATTTTATTGATCATTCCCTATAAACTGGTTCAATTGAATCTCCAATCTATGTAGTATGTTTTTCTTTTTATCCAGGTTCAATGAATCTACTTCCATTATGATCGGTTTCATCGATTTCACAAAATTATTTATCTTTCACTAGTTTGTTGTCTGACCAATAGGCAGTTCACCGCTTCACCTATTTACTTGTTTGCATATACCAATAGTCTTCCTTTTTCACCACTCACTTTCTTGTATACCGATATCTTCTAGTTTACCGATAACAAACCTTTTTTCTCTATACCACTTGTCTTCACCTATTGATTTGTCATGTTTTCTGATAGGTCTTTACCTGTTCCCTTTACCTATTTGTCCTTTACCGATAATGTAATTCACCAATGGGTAAAACCTTCTTACATATGTATTGGTTTTCCAACAATGACAACCATACCTTCCAAATCATCAGCAATGACCTCATTATGATTCTTTAATCAACATTCTCCCCCTTCTACATTGATGGAAAAAAACTTAAAACTCCAATATCAAACTCCCCCTTTTTCTTTAACTTAGTAATTTTATTTCACACTACTCTCCCTTTTTTGACAATCAATGTCAAAGACTATAACCAAAATGATATATACAAGTGTACTTACGGATCATAGTTTGTCAAACACAATATTGAATTTCTCCTTTGTACTGGCTAGTAATTTCTCCCATGATTCTTTCAATTTCTTCAGTGAAATATGTTGACCATGTAGATCAGATGATAGCTTCTCCATGTTGTCCATGGTGCTCATCTCTGATTTGGCAATGAATTATTCACCTTTCTTTAAGTATTCTTTCATTATATCAATGTGAGGGATTAGAATACCCTAGAACTCCAGTAAATTTAGTCTTATTTAATCTTCTTCCACCTTGAGCTCTCTTTCTTAAAATGATATGTCCCTCATTGTCTCTTTGTGCTCCATCATAGATGAATTTAGTATATCTAGCTTGCTCAAAGTTGTAGCCTTTTCAATTTTAAGCTCGGCTAGCGTTCCCTTCAAATTAGTAATGAAGTTTGTAAGGATAGATAGTTTACCAAGCATCTTACCAAATTCTGTCAATGCATTCTTCATCTCATTTACCATCTCAAGTAATGAAACTTTGACAATGAAAATCTTCTGTGAGATTTTTTGCATGATTTCTTTTTATAATATCTTCTCTTCTCTTGTAGCTATCTTCTCTTCTAATTCATGTTATGAGGTATTAATTTCATCAACTAGTGTCTTAATTTGATCAATCAGTGGCTTAGCACCATCAATTTGCACATTAGGAATTAAGTGTGATAGTAAAATATTTGTTTTCCTCAATAATCTTTTATTTTGTTGCTTCCTCTTTTCTCTATCTTTTTCAGCTTGCTTTACTAATTTCTTAGCATAAATTAACTTTTCCTTATACTTCATCTTCTTGGGATCCTTCCTCCATATTTCAAATTCATGATCATCTTTGTCATCTTCATCTTCATCTTCACTTCTTTTTTGCTTCTTTTTTGTACCTGTGTCCTCTTTGACCACTTGAGAACTACAAGGGGTGTTTCCCTATGTAGTCTCACCTTCACCTCTTGATGTCTTTTTTTCATCCTTATGTTTTTCCTCACTTCCATCCTTCTTATGTTCATCTTTTTTTTCCTTTTTTTATCTGCTTCATTTTTTTTCTCTTGTTCTGGCTACTTCTCAACTTGTTGGGTTGTGTGTCCTTTCTCACATGTATCATTTTGTTGTTCTTGGGGTTGATTTGTTGTTTCCTATGGTGGTACATTTGATTCCATAGGCTATTTTTTCACCTCTCTCACTTGTTTATCATCTTTTCTTTTCTCTACTTCATCACTCTATTTTACCTCAGTTTCAACAATGTTAACTTCTTATTCAATTGAGTTTACCTCAGTGGTGTTTCCAGTGGTTCATCTTCAGCTTGGATCACTTTTGGATTGGTGGTGGATTTTTCTATAACTTCATTAATTTGATCCATGGTGAAATCTATTTTAGTTCTCATATTATGACTAGTCATGTCACCATTCAACTCATCAACTGTAAATTTATCATCAACCTATGGTGGTCCTTCTTCATCATGTAATTGAGGTTGGTCTAAACTGAAAATCCTTTTCTATATGTGAATCATTTCATCTTGTAATTCCTTCTCAAGATCTCCAAGTAACATATTTTTCATGCTTCTACTTCTAAATTTGTCTCTATACTTCTCCATTGTTATCTTTGTATCATTTGTTGTCATTAATGGCATAATATCCATTAGAATTTTCATTCTAGTATGTTCTTCATGTTGGGATGTAGATTCCCATCTCATATTTAGTGCATCAAATAATTCAGGAGGTACATGATTCTTAAGATCTTTTGGATATATCTTGAATTTGTGAAAATGAAATAATAAGGTATCTTCAATAACTTTATTTTCATCATCGAATAATTTAGAAAATCTAGCACTACTTATATTTTCTACAGTTGTCTTTCCAGTTTTCTTACCTAAGTGAATAACCTCTCTCTTTGAATCTATCATCTCTTCATCAACTTCATTTTTCTTGTTTCTTTTACTACTAGGAGAATTCTTAAATTGGCTCCTAGTTTTCCTCTTCTCATAGGTCTTAGGTTCAACAATTGTGGTCCTTGTTTGTTATGGTTGAGTGATCTCAACTTCCTTTTCTTCAACACATTGCTCTTGAACTTCGATATTTTCTCCTATTTGCAAGTAGGGAAGGCATACCTATTGATTTCTCAGTCTTCTTTCCCTTTTCTTGGTATGAACATCAGGAATAACTTTAGGTTTATCAACAGTGGAACTTCTCTCCTCACCTGTTCCATATTTCTTTTCTAAGTTATCTATCAATTTCTTGGCTTTTCTCTCAATTATGGATTTCTTTAGGTCTAGAGTTATTCTCTTGTATTCTTCTTAATATGTCCCAAATATTTTTGCACCTTTGTTCTTATCTAGGCTCAATAGGTACTCAACATTTACTATGAGTACTTCCTCTCTTACTTTATATCCCATTGATGGAACCCATGAAGTTCTAGGTTCTACTACTTGCATCTTACATGTATCAATGTCAACTAACTAACAAATAGTATCTTTATATTTCTCAACAATAGGTGGAGGGATACTAAACCTCTTATGCATCCTAATTTGAAATTCTTTGAAATAACCCCACATTTTTGTGTTAAACTCTTCTCCTAACTAACATATATACTCATTCATTTGATATAGGTTTGGCCTATTATTTTCCCAAAAAATCTAACCAATGCCAAGAAATAAATTATGTACATAGAAAATATACATACCAATAAAGAGCCATACTTCATTTCTTGCTTCCTGTCAATTTGTATCCTCTTCAAATTCACCAATAGTTGTGACCTCCTCATTACTTCTAGGTCAAACCTCTTTCCCAATTTCACAATCTCATAGGCTACATTAATCGCTCTGCCATGCATGCTATTCAACTAACTTGATTGATAAACTTTGTAAATGATAATCATAGATCCAAATATTACCTCTTGATTTGTAATGTCATTAATTGTCATGGCTTAATGATCTTGTGTTGACTTGTTCAATTCTTCTACTTCATCTCTAGAAACAAGTCTTAGGGTACATTGTTCTCTATCTGTCGATAGTCATGTGACCATATGAATCAAATCCTTCATGATTTTGATAGGTATTTCTTCTTCTAAACAAATAAATTGATCATGATACTGAATCAACACATATATGGTCCATTCTTCATAAAAAATTTTGGTAGGACAACCAAATGTGTTAAACCCTTAGTTACCAAATGCTTAAACTCATCTTTCAACTCACCATCTTTGCACATTACTAGGTATTCATCTTGATTATTCTTGTCTCCTAGTTCATTCAACTTGTACTGGATAAAAGTTCTTACATCTTCTGTCAGCATCACTTGGGGAGGAATTGATGATAGGGCACCCACTTTGTCAACTTTTTTTTTCCTTTAATGGGTAAAGCTTATATTTAGGCTCAAGATGTTGTGTGATCTCAATCAAGATAGGGGTATCAATATTCGATGCCATGATGTCTTTATAGGTAATTTCATCTTACTCTACAAATTCACTATGAAATTATTCACCATTGTGCATCTACCATTTAGCTAGGGCTTGCAATCTTATCAACTTGATTCTTCAAAAATAATTGCAATTTGTAATTCGCACAATAGATAGCAACAGACAATTACTCTCTTCTCAGACAATCTCTCTTCAAAATTTATAGTGAATAATGATTAGGTTAACCTCTATACTTATTTTCTCGATAGGGTTTCCAATAGTAACATTAAGTACCAATATTAAATTTACTTTACCGATATCACACATTTACTGATAACCTCCATATACTAATAACATACTCCTTTATCGATAGTTGTCTTCATTGTGTATTAACCGATAGATGTATAACTCCAAATGATAAAAGCACTGATAAGAAAACTTATTCAACATTGTGTTATGTGCATCTAATCATGTTGATATATAATCCATCTCATCAATGTAAGGGACCAGTAGATATAAAAATGATATTTGGTCCCTAAGTAATTCTTACTTGCTTAGTTGGATGATGAATCCCCTATACCAGAGGATGATGAATTACCTATTGATGCATTGGTACCTTATTTTATTTCTTACTTATCCATATCTTATTCATATCATTCCTTATTTATTCAATATTAACAATCTGTATGCCTTTGGCTTCCTTCATTCCTTGGTGACTAGTTCTTGTGCCAACAATATCTTTCTAGATGTCCAATATTGTAATAATGATCTAACAAGTCATTCCTATTTCATTCCAGGGTACAAAATTACCTCTAGGATTCCTTAATCAACAATTAACCATCATATATCCATAGCTCCCACAAATAGAACATTAAACATTCATGTTTCCCTCTCTTCTTAGAGTACTTGCCAGTTGGTTAGTCATTCTTGATCTGTAATGTTTTGACCTATTTCCATATTTATTGCATATGTAATAGTAACCATTGAAGCTTCATTTAGATGATCTATTACTAGATCTTGATTTGCACTCATCAGATTAATGACCATATTTATTGTAATTGTAACAATATCCATAAAATGGTGTACCTCTTAAAACATTTGCTGGTCTGCTTCTACAAACATTTCAAGTATGACTAGGATTTCCACATTTATAAAAAGTAGGTTTAGTAGGCTTCTTACCTTTCATGTTGATAGGATCTTTAGACATCTGTGATGGATTCTTAGCTCCAGATTTGGATGATTCTCCAACGTCAAACTTTTTGTCACCAATATATCCTAGGCCACTAGTATCCTTATGCCTTCTTTGATTTTCCAATTGTTCATCAATTTTTTGAATACTCTTCTCAAACCTTGAGAGTCTTTCATTGACTTCCTTTTCAATTTTTAGATCGCTCCTCAATTTATCAACCTCTTGTCCCAAGTTTTCATTTTCAGCAAGAATATGCATGTTTTCTTCACTTGTATCATTCAATTGTTCATTTTGTGTGTGATTCCCCTATTGTATCCTTTGCATGATTACATTTTTGTCTCTGATATTTTGTTCAGCACTTCTCTTCTCTGATTCAATAATTCATTTTTCACTTTCATGTAATCTCATTCTTTCAAGTATTTTAGCCATCCTTAGGGCTTGACTCTCTTGTTCGCTTTTCATGTTGATCAACTCTTCATTTAGGGTATTGTTCTTTTCCATCATATTTGAAATAGTTGCATCAACTTCTTCTAAATTGACACTTCCTTCTAATAGTTTCTCAATGGTGTCAAGACTTATCTTCAACTTCTCTAACAGTTCTTTTCTTTTTGCAAAAGGGATCTTCAACTTGTCTTTCAAATCTTATATTTGTTCATTTTCTACTTCCAAGGTATCCTCCAATTGTATCTCCTTTGTATACCTTTCCATATCCCCATATGTTAAACTTCCCTCTAGAGAACACCTTCTCTAATACCAATGGTTGGAAATAATAGGTACTAAGAGGGGGGTGAATAAGTACTATAACAATTCACCTATTTCAACTGATAACCTTTAACTCACAAAAAAAAAAACTTTCATAACAATAATGAATGTAACTGAAAAGAAAAGTATCAATGCAATGAAATCATAAATAATTCATGCGCACACATAAAACCTTAATTTGGTATATCATAAACCCTTGGTTAGAGGGAAAAATTGTGGTGGGGATGACACCCACAACTCTTCACTGCAATAAATAGTTTTTCCTAGTTAAGAGCTGCAATTGTCACCTTCTAAGTGACTTGCCATATTAAAAGTGACGGATACATTGTTAAATATATCTATAATTCCTATTACAGACTACCCTACTAATGAATTTTATCCCACTATTACAGTCTTCACTCGGTTAAGGGATTTACATCACAACCCTATCAAAGACTACCTTATTAGAGGATTTTAGAACTTGTTGAAAGCTATTAGGAATACAACAAGAAATTTGACCTATAATTTGTACTCTACAATGCTTGATCAGATCCTTTATGCTCTGTTGGTTCTTTTGATCATTCCCTATAAACCATTTCAATTGACTCTCCAATCTATTTAGTACATTTTCCTTTTTGTCCAGGCTCAATGAATCTACTTCCATTATAATCGGCTTCATAGATTTTATTTATCTTTCACTTGTTTGTCGTATGACTTGTAGGTAGTTCACCGCTTCACATGTTTAGTTGTTTTCTTATACCGATAGTCTTCCCTTTTTAGCTCTCGCATTCTTGTATACCAATATCTTCTATTTTACCAATAATAAACCTTTTTTTCTCTATACCACTTGTCTTCACCTATTTGTTGATAGGTCTTTACCTGTTCCCTTTACCTTTTTGTCATTTACCAATAGTGTAATTAATAGATGGGTGTATTGGTTTACCTATTGTGTATCTATTTAGCGATGGGTAAAACCTTCTTACCTATGTATTGGTTTTCTACCAATGACAACCATACCTTCCAAAATCATCATCAATGACCTTATTATGATTCTTCAATAAACAACCATTGATTGTTATCTCTTGACCGAGGTATGGTAATTTTAAGTGTTGGTGATAGGTAGAAAGAACTTCTTATATCTCATGGATCTAAGGCCTACCCAAAAATATATTATATGCCAAATTTGGATATAACACTTGACACACCATTTATTTTGAATTGGACCAACTTAGATTGGTAGAACAACTAGACCCTTGGAGGATCTTTCCTCATCATCATAGGATTTGATCATTATCCTTATTTTTAGATCCATGACATTTCTAGAATATCCAAAATCTTTGACCAAGTTTAGAGTACATATTTTCAAGCCAACCCCTTCATCTATCAGATTATTTTAACTTTATTATTATGGATGAGGACTTCAATATAAAAGGGTAAGTTTTTTGGGTGGTTCAAGGTCATGTCATCTTTCTCAAAAAAATATAGGCAATGTGGTGAAATAAGGTGACCTACCATGGTTTTAAATTGATCTACATCCAAGTCTGTAGGGACTATCATATCAATCAAGGATTTTTCCAAAAGCTCCTTATGAGATGGTGATATTTTTTACAACTCAAGATAGTGATTTGAGAAAAAAAAATTAGGAGTTGATCCGCCAAATTGCATTTCTTTGATGAATATAATGAAAATTTACTCATGGTTGTCTTGTTGGATGTTCCTTGTAGGGTAATTTTAGATTCTTTCCCCCTAGTAACCACATTGGTGGGCTCTTTCTCTTGCTTACTTTTTACCACTATGACATTGATGGTATTATCAAAACTAGATAAAGCATTATTGTTGTTGTCATAGGTGTGGTAAAAATTAACATTGTTTCCTTTCTCATTTTTTTGGTTTACATTTGAAGATTCACCTTTCTCGTGATTTAAGAAAGGGTTTTCGAAGGCTATATGATCCTCATTATTTTTTGGGTCCATCCACTTCAATAGTTCCATTATTGATGAGATCTTGAAAAACATGTTCCCGCCTCATATAGTTATTATTCATGTGTCCTCTATTTCTATGATACTCACAATGATGTGAATCATTCCACCATGAGGGTTTAACTTCAGGTTCATAACCTCTTGACTCAGGTAGAGCTATAATATTGTTTACAAGAAGTGTTTTTAGAGCTATCTCAAGAGGTTCTCCCAATGGAGTAAATTTCCTTCTAGGAGATGTAAATTGGGACATATTGAATTGTGGCATTGGTCTATTATTACCCTAGTTATTGTTGGTTTTTTTATTGAAGGAACTATTGTTAGACGAGTTAACATTATTTTCTTGATTGTTGACATTACTAGAAAGATACAATAGCTTAGTTTTGAGGTTATTTGATTCTACCACTCCATTGTTTACTAGGTTTTTTTATTGTTTTTCAACCAAAACTTAGGTTTATCATTATTATTATTGGTTGAAGTGTGTTTTTAATAAGTGTTGGCATTGTTTGAAAATCCTTTGTTATCCTTGTATAGCCTGATTTTACCCTTCCTTACTAAAGAATCTTTTATGTTGATACCATTTTTTTATCATTTTTTCAAATGATGGAGGAATTATAGTTGTAACCAGAAGTTAATTTCATTGTTAAAATTTTTAATGAAGATGTCCATACTTTCCTTTTCTGACACACTTCTTAGGTTCATGGAAAAAATTCTTCTCCAACGTTTTAGGAAAGTAAAAAATGACTCCCCATTTCTCTGTTTGGTATTGCAGAAGTATAACAGGGTCACTTTGTGTTCAATGTTATAGGAGTATTGGGTGATAAAATTTGAGATCAATTCCTCAAATATTTTAATTCTGAGTGGAAACTTAAAAAACCATTCTATTGCTTGTCCACCTAAACTTCTATGAAATAATCTCATTAGATATATTATTTCATGGAGGAACTCCATGCTCAATGTGAAGAATTATCTAATGTGGTCTTGAGGGCCAGTTGTCCCCATACACTTATTATATTTTGGAAATTCTACATTGGGTGGGAAAGGTATCATGACCAAAATTTTGTCAAAGGGAAAAGGACAAATGCCCTCTATTGTGAATTTCTTTAGAGAGTTTCTTTTTTGAATGTTATCCATTTTTTCTTAAAGAGATTGGATATGTCTATTTAGAACTCCTAAAGGGTTCCTCATCTTGTCTCAATTGTAATACATCATAGTCATGAAGTAATTTAACCCCTAGATTAGCTAAGGTCATGAAGTATCTTTCCTTGTCCTTTTTCTAGCACTTTTTCCTTCATTTTAAAAATAAAAAAGAGTTATTTTGTGCTTCCCTTATCTTTTCTTCTATTATCTCCTCATGTTCTTTGTTGGTGGTGTTATTATTATCGGTATTTTTATTATTTGTGTTGTGGATATTAGCCCAATCATTTTCCATGTTTGATTGATTTGTTTGAACTTGATCCACTTATTGGTTTTGGTCCACTTGATCTATTTGATCTGAGTGTGATTCAAGTTGAGTCTTTTGTTGAAGTGGCAGTTCTTCCCATGTCACTTTTTTGTTGTCTTGAGTTGAGTACTTATAAGCCCTTGTCCTTACCGGCATTAAATTAACCTTGTGCCACTTCTTGAAAGAATATTTCTTTGAATGAGTTAATTAGGTTTAAAATCATGGTCAAGCTATCTAAATAATTGATGGATTAGAGTTTCAATTATTTTTTAAACAAGGTAAAGTGTGTCTTGGGTTGAAGTATAATAGAGAAAGATATATCCCTATGATGAAGACTTTGGATACTAACTTTGACCTCCTTGGTTCTAGGAAAAGGATTGGCAATCCTTTGATGACGAGCTTCTAGAAAACCAAAATCAATGATGATTTGACTATGCTCCACAATGTGATCTTAATGAAACTCAATTCTAATGGATCAATTTGCTAGATAGTTTGAAAAATGATGAATTTTAAACCTATTTTTGTGATTTTGGTCTTTAATAAATTCTTTGTTCTAATATATTGAATCATCAAACATAGAAAACATGCTTCAAAAAATTGTTTTCAACCCTAAAATATATGCATTGAGTGTATGTTCTCAATCATTTCCATGGGTCATTAATATAGAAGACAATTCAAGGAAGCTACATATAGTCAATTTCAGATTTTATGGATTAAAAAATAGGATTACTACATAACCATGTTTTATTTAAGATTCCTTTAGAAAAAATTGATTTTACCTCCCTTTTACAAGACCCTCCCACCATTGTAAGTGGAGTTTTGAGAAATATTAAAGGACTACTCAAGGAGGGATATATCTCAAAATCTTTCCATCCTTCACCCCATTAATGATAAAGGAATTTTATTTTATAGTGGGTCAAATGGCCATGGCTTCTTGGCTTTATCCCACTTGGATCATTCCCTCTCATTGGCCTCATAAGTAAAATTCTCATGAGGCATGCCCACTATGGCTAAAGAAAAATACACTACATGGATTTAAATCAAGGTTAGGATAGGTTTGGTATTCTGATCACCTAAAAAGTGGGAGAATATCTCTACTATCCTTAGCCTCCAAACACAAAGAGAACATGATTCTTTCTTAGACCTTGTCATTAACGGGACTTTGATAGGTTTTTCATTTGATCATCCAAAAGAGGGGAGAACATAGGCATACTATCTCCATCCACAAACATGCAAGGTCTCTAATTAATCATGTGTTTGAATTTAATTACCAAAAATTGAAAGAAGTGCAAATAAAATATTTAGAGTTTTTAGTGTGCACCTTTAAGGATGATAGTGCATTTTTTATATTTTTTATATTTACATTAGAAATTATCTCCAGATCCTTAGCATCCAATGCTTCCATAAAAGCTAGTCTGAAACAAGCAAGCCAAAGTGAAGGACATCCAAATGATATCAAAATCAACAACTCTAAATTAATGTTCAATCTACAAAGGATAAGCATAGAGGTTGATTTCAACACCAAATTTAGTTTGATATATATTTAGAAGCCTAGAATAGTTATCAAATTGTTTAGCTTCTCCACTAATGCTTACCATTTCATTTGCCCAAAATATCTCCATAGCATATGCATTTTCCTTCTCCCTATATTTTTGAGCATATTGATTTGTAATTTTGTAAATAGCCTTCACCTCTTTTCTTTTTGCCATCTGTAAGACATTATAAATCAAAATTAGTTCTCTATTTTTTTTCAATAAGAATTAAAAGCGATGTTATTTTTCTTAAATGGGACACTCTTTTAGGCAAAAGAGATAGAGTTTATTGTAAAGGTGTTAGGATTTTATGCAATAGAAAAAAAAATTAGTGTAAAAATAATACAATTTAAATCAGAAGAGACAAGAAATGGAGTAGAAAAGATAGAAGAACATAATAGAAGTGACAAAAGATAGAGTAGAAGGGATCCCCTTTTCATGCAATCATGATGAACTTCTTTGCAAAGTCGATGCTTTTCTTTGTAAATGTGATGTTCTTTTGTGTAAAAGTGGTGTTCTTATATGTAAAGGCAATGTTCTTCTTTTTAAATGAGATGAATATATTTTTCCCAAAACTGCAAGTGTGAAATCTACAACAAAAAAGATTAAAACATATGTTAAAGTTAGTGAGCCATGGGCCCCATGGTGGGTGCCATTTGTGTGTGTGTAAATTGATTTATACAAATCTATAATAGAACATTAATACATTCTTTTAAATCAAATGATTCGACTAGCTAAAGCAAGGAAATGAAAGATCATGAGCTTTCCATGGCTCTCTAATTTTAAGGATTTGAATTATGCTCGTAGCTACAATTAGATCCTCAAATAACAACCTAGAATATGAGATTATGAAGATGCAAGATAGATCAATGATGAAATGAATGTAAATTATACCTAAATGGTGAAGAACACTAAATTATGATGAAATCCTCTATTATTTTATGATAATAAATTCTCCTAATCTAAAATTGCTAGAATAACAATGCTCTCAATGATTTAGAAATAGAAATCACTATAATGTGATTTCTCTAAATTTATATGGATCCTTTAAATCTAATTATGCTTCCTATTTTACAGGATTTTCCAAGGTGTAGGGGGTAACTTTATGTAACCATAGTCAAGGAATGATTATGATTAGGAGTTGAAGATGTGTCCCATTTGGATGGACGAGATTGATTCTCAAGATTGAATGGTCAAGATAGCAAAGCCTATTTGTGATCCACTTGCATTTTTTTCTCTTCTCCCATTGTTTGATTTTGTTTTTGTCATGTAGTGGTAGGTGAGGGATTTTTTAGAGGAATTGATTCAAAAGGATTATTTAATTTAGCCATGCATGATTTATTGAATTAGATTTAATTAATTAAAAAATATATAATCAAATTATTAATTTAATTACATAGTTAATTGACTTTTTTTTATTTTAATTAATCCAAATGGCTTGAATTTAATATTTTTTTCTTTGACCATTTATAGGTGTATATAATAATAAAGATAATCTCTTGAAGGTTAGGATTTCTATCTATAATTAGGCTTGTATGCATAGAATGTAAGACTACATGTTGTAGGTCTATTGTAATTGATTTTTTGATAGTGCAAAGAATTATCTTTCTTGTCTTCCAATTGATTCGTGTTGTTTCCATTGTATGACTCTTGTTGCATGGATAGGAAAGGTCTCTTTGAGGTCTCTATAACCATTACTACACCAAGTGGTATCAAAGAAAGTTTTCATTCCTTGAGGAAGTTGATCTCCATAACTAGTGGTTGTGAAGCCCTAGATTTGTTTATTTTTGGGTGGAAGAGTAAGGATATAACCCAAAATTCTACAGGAATTGTGCAAGATGGTTTATGGAAGGGGGGATGCACATCCATCCATGATGGACATGTTGAGACAAATAGTAACTAGATTGGAAGATATGAAAATGACCCAAAGAAGGGGTAGACACATTGATGATGTAAGCCAGGATGAAGAAGAAGTTGAGGAAGAAGAGACACCAAAACTTGAACATGAAGATGAAAGACTCGTAAGATCCATAACTAGGGTGAACATAAACCACATCTTAATCCACCTAATTATGATGAAAAATTATATTTAGATGAATTACTTGATTGGATTACAGAGATGGAAAAGTACTTTGAATTTGAGGGTACAAGTGAGGATAAGAAGGTGAAGTATGCTTTCACAAAGATGAAAGGTCATACATCCTTTTGGTGGGATCATTTTTATATTGATAGGAAAAAAAGAGGGAAGGGTAAAATCAAGTCATGGGATAGGATGGTAAATAAATTGAAGGCCAAGTTCTTACTAGCTGATTACCAAGTAATTTTGTTTCAGAAGCTACAAAACCTAAAGTAGAAGGATCTTAGTGTGAATGAGTGTACTGAAGAGTTCTACAAATTAGATATAAAATATGGTCATATAAATGGTAATCATGAGAGGGTTTCATGATATCTCAATTGTTTAAGGATATCTATCCAAGATGAGATCAGTTTGGTCAAGTTGTAGCGTGTAGAAGAAGCTTATTAGTATTCCCTAAAAGAGGAGAAAAAGTTCAACAAGAGACAAGAACAAATAGGAAGAGGTGGAAGATTCCAGAGAGGAAGAACATTTTCTAGAGGAGGAATATCCTATGGGGATTATAACAAATGAAAGGTATAATTCAAAGAAGAGAGGTCATACTAAAGGGATGATATAAAATTTCATAGAGTTGGTGGATCAAGTAGTTATAGGAGGGATCACCAAAGATTGTTTAGAGGAACATGCTTTAAATGTGGAGGATATCAATACTTTAATTGTATGTCCCAAGGGAATTAAAATAAGAGGATTTAAATCAAGGGTAGATCTAGATTCTACTTATGTGGAGGAAGAGCCTATAGAATCTTTGAACCAACCAGAGGATGGAAAATCCCTAATGGTGAGAAGACTGTTAGTGCCTACAAAAAATTTCATGGCTATACCAATTTTCTCTTGGTCCCTGCAGTTATTTTCATGTCTTTGGCCTTAAGCCCTAAGCAAATTTTCAAATTTATAGCTGTTGTGTTCAAAAAACCCTAAACTGCCCTAGCCTTGCTCTAAATTTATGTTACTTTTTGGGGCCACTTAGAAACCTTTTAACGCATGTGCCTTTTTATTTTATCACCTTACAAGGTTGGCTATTAATTTTCCTAAGTTTCTACTGCCAGGCGTCTTAATTTTCCTAGGTCCTTAGTGCTTAATATTTCCCTAAGTCTAATGTCTTGACACCTTTATTATTTCCTGGGCCCGACTCTATGACACCATCTTGATCTAATGGTGGGTGCATCTTCTCATAGACTATGTCAGAAGCATGCAAACTTAAGATGGCCATTGATCTTTCTTTATGACATGGCATTTCTTTGAAGTGGGTCCATTGCCATGTGAGCACAGTTAGCGTTATCTTATTGGTCTACGGTTTGTGACTTGGCATGTGTCAGTGGGACTTGGGTTTCTGGCTTTTCAAACGGTCCTGACATCTGCAGAGAATCAACGGTGGGTGTAAGTTCTCATCGGTTGTGTCAGAGCCATGAGAGCTTACGTCGGCCGTCAATTTTACTTTTTCTCAAGCGCGTAGTCAACATGGGTCCTCTGACATTTGGAGTTGACGTGCATGTTTTCCATTGGCTAAGGGGGTCAAGCTATCAGTGTTTCTTAGTGGGACCATTTTCCAGGTGGTGCAGAGTTGTTCAAATCTTATTGGTCAATGTGGATGATGCAGCAAGGTGGAGTCATTGTCAAAAAGGTCAGTGACGAGGACAAGATCTACGGTCGGTGTAAGTTCTCATGGGTGGTGTCAGAGCCATGAGATCTTGCACCCACCATCTGATTAAAGGCTTGTATGTGGTGGGTCCTTTTTCAATGGTGACCGAGCATGAGCAATGTATGAAGTGTTGACAAGTGGCACAAAGCGGGCCCAGACGGAGGTCAAAAGTTTAGTAGTCCAGATAAATTTGTTTAGCGGCCTGACAAATTTTATTTGTATTCACTCATTCGCTGAGTAAAATGGTGATGTGCTAAAAGGTCTGGCGATTCAGTGAAGGAGGGTCACACAATCGCTAATTTTTTTAGCGGTGAGATAAATTTTTCTGCAAACTGGCGAAAAGTCTTCAGTCGCCAATTCGCTAAATAAGAGACCGGGGTTAGTGATTTCTTGTGTTCACTACGTCGCAAGGTTAAAATTGAGTTAGGGTTTTCACTTCATGAATAAGGAAATGCATTGTCACATGGTTTCTAGGTGTTAACCCAAGGACATCTGTTGAGTTAATTCATAAAGCCTGGGAAGGAAGAAGATCTGACAGTCCCAACTTAAAGTTGATCTAAATTTGAATATTGATCGCCGATTTGCTGCTGGCGCTATGAAACTAGCCATTTAATTTCAAATTCAAATTTGTAAAGGGTTTCCTATGACCAGAAGGACTAAAATTCAATGTTTAAGAGGCTGGAGTAGGTGGAAATGATTTTCAAACTATTGTAGTGTGGTCCAAGGTGTTCCATGATCGTTTGCAGGGGTTTGTGTTGTGTTTTTTGTGCTCGAGGCATGTTGCAGGTGGCCAAACAGGTTGACAAATTTGGCATTTTCATGGTTCTCAATACCTTTTCAGTGAAATTGTCATGATTGAGGATCACTCTAGGATCTGTTTTCTCCTAGTTGCTTGGATTTCTTCCCCTGTATTATATTTTTGACTATTTCTAGTTGGTTGGGTAGTTGAAACCCTGACCCTAGTCACCCGAAGCTTGATGCATCCTCTTTGAGGATTCCAAGGTGACTAGGGGTATAAGTAGTTAATTTTTTGATAGAGTAAGGGTTCAGTCCTGAGGTTCTATTTTGAATTTTGATCAGTTCCAGTGGTTGTGATTGTATGAACATTTGAGGAAAGAGGAGCTAGATTTTGGGTCTATTTCCTATCTTTGTGTTGCTTTGATTGTATATTGATCCTGAATATGTTAATGAGAATGCTATTAAGTTCCAATCTTACATTTGTGTATGTCTTCTTGTTTTGGTTCTGAGCTCATATATGTTAGTATCACAAAGTGTATTAGCATATGGTAAACAAAGAGTATTGTGAAGTCATCTCTGAGTTCCTAACAAAGTTAGGATTAAAGTCTTCTAGGTGAGTTCAGTGAGTTTACAACCAAATAAGAATTTGAAGTCCTAGTGTTTGAGGGAGAGGGGTAATAGGAAAAGCACTTATCCTAAGCCCAAGAGTGTTTGATTTAAGATCTTCAGTTGATGTATCTAATTGGGTGACTCTTTTCCCTAGGTTAAGGCACTGGTCCATTCTCTGGAGGCATTTCATTATCATCAACCACATACACCTAAATTTAAATGATAATATCTTTCAGTCAATTAATAAAGGACATAGTTGTATATTGTTTTGAGACTCCTTTGGACAAGTGAGTCAAGGGTACACCCACCTGAGCATTAAGGCTCAAAGTGTACGAGGATTTCATTGTTGATCTTTGTTAATTGGCCCTCTTCCTTATAGACTTTGGAGTGGTGATAGAGTCAAAGTTATATTAAATTTATCCATCAAAGTATAAATCTATAATTTGAAGATCAAAGGGAACTCCCAACAAAATGGAAACTCTACTGGGGAGAGTCTAGAGATAAAAATTATGTTGGACTTTTGTGTTCTCTTGTGGTTTTTAGTGTCCTCTTGTGAATTTTAAGGATTTCCCACTTTGGTGGGTGGAAACTCAAAAGGTTAAGAACTAGTGTCATAAGTTGAAGATGGACAAAAGGATGAATACTAGGTCTTTTGTCAAGAAAAATCTAGAGATTGCTCTGGAATAGTTACCTAGAGCTGACAAGAAGAGCTGGATCAGGAGGAACGAAGAGTCTACCAGTGCTCTTATGAGAGAGAAAAGAAATACTAGAGGTAGAGCACCACTTGCATCCTCTAATGAGGAAGGTTCAAAAGACATAAGTTCTAGATCAGACAGTGGCCGCTCTGAAAACAAATTTTATGATACCCTAGAAGTGGTATTTCAAGATAAGGGTTCATTACTTGTAGGTCAGGATGAACATGCTAGAGAAAAAGGTTATGGGCTAAATCTAGATCTTGATGAGGACATATTTAGAAGGTAGCCCATGGAACCAAGGTGAGTGCATTTCCCATATTAGCATCCTACTGATGTGGAAGTATCATCAAGCTCTAAAGACAACATGATAGATCCACATGACCTAAATGCACTTAGGTTGCAGTTGGCAGAGCAGGATGCCATATACAAAAGGTTACAAGAGGAGAGAGAGGCTGAAAAAGTAAACGCTCTAATGGAGAGGTAGTCTCTTTTAAGAAAAATTAATGAAATGAAGGAGAGAAACAAGATGCTTGCTTCTGCTCCTAGGGTGTTGTAGCATGATGTTTTTGGTGATCTTGAAGCTCTAAGAAGTGAGCAGGAACTCTTGTTGCAAGACCATGAGTTTGATGAAGAAGGCCCTGTGATCAAACAAGTGCAAAGTTATGCTCCTTTGCCTAAGGGTAAGAATGGACATGAGATCACTAGGCCTACTATAGTTATTAATGAAAAAGGAAAGTAGAAGATGGTGGGTGTCCAAATAAGAAAACTAGTGACAATAATAGGGATCCCACCACCTAAATCAAATAGGGAGACAGAGATAGAAAGAAAAAGAAAAGAGGATGAAGCTCTAGCTCAAGAATTAGAAAGAGCTCAAGTTGATGCTGCTATTGTAGAGAAAAGAAGAAAGATCTATTTCTTGAAGGCTTCATCAGCTAATGTTCATGGCCCTTCTACTACTAAACCAGGTATGCCATCTATGAACACTACTATTCCACTTAGCAATGCTACTACTAGTAATCTAATTCCTAATGTATCTACCAAATCATTTGTTGATCCTAATAGACAGTCAAATGTGCAAGTGGGTGGGAATGTAGATAAAAATAATAATTCTAGTGGGAACACTAGTTTAGGATTTCAAAGAAGACCTATGCAACTAGAAGGCTATAGGAAAATTAGTTTTGATGGGATACCAGGCTACCCAAATGCTTTGCCAAATGATATAAGAGATAAGGTACCTAAGTTTGCTGGTAATAATTCTATTAGTTATGAGGAGCATCTTAGGCTATTTGTTGATATGCTTAATGATTATGAGGTAGAGCATGAGGATGTAGTCATGAAATTGTTTGTTCAATCTCTAATGGAGGATGCTAGAGATTGGTTTAAGAGACTTCCTGATAAATGTATTGATACTTGGGATTCCTTTCAGAGATGTTTTAAAGAGCAGTATGGTGATAGGCCTAATGCTAGTTTCATGTTGAATGAATTCAATACCATAAGGAAAAATTAGAATGAGTCTGCAGCTGATTTCAACATGAGATTTCAGAAGGGTATGCATAAGTTATTTCAAGTTATGTAGTTAGATGACAATGTTTGTTTAACCACATACTTCAATGCATTTGATGGAAAGATGGGTTATTTGTTGAGGGACAAGGAACCAAGAACTCTTAGAGATTCTTTTAGGATTGCTGTCAATATTGAGAACAATATGAAAATATCAGGGAAGTTGGGTGGGAAGAGAGATGACCCTAAGTTGTTTGGGGACAAGAAATACAAAATAGAAAATGATAGGAATGTTGGAACTAGGAGGCAAGAAGAAGATAAATTGGATAAGGTGCTCAATGCATTGAAGGATTTGAAGGCACTTGAAAATAGGAACATCAGTGCTCCTACCAATGAAAGGCCTCAGTTCAGCAACAATTTCAATAAGCAGAATAGATTGCAGAACTACCCCTACAACACCCAATGGAAGGATGGCAAGCCTATTGTCCCTATTGCAAGAGGAAACAATCATAGAGGTGTCCCTGACCCTCTACAAAAAGATTCAATAAATGTCATGGAGGACATACCTTGGTGTGTTGCATGCCAGTCCCCTCATTCTGCAGAGCATTGTGTGGTTGCACATTCTATGGCTGCAAATCAAGATTGTGGCAATGAGGAGATAGATCAAGAAGAAGATCAAGATGATGTTGAATGCAACATGGCTACTTCATATCTAGGATATGAAGATAATTCTAATTTTGATGAAGAAGCAGATGTAAATGTGAAGAGACACAATCAGGCCCTTTTTCATCAAGAGGTATTTTCTGATGATGAAGGCATAGATGAGAAGACATGTAACATGAACTCTTCTTCTAAGCTAGAAAATTTAAGAAGACCTTCTAGAGAAGAGATGGATAGGATTACTGTAGAAATGATTTCCCAAGTGCAAACTAGGGGCATGGTGGCAAGGGATAAAAATGGAAAAGCTGCAAGAATGTTTATAAAGAGTACCAACTCCAAAGAGCCTAATGAGAACAAATCAAAAGGTGATCACATGGTGAAATTCAAGAATGTAAAAGGTAAGAATTGTGAGCCTAAGAGAGTTGGAGTTGAAAGATTTTCTAGTGAGATTGAGAAGCCAGTTAACACAATGGCTAAGAATGAAAAAATGAGGGTGGTCAATACACCTAATGTATCAGACAAGCAAAGAGATACTAAGGTTGTACAAATTGAGGTTCCTCCCACTGCTCATGTTGATATGTTATCTTTATTGTCCCAAATTATAGTTAAGGTTCCATTGTCAGAATTGTTGAGGATCCCTGAACACAAAGACAGAGCTATTGCATGGGTAGATAATGTTCATAATAATGATGTTGCATGCAATGGATTTCAGGATAAAGCTTTGAAAGGAGTTGCTACTCAGGGAATTGTATCTCAAATTCCTCCTATATATTTGGATAGTTCTGTCAATGCTAGCCTTGAAAACATTGATCCAATATTTTTAAGTTTCCTTGTGAATGGAATGAAATTAAGAAATTGTATGATTGATAGTGGTGCCTCTAATACTGTTATGCCTTTTAAGATTATGGAAAAGTTGGGCCTTAAAGTTGATACAGTTCAAGGCAAATGTTGTGCAATGGATCAGAGGGAGGTACCAGTCATTGGGACTACCAATGCAATGCCATATAGGCTAGTAGCCTATCCAGAGAAAGAGTTAACAATGAGTGTTTTGGTGGTGGACATCCCTCCTCATTATGGGATGCTACTATCTAGAAGGTGGAGTGCTGCCATGGGTGGAAGTTTACAGTGTGATCTGTCCTATGCCACTTTCAAGATTGATGATCATTTTGTCAAGATTGACCGAGAACCAAGAGTATGCCACATGATTGAGAGAAGTATTGATAATGAAACTACATGTTTTGTGGATACTGATATTAATGCTTTTAGGGTAGAGATCCCTGTACTTGAGAAGGAACCTATTTTTTCACCTATCTCTATTGAGGTAAGTGTTAATTATGTGAAGGGTGATTTGTGGGTAATGTATTTTGATGGTGCAAGTTGCAAGGATGGAGTAGGAGTAGGTATTTTACTTATTTCTCCTAATGGAAACACCTACAAACTTTCTTTCACATTGAATTTCTTTTTTACCAACAATATAGAAGAATATGAGGCATTGTTGTTAGGACTGAGGTTGGCACAAAAATATGGTATTAAGTGCTTAAGTGTTGTTGGTGATTCTGAGTTGGTGGTGTCCCAAGTCAAGTCAGTATATGCTTCCAAGATCAAAAGGTTAAAATAATATAGGAATGCAGTTTGGGATTTGATTGAACATTTTGATGCCTTCAATATTGAGTGGAAGGATAGGAGTAACAATAAGATGGCTAACTTGTTAGCCAATATAGCAATCAATCCTAGTGATATTACATTTACTGGTATTTCTAAAGTTGAAATTTAGGCTAGGCCTAGTGTACCAGACAATATTGAAAATTCACAAGTTTTTGATGATGATAATGATATCTTGAAGTTTATGAGTTGTGAAGATTAGTATCATGGTCAAGAATTTGATTGCTCAACTTTGGTTGAGTCAATAGAAGGAAAAAAGATTGTCCTTGGAAATGAAGTTATTCAACTCAAAACTAACAAGGTGCCCAAGGGGCTTGTTGTTTTGGAAACTGTCTTTGATAACCAGGATAGAGTTCAAAAGAATATCAAAAGAGAAGATCATGCTAATCTAGAGGAGATAAATCTTGGAACACATGAGGCACCTAAGAGGGTATACATTGGTAGGGACATGTCTCACAATGTGAAAAAATCTTTGATTGAATTATTGAGAAAATTCAAGCATGTTTTTGCATGGTCATATGATGACCTAAAGGTTTATAGAGAAGATTTGTTTCAGCATATTATTCCATTGAAAGAAGATGCTAGACCTTTCAGGAAAAAACAAAGGCCTATTAATCCTACTTTAGCACCCAAGATGCAAGAAGAGTTAATGAAGCTGAGAGATGCTAGAATTATCAAGCCTATAAGGCACTCTTCTTGGGTTTCAAACCTTGTTCCTATGAGGAAGAAAAATGGTGACATCAGGCTTTGTGTGGACTTCAAAAATTTGAACATCAGCTCATTAAAGGATAACTATTATCTGCCCAATATGGAAGCTATGTTGCAAAGGGTAACCGAATCTGAATTAATGTCTATGATGGATGTTGGAAATTTGGCTAATGTGGATGCATAGATGTTGTCATTATGGAAACATATGATCTCTATTGAGAGCGCAGAATTTGGAATGCAAGTATGGCAAGTTGAAGGAAGAAATTATCTTCTAAGTATGGATACAGTGATCTTGACAGAGCACCCGATGAAGATTTAGTTGCGACATCCACTAGAGCAATATTTTTGTTTGTGCAGTTAACTAAAGCTTCTATAGAGTATGAGGATACCCCATCTCAGTGCACATAAAGTTTGGAGTGGTACGGACAAAGTTATTTGAAGTTTACCGAAGACAATTTTTGCAGACAGAACAGTTTTGGAGACAGTATTAGTGAAAGAGTTAAGGGATTATTTTTTCTTGTCAAAATAATGACTTAACATTATGAAGGGATGGCATCCTAGATGTTTACTCTTGGATAAAGATTTTGGAATCCGACCGTGTAAAGTTATTAGCTCTAATAACTCATATATTAGGCATACTTGAAATGTAATGAAGATATATGTGATGTGTAAAAAGAAAGAAAAGATAACTTGCAATAGTTGTATATTGTGATAGCAGCAAAGGCTATTGATGCGAAGTTGTAAGCAGTACCATATTATAGTCAGAAACATTTTGTATTACCTATTTGGGTAGTGAACTCAGATGGTGATCAGGTTTTGTAATCTAACTCCTAACAGGGTTAAGGCTTCTAACAAGGAACTTTCATATTAGTGCATCATTTTGTGGGCATCATTCCCACCAGGGTTTACTCTTTTCAAGAGGTTCCCTAGTCAACATATCTTGTGTTATTGTGCAATTGTGTATGATTATCTTTCTATGGTTGATTAGTACATTGATTACATTATTTAAAGCAGTTGAATGGATAAATTATCTGATAACTGATTCAGCCCCCCCCCCCCCTCTTAGTTATCTTGGGGATCTTTACTTTCTAACAATGGATGGTTTCTCTGGTTATAATTAGGTGATTGTTAAGGAATCAAAGCAATTCAAGACAACTTTTACAACACCTTGGGGGACATATGTTTATGTGAGAATGCCTTTTGGTCTCACAAATGCTGGTGCTACTTTTCAGAGAGCAATGGATGTTGCCTTTTCAGATTTTATTGATGATTTCCTTGTTGTTTATCAAGATGATTTAACTGCCTATTCTAAGAAGGAAGAAGACCATTGTACTCATTTAGAGAAAATATTTGTGAGGGCTTTGGAATATGGCATTTCATTAAACCCAAGGAAATGTGCATTTGGTGTCACTGAAGGTAAGTTGCTTGGCCACTTAGTTGGGAAGTAAGGAGTAAGAATTGATCTTGAGAGGGTGGCAGCCATTGATAAGATTTAGAGACCAAAGAATATCAAAGGAATTCAGTCCTTCTTTGGTTAGGTAAACTTCTTGAGAAGATTTGTAACAAACTTTGCTGAGGTCACTAGACCTATATCCAAGATGTTAAAGAAAGGATCTGTTATTACATGGGAGGGTGAGCCTGATGAAGCTTTCAAAAATATCAAGCAAGCTATCAAAGATGCACCTGATTATAGTATCCCAATGCACATCTTTTCCTTTGCATCCTTTCACACTATTGTTGTAGTTTTGTTACAAAAGAATAAGGATGGTTTTGAGCAGCCTATTGCATTCTTCAGTAAATCTTTGCAAGCTGCTGAATTGAAGTATGACATAAATGAGAAACAAGCATATGCACTTGTGAAGGCAGTCAAGGCTTTTAGGTGTTACTTGATGGGGACAGTTGTGATTGCTTTTGTGCCAAGTGCAGCTATGAAGGATATTTTCTCACAGCAGGAGGTGTCTGGAAGAAGATGTAGATGGATCAATAGGATCCAAGAATTCAATGTTGATGTCTAGATTACCAAGTTGGTTAGAGGACAAGGATTGGAAAAATTGATGGCCCAATCCAATCTTGATGCTAATCAGGTAAATCATTCTGAAATTGATTATACATGTGATATGGATGATTGTGTTTGGTATCAAGATATTATCTATTATCTAAGAAATATGAAGTGTCCAAATGAGATGGATGACAATAAGAAGAGGACATTGAAATTACAGGCCATCAAGTATGTAATTGTGAAATGTAAATTGTATAGACAAAATTTGGATTGCGTACTATTGAAATGTGTAGATGAAAATCGAGCTGAAGTATTGTTGAAAGAGATGCATGAGGGATTTTGTGGAGGGCATTACATGGGTAATACTACTACTCAAAAGATCTTGAGAGTAGGATTCTGGTGGCCCACAATCTTCAAGGATGCAGAGCAGTTGGTAAGGAGGTGTGATGCTTGTCAAAGGTTCTCTGGTAAGCTTAAATTTTTAGGCAATGTGCCTTTGAGGCCAGTTGAGGTGCAAGCTCCTTTCCAACAATGGGGAATTGATTTCATAGGGGAGATACCAAACAAGTCAAGTGGAGGACACTCATGGATCTTAGTTGCCACTGATTACTTTACAAAGTGGGTAGAGGCTTTACCTACAAGGAATGCAACCAGTAAGGTGGTAACTAATTTCTTGTTGGACAACATTGTTACAAGGTTTGGTTTCCCTAAGAGGATAGTTAGTGATAATGCCATGTGCTTCAAGTCTATTGAATATAAGGACTTTTGCAAAGGTTTAGGAATTCAGATTTCTTATTCCTCACCTTATCATCCACAAGGAAATGGTCAAGTAGAATCTACTAATAAGAGTTTGATTAAGATCCTCAGGAGGATCCTTGAAAAGAATAAGAAGGCATGGAATTCAAAACTACCATTAGTTGTATGGGCTGATAGGGTAACTGTGAAGAGGGCAATTGATTGTGCACCATTTGACCTAGCATATGGAATACATGCAAGAATGCCTCAAAATAATCTACTGGAAATGTATAAATTTGTGCAATTATATGATGATGACATAGACGATGAAATGCAATTGAGGATTGAGGATCTCATCAAGCTGGATGAAATCAAGAGAGAGTCAGCTTCAAGGAATGTCAAGTTGCAATTGCAAATCAAGAACTTGTATGACAAGAAGGCTATGGAGAGGAAGTTTAAGCGTAATGACCTAGTATTAATTTGGAATGCCAGACTGGAGGATAAAGGAAAACATGGAAAGTTTGATCCCATTTGGCTAGGGCCATATCAAATTCATGAAAAATGGGGCCAGGATTCTTATGTTGTAAAAGAACTGAATGGTAATGTTCAAGAATTGCCTGTTCATGGACAATTCTTGAAAAAATACTTCTTTTGAAGTATTATGTCTTCCATGAGTAGTAGTTAGGTTGTCTATATATGTATAGCCTTGTAAATTTTGTAATTTTGTCTGGTCCTTAGTCCTGTTTTGTCTAAATTGCATGTTTTGCCTTGCTTGTTCCCTGTTGTCTGCAATTTATGCCTGTGGTTGGTCTGCTTTAACCAGTGATTCTAGCTTCTTGTTGTGCCTACAAGAGCCACACATCCCTAGACAAAGCCACTGTTAGTGCCTACAAAAAATTTCATGGCTGTACCAATTTTCTCTTGGTCCCTGCAATTATTTTCATGTATTTGGCCTTAAGCCCTAAGCAAATTTTCAAATTTATAGCTGTTGTGTTCAAAAAACCCTAAACTGCCCTGGCCTTACTCTAAATTTATGTTACTTTTTGGGGCCACTTAAAAACCTTTTAACGCATTTGCCTTTTTATTTTATCACCTTGCAAGGTTGGCTGTTAATTTTCCTAAGTTTCTACCATCGGGCGTCTTAATTTTCCTAGGTCCTTAGCGCTTAATATTTCCCTAAGTCTAATGTCTCGACGCCTTTATTATTTCTTGGACCTAGCTCTCTGACACCATCTTGATCTAACGATGGGTGCATCTTCTCATAGACTATGTCAGAAGCATGTGAACTTAAGATGATCGTTGATCTTTCTTTATGACATGGCATTTATTTGAAGTGGGTCTATTGCCATGTGAGCACAGTTGGCATTATCTTATTGGTCGACGGTTTGTGACTTGGCATGTGTCAGTGGGACCTAGGTTTCTAGCTTATTAGAGGGTCCTGACATCTGCAGAGAATCAATGGTAGGTGTAAGTTCTCATGGGTTATGTCAGAGCCATGAGATCTTACATCGACCGTTGATTTTACTTTTTCTCAAGCACGTAGTCAAGGTGGGTCCTCTGACATTTGGAGCTGACGTGCATGTCTTCCATTGGCTAAGGAGGTTGAGCTATCAGTGTTTCTCAGTGGGACCATTTTCTAGGTGGTACAGAGTTGTTCAAATCTTATTGGTCAACATGGATGATGCAGCAAGGTGGGGTCATTGTTAGAAAGGTCAGTGATGAGGACAAGATCTACGATCGGCGTAAGTTCTCATGGGTGGTGTCAGAGCCATGAGATCTTGCACCCACCATCCAATTAAAGGCTTGTATGCAGTGGGTCCTTTTTCAATGGTGACCGAGCATGAGCAACGTATGAAGTGTTAACAAGTGGCACAAAGCAAGTGGCACAAAGCAAGCCCAGGCAGGGGTCAAAAGTTTAGTAGTCCGGATAAATTTGTTTAGCGGCCTGACAAATTTTATTCGTATTCACTCATTCACTGAGTAAAATGGTGATGTGCTAAAAGGTCTGGCGATTTAGTGAAGGAGGGTTGCGTAATCACTAAATTTTTTAGCAGTGAGATAAATTTTTCTATGAACTAGGGAAAAGTCTTCGGTCGCCAGTTCACTAAATAAGAGACCAGGGTTAGTGATTTCCTATGTTTGCTACGTCACAGGGTTAAACTTGAGTTAGGGTTTTCACTTCATGAGTAAGGAAATGCTTTGTCACATGGTCGCTAGGTGTTAACTCGAGGACATCTATTGAGTTAAGTCATAAAGCTCAGGAAGGAAGAAGATCTGACAGTCGCGACTTAAAGTTGATCTAAATTTGAATATTGATCGCCGATTTGCTGCTGGCGCTATGAAACTAGTCGTTTAATTTTAAATTCAAATTTGTAAAGGGTTTCCTATGACTAGAAGGACTAAAATTCAATGTTTAAGTGGATAGAGTAGGTGGAAACAATTTTCAAACTGTTGCAGTGTGGTCCAAGGTGTTCCATGATCATTTGCAGGGGTCTATACTATGTTCTTTGTGCTTGAGGCATGTTGTAGGTGGCCGAACAGGTTGACAAATTTGACATTTTCATGGTTCTCAGTACCTTCTCAGTGAAATTTTCATGATTGAGGATCACTCCGGGATCTATTTTCTCCTAGTTGCCTGGGTTTCTTCCCCTGTATTAAATTTTTGACTGTTTCTAGTTGGTTGGGTAGTTGAAACCCTGACCCTAGTCACCCGAAGCTTGATGCATCCTCTTTGAGGATTCCAAGGTGACTAGGGGTATAAGTAGTTAGTTTTTTTATAGAGTAAGGGTTTGGTCCTGAGGTTCTATTCTAAATTTTGGTTAGTTCTAGTGGTTGTGATTGTATGAACATTTGAGGAAAGAGGAGCTGGATTTTGGGTCTGTTTCCTATCTTTGTGTTGCTTTGATTGTATATTGATCCTGAATATGTTAATGAGAATGCTATTGAGTTCCAATCTTACATTTGTGTATGTCTTCTTATTTTGGTTCTGAGCTCATATATGTTAGTATCACAAAGTGTATTAGCATATGGTAAACAAAGAGTATTGTGAAGTCATCTCTGAGTTCCTAACAAAGTTAGGATTAAAGTCTTCTAGGTGAGTTTAGTGAGTTTACAACCAAATAAGAATTTGAAGTCCTAGTGTTTGAGGGAGAGGGGTAATAGGAAAATCACTTATCCTAAGCCCAAGAGCGTTTGATTTAAGATCTTCAGCTGATGTATGTAATTGGGTGACTCTTTGCCCTAGTTTAAGGCACTGGTCCATTCTCTGGAGGCATTTCATTATCATACACCACACACACCCAAATTTAAATGATAATATCTTTCAGTTAGTTAGTAAAGGACATAGTTGTATATTTTTTTGAGACTCCTTTGGAGAAGTGAGTCAAGGGTACACCCACCTGAGCATTAAGGCTCAAAGTGTAGGAGGATCTCATTGTTGATCCTTGTTAATTGGCCCTCTTCCTTGTAGACTTTGGAGTGGTGATAGAGTCAAAGTTATATTAAAGTTATCCATCAAAGTATAAATCTACAAGTTGAAGATCAAAGGGAACTCCCAACAAAGAGCTCTATGTCATGAATATATGGACCAAGAGCCATTGTAGAGGAATATTTTGTTCAAGACAAGATGCAAAGTTGAGGTTAAATGTTACAAGGTGATTATTGAAAGTGGTAGTTCACATAAACTATCCTCTGATGATTTGATGGACAAGTTGAATTTTTAGAGATTGAAGCATCCCACACCATGTCAGATAGCATGGATAGAGGATGATCATAAGGTACTAGAAAGTGAACAATGTTTGGTCAAATTGAAAATTGGAACTTATCATGATGATGGTCTTCGTGATATTTTACCTATGGATTCCTATCATATCTTGTTGGATAGACCATGGCAATATGATAGAAAAAATTTACATGATGGATGGAATAATAGGTATACCATCTTTGAAAATGGTATGAAACAAGTGTTGTTTCCTTTAGTAGAGATTCTTAAGGGTGAGATTTTTACCAGTGTTAGAGTTTTTTTGGTTGAGGTACGAAAGTTCTTCGATGGCTTGACAAGTGATAGTATGTGTTATGCTTTAATACCTAAGAAGTATGACTTGGAATTATAAGAGGAACAATATAAGGAGGTAAAGGAGTTTCTAATAGAGTATGAAGACATAATCTCAGATAATGTACCTAATGGATTACCACCTCTAAGGAGCATTAGTCAATGCATGGATATAATCTCTGGAGCTAGTTTTCCAAACAAAGAAGCACACTGAATGATACCTATGGAGAATGAAGAATTGAATAGGTAAGTGAAATAATTGTGGAAGAAGTATTTGATTAGAGATATTTTGAGTAATTATGCAGTACCTATAGTATTAGTGCCTAATATTAATGGAGAGTGGAGAATGTGTACTGATTATAGAGCCATAAATAGGATCATAGTGAAGTATAGGTTTTATTTTCCTAGGATAGATGATATAATGGATTGTTTGAGTGGAGAAAACTATTTCACAAAGATTAATTTAAAGAGTGTTTATCATATAATAAGAATTAGAGAGGCATATGAGTGGAATATTGCATTCAAGACTAATGAAGGATTGTATGAGTGGTTAGTGATTCCTTTTGGACTAACCAATTCACCTAGTAATTTCATGAGGTTGATGAATGAGGTATTGAAGAAATTCTTCAGTAAGTTTGTGATTTTTCATCTGGATGACATTTTGATTTTTAGTAAGGAGAAAGAGGATCATTGGTTTAATTTAAGACAATTGTTGTAGAGATTAAGAGAGGAGAAGTTGTTGATAAACATCAAGAAGTTTTCTTTCAAGAAAAGGGAAACAATGTACTTGGGATTTGTGATAGCACTAGATAGATTAAAGCTGGACCTTGAGAAGGTTAAAGAAATTATTGATTGGCCTACACCTCAAGTGTTGGAGATGTAAGATCATTTCATGAATTGGCTATTTTATACCAAAAGTTCATTAGGAGTTTCAGTTTAGTTTGTATTCCTATGACCAAGATAGTGAGAGGGGATAGGAAGGATTTCAAGTGGACACAAGGAGAAAAAAAACAATTTTGAGTTATTGAAGAAAAAGGTAACTAAGAAACCTATGTTAGCTTTACCAAATTTTAATAAGGTATTCCAAGTGGACTCAGATGCAAGTTGAAATGCAATTGGAGCAGTATTGAGTCAAGAAGGTAGACCTATTTATAATTTTAGTGAGAAGTTGAATGATGCTAAGAGAAGGTATTTAGTTTATGATCAGGAATTCTATGCAATATTTAAAGCCTTGGAGAAGTGGAGGTAATATTTGTTTCCTAAGGATTTTTTTCTGTACACTGATCATCAAGCATTGTAATATTTGAATAGTCAAGGTAAGTTGAATCAAAGTCATAGGAGATGGGTTGAGTTATTGCAAAGTTATACTTTTATGTTGAAGAATAGGAGTGGTAAATCGAATAGTATTGTTGATGCTTTGAGTAGAAGAAGGAATTTGCTAACTGATATGAGAGTTGAGGTGTTATGGTTTGATGAGTTGAAGACCTTGTATGAGGGAGACCCTAATTTTGTAAAACCTTAGAAAGATTGTAGAGAACTTGTTGTAGCATATCAAAGAAAATGCTTAGATTATTTCATTCATTGATATGGTATCTTATTCTGAGGAATTCAATTGTGTATACCTAGGATTTTAATGAGGGATAATCTAATTAAGGAAAATCATTATGGAGTATTAGCTAGACACTTTGGCATTAAAAAGATAGTGGCTTTGGTAAGTGAGAATTATTTTTGGTTGTAGATTCATAAGGAGGTAAGGAAGGTTGTTTAGATTTGTAGACTTTTTCAACTTTCTAAGAGAAGTAGTCAGAATGTGGGATTGTATACACCTTTTATGATCCCAACTAGACCTTGGGAAGACATTAGCATGGATTTCATACTTGGTTGACGCAAGGTCAGGGTAGATACAAGCAGAATCAAGCAAAATTGACTCCACTTGAATCCACAAACAAGCCCTACTCAGAGTTACACAATGGAAGCAATATAAAGTCACATGAAAGTAATTAAATCATAATGGATATGATATAATCAACTAGCTGCAACAACAGAGAATTTATATTAGTTCTTTCAACATGCCCGACTATGAGGCCTTCCAGGTTTCGGCCTTAAACAATAAGAATTATGCAATTAGATTAATTATGAGCATATCCTCTTCTATGATAATTCTTCTACTATCCTTCTACCATCTAGCACTACCCCCTGATTCCCTACTACATCAATCTAGACTCCTTATATAGCCAGCAAAGCCACAAGTCGACCAGTCAGGCATTTAATTACAATATAGGTCTAGTCGGAAAGATTTAAATCAAAACTAATGAAAGAGTGATCACCACATGATGAACCTTAGTATTTAGGTCCTCACATGATCCAAGAACATTCCTTTAATTTCACAAGGCCCCATTTGATCATACTAAACTGTGCAAGAAGAAACACTCCATGTTTCACGTGAAAACTACTAGAAAATAGGTCCCGGGGAAAAATGGTAATAAATTTTGACTCATAATTAATTAGGACATGAACCTTTGGTAAATGATATTAATTTAGGTCCTATTTAAGTCCCCTATGGTGTATAGGCTTAATCATTAAGGATCATGGGCGCCAAGACTCACAATCAGCACCAAAACTGCAAGAAAATACAGTTTTGATGGCAAGGAAAACAATTGTAACTTTGAAATAGTCTATCCAATCTTTATGTGATCATAGGAGAAGGTTCCCAAATAGGTTCCAAACATCATGTAAGCTATGCATAACATGAAACCAACAAATGAAACAATTATAAGGAAAACAAATAGAAAAATAGGTACAGAAATCAGGAAATGTTTTTGGTTGATGCAAGATTGCTCAAAGACCCAAGATGCTCCTGCATCAAACACCTAGGGTAAATAAAGAACTAATGTCCACATCAGAATATGCTCATATTTTGACCTAAATCATAAAGATCCAACTCATCTTGTGTAATCCATGAATTGTCTTCAACTGGCTTGTTCTTCCACTGAACTAGATATTCCATGTAGTCTTTTCCTCTTGTACTCTTGCCAACTTTGCTATTCAAAATCTTCTCAATGAAGCCTATGTTCTTCTTTGGATAGTCTAGATCATCTTCAATCTCATCATTTGATTCAAATTACGCAAATATATCAGCAATATTGAATATGGGTGATATATCCATGTCCTCTGGTAATTCCACCTCATAAGCATTTCCACTGTCAAACTTCTTCAGAATCTTACAAGGTCCAAACTTCTTCATTTTCAGCTTGTTGTAGGTACCAACTAGAAATATATTCTTTTTCAAATGAATCATAACCTCATTTCCAACTTCAAAATATTTATTTCTCCTTCTCTTATCTGCTCTCTATTTATATTTCAAATTACTGTCCTCCAAATTCCTTTTAACTTCATCATGTAAAGTTCTTATGTACACTACAAAATCCTTAGCTCAGCACTTCTTCTTGTCTCAGTAGGTAAATCTCTTAGCTCTGTGGTTCCCTTAGGATGAAATCTAGTAACAATCTCAAATGGTGTCCTCTTAGTGCTTCTATTCATAGAATTATTATATGCCAACTCTGCTTGTGCCAAAATCAAATCCTAATTAGCAGGCTTCTCTCCAACTAAACATCTCAACAAGTTTCCCAAACTTCTGTTCACAACTTCAGTATGTCCATCTATCTAAGGGTGAAATGTAGAACTAAACTTCAATTCTGTATTCATCTTTTTCCAAAGTTTTCTCCAAAAGTAACCAGTAAACTTAGTATCTTTGTCTGAAACAATAGATTTAGGCAAACCATGTAATCTTACCACTTCCTTGAAGAATAATTCAGCTACATGCAATGCATCAGATGTCTTCTTACAAGGTATGAAATGAGCCATCTTTGAAAATCTATCAACCACTACCATAATAGAATCATTACCTCTCTGAGTTCAAGGCAATCCAAGAACAAAGTCCATACTCACATCTTTCCAAGGTCTATCAGGTATAGGAAAAAGTGTATACAATCCCAAATTCTGACTAGTTCCTTTTGTTGTTTGGTAAATTCTACAACCTCTAACCATTCTCTGTACATCTTTGTAAATCTGTGGCTAAAATTATATTTCTAAAATCAAATTCACAGTCTTATCAATCCCAAAATGTCCAACAAGTCCACCACTATATTTCTCCTTCATTATGTTCTCTCTCATAGATCCTCTAGGTATGCACAACTGAACTCCTTTAAACAACATGTCTTCTTGAATGAAATAATCAGTCCACTTATCACTCACTATGTGTTCCTTACAAGCTTTCCAAGGTTTTGCAAAATCAATGTCAATCTCATACAAACACTTCAAATCATCAAAACCAAGTACCTCAACTCTCATCTCTATCAAAAAACTTCTTCTTCGGCTCAAGGTATCAACAACCTTATTTGACTATCCACTCTTATGCCTCAATGAAAAGGAAAAATTCTGTAAGAACTCAACCCACTTCATATGTCTTTGATTCAACTTATTCTGACTTCCCAAATACTGCAAAGCTTTATGGTCAGTATACAACACAAAATCTTTAGGCATCAAATAATGTCTCCACTTCTTCAAAGCTTGAACGATAGCATAGAATTCTTGGTCATAAACTAAATATTTTCTCTTAGCATCATTCAAATTTTCACTAAAGAAAGCTATAGGTTTTCCTTCTTGACTCAAAATAGCTCCAATTGCACGTCCACTAGCATCACATTCAATTTGAAAAACTTTACTAAAATTAGGCAAAGCAAGTGTAGGCAACTCTGCAATTCTTTGTTTCAATGTTTCAAAACTCTTTTGTGCTCCATGTGTCTATTTAAAATCCTTTTTATCTCCTCTCATAGTTTCAGTCATAGCATTACAAATAGAACTAAAATTTTTGATGAACTTCCTATAAAAACTAGCCAATCCATGAAATGATATTACCTCTTCAACATTCTCTGGTGTAGGCCAATCGAGTATAGCTCTTACTTTCTTAGGATCCATCTTCAATCCATCAGCTAAAATTACAAAACCAAGGTACACAATCTCCTCTTTCATAAATGAACATTTCTTCAAGTTAATCAGCAACTTTTCTTCCTTCAATCTCTGCAATACTTGTCTAATATGTTCAAGATGTTCCTCCTTACTCTTACTGAATATCAAAATGTCATCAAGATATACAATGACAAAATTACCCAAGAATCTTTTCAGAACTTCATTCATCAGCCTCATGAAAGTACTAGGTGCATTAGTCAAACCAAAAGGCATGTCCAACCATTCATACAAACCTTCATTAGTCTTAAAAGCAGTTTTCCATTCATCCCCTTCTTTGATCCTAATCTAATGATATCCACTTTTCAAATCAATCTTTGTGAAATAATTTGCTCCACTCAAACTATCCATTATGTCATCCATCCTAGGCAAAGGAAATTTGTACTTTACTATTATCTTGTTTATAGCTCTAGAATCAATGCACATTCTCCATTATCCATTCTTTTTAGGTGCTAATATAGCAGGAGCTACACAAGGACTCATACTTTCCCTAATCAAACCTCTATCAAGCAATTCTTGCACTTGTCTATTCAATTCAGTCTTTTCATCAAGTGCCAACCTACGTGGTGCTTTATTAGGCAAACTAGCTCCAGGTATCAAATCCATACAGTGACTTATACTTCTCATAGGTGGTAAACCATCAAGTACATTATCAGAAATGATGTCATGAAATTCATTCAACAAAGGCTTAACCTTAGGTGCATGTTCTAACTCATCTTGTTTCTTAGTCTTTCTTGGAATTAAAGCAAAGAAAACATTTTGTTCTTTCATTTCTCTTGCAAACTTTTTACCATCAACCGAACATACTCTGATTGTAGTACAGTGACCTTCATCAAACTTCCCTATCAAAGGCAATAATACTTGTTTCTTTCCATCCATCCAAATAGTATATTGATTCAATCTACCATCATGGAAAGCTTTCCTATCATACTACCAAGGTCTACCCAAAAGAATATGACAACAATCCATAGGCATAATATCACACAAGACTTCATCATGATAATTCCCAATTTTGAATTTAATAAGGCATTGTTCACTTACAAGTAGTTTATGCTCCTTCTGGATCCAAGCAATATGATAAGGCTTAGGATATTTCAATCTCTACAATTGCAACTTGTTAACCAGCTCTTTGGATGCCAAATTATCAGAACTTCCACTATCAATGATTACCTTGCAACATTTGTCAGGGATCTTACATCTGGTTCTAAACAAACTTTTCCTCAGAATAGGTTCCTCATCAGCTTCTTCATTCCACAATATCCTTCTTAGCCTCAAGTTATCACCATTTTTAGGTTCATTAGACATTTCCTCAACTTCTTCACAAGCCAAATTACTTCTACCATTACCTCAAGTCTTCTTTCCAGAGTTAGTACATTCAAAAGCTCTATGTCCTTCTTCACCACATTTGTAACAAGTACCTTTAAACCAAGATTTCTCTTCTCTTTTCCCATTATTGTTATTCCTAGAGTAACTAGTATAGCTACCTCTAGAGTAATTACCTCTTTTAACAGGTTCATCTTTCCATCCTTTATCTTGTGCTGCATTATCAGATCTGCTACTTTCTCAATAAGATCTTCCTCTACTTCTCTAAAATCTGCCACCTCTTCCTCTTTGTCTTTGTTCATGTCTCTTTTTCAATCTCTCTTCTATCTTCAAAGAAAATTGATATGCTTCTTCAACACTTTTTATCTTCACATAACTAATCTCATCTTGAATCAATGTCCTCAGGCCATTCAAATATCTAGCCACCTTCTCAACTTCATCATCCACATGTCCAGATCTGATATCCAATTTGTAAAATACCTTAGTATATTCTTTCACACTCATGTCCTTTTGTCTCAAATTTTGCATCTTTCTCATCAAACTAACTTGGTAGTCAGCTGGAAGAAACTTCTTCTTCATTTTTCCAAGAATCTTCATCCATGTCTTGATCTTTTATTTTCCTCTCTTTTGTCTCTTAGTTTGAAAATGATCCCACCAAAGAGATGCATGACCTTTCAACTTTGTGACTGCTATCTTAACCTTCTTATTATTAGGAGTACCTTCATACTCAAAGTATTTATCCATCTTAGAGATCCAATCCAAAAGTGCATTGGTCTCAAGTCTTCCATCATAGCAAGCAACTTCAACTACGGGTCTAGAGTTAGCCTTAGACAAAACTCTCAAAAGTCTTTCCTCATCTTGTTCAATTTTAGGTTCATCATTAGGTGTTTATTCTTCTTCTTCATCACTAACATCTTCAAGATGTTCTACTCTTCTCTGGGCTATCTCTACAGCTTCAAGCCTAGTTACAATCTACCTCAACATATCCATGATAGCATAATGATTTCCTCTACCACGAACCATCTTGACAATTAGGTTCCAGCAAGATCATAACCTTCTACAATTTATAGGTCAAATCTCATATCTTCCACCCTAAAACCAATCCAATAAGGTTCTCCATGATCCAATCCATAAGAAATAACTCATGCTGATACCACTTGACGCAAGGGCAAGGTAGATACAAGCAGAAACAAGCAGAATTGACTCCACTTGAATCCACAAACAAGCCCTTCTCAAAGTTACACAATGGAAGAAATATAAAGTCATGTGAAATTAATTAAATCACAATGGATATGAGATAATCAACTGGCCACAACAACAGAGAATTTATATTATTTCTTTCAACATGCCCGACTGTGAGGCCTTCTGAGTTTCAGCCTTATACAATAAGAATTATGCAATTAGATTCATTGAAATCATATCCTATTCTATGATAATTATTCTACTATCCTTATACCATCTATCACTACCCCTTGATGCCCTACTTCATCAATCTAGACTCCTTATATAACCAGAAAAGCCACAAGTCGGCCAGTTAGGCATTTAATTACAATATAGGTCCAGTCGGGAAGATTTAAATCAAAACTAATGAAAGATTGATCACCACATGATGCACCTTAGGATTTAGGTCCTCACATGATCCAATAAAATTACTTTAAGGGCACAAGTCCCCATTTGATCAGACGGACCCACGCAAGAAGAAACACTCCATGTTTCACGTGAAAACTGCTAGAAAATAGGTCCCGGGGAAAAATGGTCATAAATTTTGACTCATAATGAATTAGGACATGAACCTTTGGGAAAAGATATTAATTTAGGTCCTCTTTAAGGACCCTAGGGCGTACAATCTGAATCATTAAGTATTGTGGGTTCCAAGACTCACAATCGGCACCAAAACTGTAGGAAAATACAGTTTTGATGGCAAGGAAAACAGTTGTAACTTTGAAATAGTCTATCCAATCCTTATGCGATCATAGGAGAAGGTTCCCAAATAGGTTCCCAACATCATTTAAGCTACACATAACATGAAACCAACAAATGCAACAATTATAAGGAAAACAAATAGAAAAATAGGTACATAAATCAAGAAATGTTTTTGGTTGATGCAAGATTGCTCAAAGACCCAAGATGCTCCTGCATCATTGGTTTTCTCTAAGACACAAAGAGGAAATTAATCTATATTTGTGGTTGTGGATAAATGTTCCAAGATGTAACATTTCATACCTTGTAATAAAAATATAGATGTAGTACATGTAGCTAACTTATTTTTCAAAGAGGTTGTGAGATTGCATGGGTTATCTAGGAGCATAGTTTTAGACACATATATTAATTTTTTTGGTTACTTTTGGAGCACACTAATTAGGAAGAAGATGAAAACCAAGTTGAATTTTAGTCATACATTTCATCCAAAAATAGATGAAAAAATAGAGGTAGTAAATATAAGCTTGGGAAACTTGTTGAGGTGCTTGTTTGGACAAAAAAATGGGAATTGGGATTTAGTCCTAGCTCAAGAAGAGTTTACATATATAATTCAGTGAATAGGAGTATAGGGAAGATACCATTTGAGATAGTCATAGGGATGAATCTTAAGGGAGTATCAAGATTAAGGGATATTAGTAATGAGGTTAAGAGGTGTGCAGAAGGAGAGGAATTTGCATAACACATGAAAACATTGCATGTTCATGTGAAAGAGAATTTGGAGAAATTGAGTTAGAAATACAAGGAGAGGGAAGATAAAAAGAGAAGACATAAGGAATTATAAGTGGGAGATGAAGTGATGGTATACTTGGAAAAGGGTAGATTTCTTATTGGTACATACAACAAGATAAAGATGAGGAAGTTTGGAGCGTGTAAGATCTTAAGAAGATTTGATTCAGGGAATGCTTTTGAAGTTGAGTTGTTAGATGACATGGATGTATCATGTATATTCAATTTTGAAAATTTGTATGAGTACCATGAGGAAAATTTTAGTGAAAATGATGGATCATATATGGAGAAACAGTACCCTAAGGAGCGGGTGGATGAGATAGAAGAGATCTTATTATAATAATTGGTAGAAGCAATAGAGGTAAGCCATATAAGGAGTATCTTGTCAAATGAAAGAAAATTCTAGTAGAAAATTCTTTGTGGATATCTCAAGTTGAGGTTGACTATCTTGATTTTCCTCTACCATGAGCAAAGTGAGAGGCTCACTTCTCAATAATCCTAGGTGTCTCATGCAAGAGCATCTTGTATTTATTAGAAATATCCCATCAACCAAAAATATTTGTTTTTATTGTTTTCCTATTTGTACAATCTCTAAGTTTCTTTCAATGCACCTTTAGTTTGGATCTTTGGCAATTGTGCACCTTGTGGCATGTTCCTAGCATCATGTTGAACCTTCTTCTATCTTTAAACATTTATCCATTACTTCATAGTTGATATCTTGTCGATTCTTTGTGAGACTTACCTATTCTTCAAATTTCATGGCTAGTTTTGTTTTCCAATCTCACAAAGAATTTTCCTGATTGGTGAAGTTTGGTGGCTTATTTATTGATGTTGCTACACCTATAGCCAACCTACTTGGAGTTTTTGATTCATGTTTCATCTATTGGAGGGGGGTCCTTATAATTTCCATCCTAACCTATAATTGTAATACCTTTTCTTCACATGGGACAATGTAATCTAATCAAATTCTTTATATGATGTAATCGATCTATAGAGATAGTTGAGAAGTTATAGAGTTATAGAGTTAGTTTTGTTTAGTAATAATAAATATAACTTCTTGAAGGTTAGGATTTTTATCTGTAATTAGACCTATATTCCTGGAACGTAAGACTACTTGTTGCAAGTCTATTGTAATTAATTTTCTGATAACGTGAAGGGTGATTTTTCTTGTCTCCCAATTGATTCTTGTTGTTTATGTTGTATGACTCTTGTTGTACAGATTATAAATGTCTCTTTTAATTCCCTCTAATTGTGACTACACAAAAACCTAATATGGAAAAAACCATGGTGAGAATAAGTCACTATATGAATAAATAATTATAACTAATTTTAATTACAACGAAGACACAACTTTAGGGGAAAATGGAAGTGACTTGAAAACTAAGGCATGTGATCCTAGGAAAATATACAAATCCACACAAGGTGCTAAAATGACCCATTGACTTTTATTAGGAACATAAGTAAGATGAATTTAAATGATCAATTCTCCAAAAAATGCAACTATCCTTGAACTACTATGTCAAGGAACCAAATTCATGACAAACATTATACCCACGTCCCTTTTTTCAAAATATGATCACAAACTCTAATACACTTAAACATACAATTATAAAAGAACCCCATAATCTTATTTTTTCACTTCTTCCTCTTCACATTCTAGTGAACATTCAATCCACACACCAACATGCTAAAATGATCTCTAGTATATAGCATCTTATTAATCAAAACCGTCAACTACGTTGGACATAAACAAAATACACATAATTCAAATAAGTCAACTACTAAACAGAACCATGATAAATTTTCTCCACTTCACGAAATAAAGGGGGCCAAAATATATCATAAAGCATGTTTTAAATCTTCTTCAAATGTTACCCATGTAACAAAGTATCCTCCAAAGTTGGTATCACATGTAACATGTAGATAAACAATGTAGCACTTTAATCAATTGAGCCAAAGAAATCATCTTATACAAATAAATCAATTCAAAAATGCATGCTCCATGATAAGACCCATTATAGAATGTTAAAAAAATCCCTATATTGTAACCTCACACTAAAATAATATGATCCAAACAACAATATCAAGCAAGTTAGCTAGAGACCAACACAAAACATAATGCTAAGAAATTGAGAATCATGGATTATTTTACAAAGAAAAAAATAGTTTATATCTGAATTCAGAGTCTAGACAAACATTATAAATATTTCCTCCAAACCACACAATTAGAAACAAAATTATGGAGCTATATAAAGCTTTCTTCATACTAGTCTTTATATTCAGTCCCATTGATAGCTAGTTGCAAATACCAACCATATCAATAGAATTTATCAGCACCTAAAACATAACAAAAATGGCTCTTTCTCATTACCATTTCTTATTTCTTTGTGATTTTCAATGGCTTTCCCTCCCAATTCTTTAAGTCGTCCAGATGGAATAGGCAAGGCGACCCTATTTCTCCAATTCTTTTTATCATCGTGGTAGAATGAATTGGGAGATATATCAATAATTTGGTCCATGGGGGGACATTTAATTAAATGAAACCCTCATCTTCTATCCTTGTTAGTTTGCATCAACAATATTTTGATGACACCATCTTCATGGTATCTTCCTCTATAAGGGAAGCTAGAGTCCTGAAGTATTCTTTGGGTAGTTATAGTTTAGCTTCTAGTCAGCTAATCAAATGGTCCAAGAGATCTCTTTCTTCATTAATAATCCTATTGAGAGACAACACAAAATTTCTAAAATCTTGTGGTGTCAGATCAGTTAGTTTCCTTCTACTTACTTGGGGCTCCCTCTATGTTTGAAACCTCTAGATTCATTTTGGAATTCTCTAGTTGATAAATTCAACAAGAAATTAGCAGGTTAGAAAGGTACTCTGTTAAGCCAAGTGGGAAAAGTATATCTTTTTAAATCCTCTCTGTAAAGCTTTCTAGTGTATACATTGATCCTTTTTAAAATCCCTGCCAAGTTTGTGGATGTGGTTGAGATAATCCAAAAAAAAAATTGTAGTTGGGGTTGGAGGAAAATAATCACATATCCCTTATAGCTTGGGATAGTGTCTCCAAACCAAAATGACTGGGTGGTCTTGGAATAAGGAGTATAAGAACCCTCAATAAGGCTCTTCTCTATGAGAAGATATGGAGAATCTATTATCAAAATGGTGAATGAAGTTCTATTTGGAAGAGTAAGTATCTTTGTTCCATTTAAGAGTTGGAAAACATTTTCCACCTTCCTGACATCCATTATGGGTCTTCCATATGAAATAGTATGGTGCAAGCTAGGAAATTTGAGGATTTGGGGATGGGTTAGAGAATTGGTAATGGTAGAAAAGTCATATTTTGGGAAGATCAGTGGCTGATGAGGGTTCCTCTTTCTGATAAATCTTCTTTTTCTCCCCACATTCAAACTTGAAAAGATAAATTTTGGGTGCATGTTGCAGATGAATGGGAGGATGAGTAGCGGGAAAATATAAGAAAAGTTAGTTCTGGCCTCCATCCTCTTCACTTTTCTCTATTATCTTGTCTTTTGGTTCCTGAGATTGAATATAAATTGATTTGGAATGGGACTCCCTTGAGTTCTTTCTTTGTGGCATCTACTATCCTTAAGATGTCCACTTCTCTAGTCCCTCCTTCTTTCTAGTCAAAGGCATGGATTCATAGGTTGATTCCTATGGTGAATATATTCTTCTAGATCCTCCTCCAAAATAAGATTTTAACTACTGACAATTTGTGTCACTGAGGTTTCTATCTTCCTAACAGGTGCTTTCTTTTCTTGAATGAGGAAGAATGAATAAGTATCTATGGGTTTGTCATTAGTCTATTGAAGATTTCTTCTTGCAATGGAACCATCCCTCTCCCAATAAAACCATTAAGGCCCTTTGGTCTTTCATCCTCCCTCATCTTCTTTGGGGTGTTTGGAAGGAGCAAAACAATCACATCTTTAGAAATACAACCCTTCCTCCTAACATTATTTTGAGAAGATCCGTAGAGATGTTAAGGAAATGATTAAGTCTCTAGGTGATTTTCCTCCTAAAATAAGTATGATCAAAGCATCATGAAACATTAGAATATTCATTCTGTCACACCCAACTATATAGTCAAAAATGAGAGAGATGGTTGTTCTTGGAACTTTCCTCTAGAGGATTGGGTTAAAATTAACTTTTATGGGGTGGCAAAAGGTGATCCTGGGTTGGCTAGGTGTGGGGGAGTGATCGGATATGATAAGGTTCTGTGTTTGGTAGTGGTGTCACTCTCATTGGGAACCCTGACCAACCACCTTGTTGAGGCTATGGGTGCCTACCAAGCTTTGATCCTTTCTAAATAGCTTAATTATCATAAGGTATGAATTGAAGGTGATTCAAAAAATATTATAATGAGCTTGAAGGGTCTAAGAAAGGCTTCATGTATTATAAATAATATAATTACCTCTTCAAAAAAATTATAAATTTCTTTGATTATTTCTACATATCTCATTCCTATTAGGAAGTTAATGGCATGGATGACTGGCTTGCTAATGTGAGGGTTAAAGATGACTCATAACTCATGTGGTCGGGTGAAGAGGCTTTTCGTAATAATGAAAAGGAATTATTGAAATATAATCAAATCTAGATAAGGGTTGGAAAAGTCTCCACTGATTCCAATGAAGGCACAAACTGATAGAGCAATTATAGTAAGTGGTGACAGTTGTCTGATTGGTAGGTTGGATTTTAATTATGAAAAGGCCTTATGAATTTTGTGTTGAGAACCTTTTTTTGGATTTTGAATGTTAATCTCTTGAATGCTATTTTATTTCATATTCTAATGAAAGCCACTTTCTAGGTGTTTTTGCAAAGAGTTGTGAAGGGTATTATGGGTGGTGATTGGAAGAGAATGGAGTTGTTGGACTGTGATAAATGGAAAGCCAAGCCTATGGTGTGGCACCTCCTTAGTATGAAGAATATTACTAATTTCATATAGAATCCATGGGAGAAACCCTATTGTAACAAAACATTTCAAAAAATAATGGTGTGATGGCACAATTTTCATTGGCGGTAAGATGGTGAAGGTTGATGTAGCGGTCATTACTGAAATTATGGGGCTGCCTCTGGAAGGGAGGAATTTCTATAGCAATAGGAAGCTCACTAACTTAGTTGTTATATGGCTCCCTAAGGAGGGTGATGAAAAGAAGTGTCTTGTTAAAATTAACAAGACCTACTATGCATTTAAGTCCATTAATTTGATTTGGAGGCAAGTTCTTTATGTTATTATGCAATACATAACTCTTGATAGAAGGTTCACTAGAGTTTATGGTTACCATTTCATTATTTTAAACCATTTTAGGCATGATATAAAGGTTTCTTTTCCTTTTTACCTTCTCATTTCTTTGAATACTATATAAGTACACCAAGATGGTGTGCAAAAAGTGGGGTATAAGTGGCCACTTTTTTTCTAAAATTAGGTAAACCTGGACTTCACAGAGACATTTGAGGGGAATGCACTCAAAACTAGGAGTTGTGTAATTAATAAGATTTGTAGTACTCTGAATCTGGTTTCTAAACTACTAAGGTTTTTTAAAAATGGATAAGATTAAGAGGGTCAAACCTATCATGCATTAAAAATTGTTCCTAATTTTTTTAGAAAAATATAACATAGCTATTTTCATACACTTCACAAAATATAGTTAGATTTAGTATTTTGCAAAACCCTTTCATAGGATGATAGGTAAGAGTTGGATCTAAAAGTTGTGTATTTTTTTCTAATTTTCCATTGAGTTTTTCTTTTAAATGATTTTTTGAAGTGACCGCATCCTAAAAGTCTAGTACCTATTTGTGCGTTGGGCATAACTTGCATCAAAATAATAAAAAATGAAAACCTCTTCTTTTAAAAGTGTATAGAGTCTAGTGTAGAATAGTAATATGTAATTTGTTTTGAATTTGGTCAAGTAGATCAAAAGTTATTAAGAAAAGAGTAGACATAAGTCTGTGAGGACTGTTAAGGCACTTACAAAGAAAATCAAAGTTCACTATACTAATGTTGTCCAAAAATAGAAAAAAAATTATGGTCAAAAAGCTGAGAAGACTTGTGAGAGTATGAGGGTAATTTTAGAGATGTTGACTTGATCATTTGTAAACCTGATGATGACAAAGTCCAGAAATCATGTTGGAAGTTGAAAAAACATGTAAAAGGACAAAAATGGAGGGAAAATGGACTTGCAAGCCTTAGGGTCATTTTCCAACCCTTTTACCAAGCTAAAAACCATAAAGATTTTTATATACAAAGTAACCCACTCAGATTTTGAAAAACAAAAAGAATAATTTCAATTCGTACATAATGTGTACAGGTTATGAAGACATCAAACATCATTTTCAATTTCACATCATATGCGTTATGAAAGCATAAATTTTTTTCTTGTAAATGTGGAATACACTACACATTTTTATATATTTACATATATGATATGTGTCTATGTGTGTATATATGCATATCTATAGTTATATGTACATAAATTTATATAGATATATGTATATGTCTGAATGCATGCATGACTCTTCTCATTTCCTCTCTCTACCATCATCTTTCCCTCATCATCATCTTTGTCTATTTTGAGCCCTAATTTTCCTTTTTTAGCTCAATCTCATCTCTCTCCCCCTCCCTCTACTCTCTTCATCTCTCTCTCTCTCTCTCTCTCTCTCTCTCTCTCTCTCTCTCTCTCTCTCTCTCTCTCTCTCTCCTAACTTCCTCTTTGGTTTCTAGTTTTACATAACCCATACAGGTTATGAAGAAGGAAGGATAATAGTTTTTATTTTACATAACCCGTACAGGTTATGAGAAAATATGGACATTGTCTTTAGGCTTCCATAACCCATATGGGTTATGAGGAAATCTTTATATTTTTCTCCCAACGACCTTAAAACTAGCATTGCAAATTGTTTGGAGGTCCCACTGTTGTTTCACATGATTTTTTGAGATAGTAACAATCAGGTTTACATTTTTTATTATCAAATTTACTTTGCAATGATTGGTTTATCTTATTTTTTGGTTTGTTCTTGAAGTTAATTTATCATTATTACTTGATATTATAACCAAATTATTCTAATTTTTTGCTTTCTTCATATTTTATTGTGTATGTTATGATTAGGAAAATTAATATTAAAACAATGGGAAAGAACAAGAGATGACCGATTGAACAACAAGAGGAAGAAAATGAAAGACTAAAGGAGCATATGAAGAGATTACGTGAAGGTACATCATATAATGCATCTAATGATAATAATGAACATGAAAAAATTCAAATTAACATTATGAATTTACATAATTCACCAAATCAAAATGATCAACATACATCGATTGAAATACATGTGACAAAGGCACCTAATTCACCAAATGAAATTTATAAACATACACCAATTCAAATGCATCTAATGAATGCACCTAATGAATGCAATGAACATATACCATTTAAAATTGATGTGATGAATGCACCTAATGCACCCAATAAAGTTGAAGAAGATGCAACATTTCAATTTGATGTGATTAATGCACATAATACACCTACTGAAAATGAAGAAAATTCCCCAATCTTAACACCTCCTAGATTAATTTGTAGAAAATAAAAGTTTCTAATTGACATTGATGAAAATATTGTGAAGCTAATTCATGATAAAATTTCTAAAATAACTTGTACAAGAATGGTTAGAATAATTTTGAATAACTATTTTGAAAACTTAAACCAAAGTGGAAAATGCCAGTTAGTTGTTGAAATGATCAAAAATCTGAAATTTAGAGAAACAATGAAAATTTTGGGGTTAACGACATCTAAAAATAGTAGTGAAATAATAATTGTGAGAAATCTATTTAATGCATACCAATCCATTGGTTCAAAAACATGCACTAAATATGTTAATGTTACTCGGTGTGTCCTCACATCAACCACAATGGGAAATGAAATGAAAAAATATCATTTAATAAGAAAAACAAGCAAGTCATTAAGGATAAGTAGAACAACAGTAAGCAATACCTTAGAGAGGTGAGAGAGAATTTTTCAAGGACAAGGACAAGAATAACATAATTCTATTTGGGCGTTCTTGGGTAGATTCCCACGTAAGGAAAAGGTTATTCTTGATGCACTAAGAATATTAATTAAAAAATTTGGCATGACAACACAAGGGTTTCACCCAACCAAAGAGATGTTGTTAGAAGGTGAATTGGAATTAGAAATCATGAGCCACATCCAAAACACTATTTAGATATGATTGAAACACAATTTATGAAAGGTTTCTTCAAATCTTTCCTCAGATTAAAATTAGTCAAATATTTTTTGAGATAACAAAACCATTTTATGTTAAGATTAATCATGCATGTATTATGTGTTGTTGTAGGGTCCATGTTGAATTTTCCATGCATTATTATATTTATCATTATATATGTTGTACTTTACACAATAACAATGTTTTGCAGGAATGTGGTCTAGAATCACCTCCTAAGTCATTGAGAGAATTTATTCCAAGTGTACTATGTAGAAAATATGATGGGTGAATTTACTATAAGATTATGTGTTTGAAAGGTTTTTGTCCTACATGTGGTGGTTTTAAATAGTTACATAGGTGCCTACATCTAGATAGCACACATGAAATTGGTAAGTAACTAGTTTCTATTGGAAAATACAAGTCAGTTGAACATATTTTGTTAAAGATGGAAAATAATTAAAGAGGTGTGAGTTAGTGAAAAGGAATATATGCGTAGATGATTTTACGAAGATGTTTGAAGAGAAACTAGCTTGTGAGTACATAGGTCACACACATAGAGCTAGGTGGCTTGATGAGAAATTCAAGTTGTGTAAGGGCACTTTCCCCCTTAGTACTATTATCTTTTTCATTGATTTTGCTGATAATTATACACTAAAACCTCAAAATGAAGTACAACATATGTATAACCACTCTACACAAGTTACATTTTTTGTACACATAGAATTCATGCATGAAAATGAAAGCATAGAGGAGGAGAGAAATTTTATAAGAGAGTATCACTTATATATCAACAATGGAAGTGTTAGTTTGTGCCCACAATGAACAAAAATGTTGTTGCTCCAAGTCGCTTACAAAAGGGACATTGTTAGTAGGGTATGTCGATGAGCATTCCAATGCATTGAGAGGAAAAGTGGGACCATGCTTAGGGTAAACCTTCCTAACTAGATGTGATGGAAGTGTCGGTTCATTCCCACAATGAACAGAAACATTTCTACCCTAAGTACATCTAAGGGCTAATTATGACTGTTTTACAAAACACCTACCAGAGGGTCTAAAAACTCTCCCAAACCAAAAAATTACTCCAATAGCCTAGGAAAGGTTCAAATAGATAAAATTGACAATTTTTATCTATTGAAACATGTGAAAAGGTGTTCAAAGAGGTAGATATATTGAATTAATCATTCCTAACGTGTATTCCAACAATAAAATCTAGCGATGTTGATGGCACTTGTAATGAACAAACTAAATCATATTTAAATTGTAAATCTAAACATTTCAAAGTATGAATACATATACAATGAACAAGTAGGGTCGCTAAGTTTTTAAGTACAAATATATGCACACAATGAATAAATTGGATCAAATATCAAGTTTCATATATATCAAAATGAACAATAATCGTGTACATATCAAAAAATGTCATAGATGCCTAATCAATAATAGTCACAAAAATGTGGCATGTGTCATGTCAAGGTCAATATATACAATACAAATGTCGAATATACACAAAAGTTAGTCATTTAATAACAACATCTAGATCTATATGTCTTTATCAATATCTATGACTATGTTGGATCATCAAAATTGAGCCTCTTCAAAGAAATGTGTGGATCACTAGATGTTTCGACAAGAACAATTCAAATGATAAATCAAATATCTTTTCTCAAAATAATATCAAAATAACTAAATACTGGACTGTAATTTATTGGAAATTGAATTGTTGATTACCTCATTTATTTCATCTGCACTTCCAGGCTATATAGTAGAGTTTATAGTCTCCTTCGTGGGTGAACAAGACTCCTTATGAGGAAAGGTAGAGGATCCATGGGAAGTCATGAATTGGGTTGTAACTGGTAAAAATAAATTAATACAATTTAATAACATATATGTCAAGAAAAACTAAAAAACTAAAAATGCATGGACTAAAACAAAAATTCATACTAGAGCCTAAGATGGATCTCCTATGCTGGTAGGAGGCACAACTACTAATGAATCAGCTATGATCTTTTCCTATATGGTAAGTGATAAAAGATGTTATAGTCATCGAGGGTGGAATTATGGCTTTCTAAGAAACAAGAAAAATGAGTTGACAAGAGCGTTTCAACTAATAAGACATGCATACCTCTTTCCTCTATTGTGTTGGACCTCCTCTTCAACAATCAAGACTCCTTATGAGGAAAGGTAGAGGATCCATGGGAAGTCATGAAGGGGGTTGTAATAGGTAAATAAAAATTAATACAAGTTAATAACATATATGTTAAGAAACACTAAAAAACTAAAAAATGCATGGACTAAAAACAAATGCATACTAAAGCATCAGATGGGTCTCCTATGCTCATAGGATGCAAAGTCACTGATGAATCAGTTATGATCATTTTCTATATGGTAAGTGATAAAAGATATTATAGTCATAAAAGAAGAAATTGGGGCTTTTAAAAAAACAAAAAACCAAACCAAAAGGAGTTAACAAGAGGGTTTCAACTCTGTTGTGCACTTAGTAAAAATGAGTTAAGAAGACAAGCATACCTCTTCCCTTTATTGTGTTGGAACACATCTTTGATGAGTAGGATTTATAATGAAATGGAACGGTAGAGCATTAGTGGGAAGTCTTGCAGGGGGTTTGTAATAGGTAAAAGAAAATTAATACAAGTTAATAACCCAAATTTGTTGACAAAATCTAAAAAACAAAAAATGAGTGTACTAAAAACTAAATAGATATATTTAACATATGTAGAAAAAATGCACATTGGAGCCTTAGATAGTTCTCATGTACTCTTAGGAGGTATAGTCAAATCTGAGATAGCTATTACCATTTCCTATATGAAAAATGATAACATATGTTATAATTTCATAGAAGCATTTAGAAATTTTGAAAAAGAAAGAATTTAATCCAAAGTGAATATGAAGATGTTGCCTCTTCTCTCTCCTAAACCTTATCGACATCAAGTGCATTCATTAATTTTGTAAACCCCATTTGTTTATGTATATGGAACAAATAAATTAGGTGCATTTATCAATATCTACATAAACACCTTTAATCATAATATATTTTAAAAAATGGATTTAAATTGTACTAAATTATCTTCTATTGTTTAGGTTTCTGGGAGGATTTCTTTTTCTGCCTTAGAGTACTAGGGGATGGCTTTCTCACATGATATTTCCTTGAGGTGGGTGGGGTATACTAACAGAAACAAAATTAACATAATGGAAAAGAACATGTATAATATTAAATCTAAGTAACAAATATCTAAATCTAAATGGTACCACAAAGCTATCTAGGAAAAATTCAATGGTCGAAAGGGTGATATCATCAAGTTGGGACATCTCAACCCTTAATAAGCCCTATAAAACACCAAGTAATGATACATATATATTAACAAAAGATATTTTTAAACGAATGTATTATTATATTTTTAACAAATTTAAAAATCTTTACCTCCAATGGAGAAACTACTTGTAACCATAGAGTCGATTGAAAAGTACATGTACTCACACCACCTACTACACCCTATAATGCATTTTTATTTATGTGTCAATTTAAATTTCTCTAAAAATTAAAATTCTTTTCTTTTTATAAGATTTAGTCACTTGATTGATAACATGTTATAAAAAGAATTAAATGCACCTATGTCTGGTTGCAACATAAGAATATACTCATCAGGTCATTAGTGATGGAAATATCCTCTAGAGTGGAAGCATTTCATCTACTCTTGAAAGACGTGCATGAATGATATGTTGAACCATCCTCATTCACATCAATGTCTACTCCAAAACATAAACCCTAGAAGGTGGCGCACATATGCTAAATGGGTTGGCCCATACCAAATGATGCATGAGGTGATGTTGATGAAGGAGGTGTCATTGATGAAGGAGGTGTTGTAGGTTCTGTTACATACTCTTCTATGACTAGTTATGTCCCATGTTGAACAATGACATCAGTCAATGATATAGTTGTCTAAAGAGTTTGTAATGCCATAGACTCCTTCAAGGATATTGGGATAGTGACATGAACCATGGGTTTAGGAGATGTACGCCTCCTATGCTATGGTTGTACCACCCTATGGGCCCCAAGTCTATCCTGCATAGAGCCTCTCCCTCTACCCTGAAACTATCAAATGTCAAAGTTATTCGGCCTCTCACCAAGGATAAACTCACAATAAAACTTTCTTTAAAAATATAGAAGTGCCTCCCAATTATTACAACGTGGTTGGTCAAAGACCATATACCACCTATCCCAAAAAGCTTCTTTCATCCTACCATGAGCACACTAATGTATAGGAAATTGTTTCATATCAATAAGTAGGGTATTATTAGTGCTAGGATCGGTGAAAAGAGTGCATTTATCATCTTTAAGTATGTCCTTTCTTTTCACTTGATCATATGACAACCCATCTGCATAAAATGCATGACATTTATCCCTCCATGAACCCCTTTTTGTAACCTATCTAGATACCTCATTTTCACTATTGGCCATAGTTTCTAGGGTTTTCATGAGGGATGAGCGGTGCTCTTGAGTAAAAGACCTCAACCTATTCACTAATATAGATATTCGAGCTATGTTTTATGTCAGGAGATTGACAAGATCATCCTGTATAGCCTATATACGATCTACTAGACGACACAGAGGGTTTCAGGGTAGTGGTGGTTGTTCATGAGAAATGTTTTCAAGGTTTTATGGTTGTGGAGAAGCGTCTTGAGGTTTTTGTGGTTATGGAGCAGCATCATGAGGTTTTTTTGAATGTGATTGTGTAATATCTATAGGTTTTTCTCGTGTTGGTTATGTAGGAGGATTTCTTTGTTGTCTCTTTCATTTTTTAGGATTTTTTGGAGAATATAACATCAAAATTAATAAAATAAAACTAAATCATTAAAAAACACTACTTTAATCAAAATGCAAAATAAAAACAATGAAAAAAATGAAATCTTACCTCTTCAACGTGGTAGCATGGTCGGAAATTGATATAAACGCCAAAAACAAGTTATGAAAATCAGAAAACGCTCAAGTTCTAAGGTAGTTTGGGGTTTTTTTTTCTATTGTTGGATGCTTTTTGGCTTTAAAATTTTCCCAAACCCACGATCCACAAAAACATTTAATTTTTTTCATAACCTGTATGGGTTATGAGAAAATTTTTGTTTCTCATAACCCACACGAGTTATGAGAAATTTTAACCACTTTTAATGGTTTTTTTAAGGCTTGGTAACACCAAGCCAAGAGTGATTTTGAATTTTTCAGATTCCGAGCGGGTTATGAAAATTTTCATTTTTTGGGGGCATGTAGCCACTTTTCTGACTAGCATATTGGTGCACTTACCCTGCTATGATCAAGGATTTTAGGGCTATTCCTTGGGGAAACCCTGCCCTCTATGAGGTTCTTATGCTTTTAATTTTGGATTACTATAATCCACTATTGTCGAACATCATGTTCTTAGTAATTATGACTCAGAGGGATGATATTCTTGAAGAGGGGGATGATGAAGAGGAGGGTTGGGATACTAAAATTGAAGAGATTCTTGAGTCCTCTACTCCTACAAAGAAACCTAAAAGGGTGGGTAAGGGAAAAGGATAGTCTCCTACCCCTCCTAGGATCAAGCATATTAGTGCACTTACCCTACTAGGATCAAGGATTTTAGGGCTATTCCTTGGGGAAACCTTGCCCTCTATGAGGGTCTTATGCTTTTAATCTTGGATTACTATAATCCACTATTGTCGAGCATCATGTTCTTAGTAATTATGACTTAGATGGAAGATATTCTTGAAGAGGGGGATGATGAAGAGGAGGGTTGGGATACTAAAATTAAAGAGATTCCTGAGTCCTCTACTCCTGCAAAGAAACCTAAAAGGGTGGTAAAGATACTAAGATGAAGATTATTGAGGAGGATGTCCTTGAATAAGAGGAAGGTAATATGGAGGGCTGAGAAACTAATGAGGAGTTATCCCCCCATGAAAAAACCCAAATGTAGTGGCAGTTCTCATGTTTGTCAAATTGGAAAGGGAAAGGGAAAGGTAAATTCCCTTGCCCCTTCACCCTCTTCGGCTTCCAAAAGACATGGCAAGAACCCCCTACTAAAAGGGGGAAAAAAGGTGGTCTTTGAAGAGGATATTCCTATTACCCCTATTAGATCTAAGGAGAGTGATGAGGACAATGAAGATACTAGGGATGGTGTTGATTTCTCTAAGCTAGACTAGTATAACAAAGAATCTTCTATTTTCATGTTGTAGACTACCAAGGAGGGGGTTATGGATTTATATAGGGTTATTTGATGGGTGTCTCATGAGGTCGAGGACATCAACATCAAGAAAAGGGCCCTTTCAAGTAAGCTAGAAATTCTTGAGACCAATGGTGTGAAAAAGGATAGTGTGATGCCTAATGCGGCTAAGGATATTTGGACTTCTAGTGAGAAGAATGTGGTCATTGATGACCTTGATAAAGAAATTAAATATGTTTATACCCTAAGGGAAGACTATGAAATAAAAATTGGGGAAATTGTTCCTAGGATCTCTAGCCTGTAGAACACTCTGAAAAAGATAGGTGAGTAAAGCTAAAAAACTCTCAAAGATTCAACCGAGCACCTAAAGATTCTTGTGGGGAAGCTAGAGAAGATGAACCAAGACAAGACCATTGTCGAGATTGATGTTGAGAAGGAAGCTGGCTATAAGGAGGTTTTTGGACCTAGGAAAAGGACTCAGGCAAGTAAAAAGAAGAAAGTGTTAAATAAAAATAAGGAAATTGATGAACTAAAGAGTGTTGCTACCAACATGGATCAACTAGCATTGGAAGCATTTGAGCTTCTTAAAAACTTTACTTAGTTCTATTTCTTTCTTTGTTTCTATGTGTTGGTTTTTTGCTAGCTTTTAGTGTCGTGTCGGTCTTGTCTTTTTGTGCCAGCTATCTTTTCTTGTTGGCTATGGCCATTGTACTATTTGTAGTTGAAATTTAATGCTTATCTTATTGTAATCCTGATATATTGGGTTTTGGATACCTAAAACCTATTTTTACTTTAATAAAAAATAATACAATAGCCAAAGAACATAAATATTATATCCTAAATATAAAACCATTTTCACCAAATGTGGAGGAATGTAGATCATTTTCCTATATACACTTCAAATACTCTTTTCTTGCATATGCTAGTTTCCAATACTATCACATTCTAGAAATAACACATAGTCACTCAAGATCATGACCATAGAATATATGAACATTTGAACACTTGTTTTTGGACCTCCATCAGTCATCATACATCAGATAGACATCTAACCACATCAAAATGACATCGTTGATAGTACTGAACTCATATTACTAACAATCTACCCCTTTGTCATTAATGGAAACACCAACCAAAAAATAATCAATGTTCACAACTCATATACTTTGATACTCCCCTCCTTTTTTATCAACATGAATATGTTTGACATCAATGACAAAAATATACAATATCTTTATATTGTCAATAATCTCCCCCTTTTTTCATTGATGGAAACACTTACACCTCGTTAACAACTAGCTCTCCCTTTGGCATCAAGGATAAAGGGCACAATTCTTCAAATTTTTATCCAAATAATATCCCTCTTTTGGTTACATATCTTACATCTCTCTCAACTTCATTAATCTACTCCTCTCAAGGATATCTCTCTCTTTCAAGATTTTGTAATACTTTCCCACAACTAAGAAAAAAAAACTTTCTACCCCCCCTTAGATAACTACCATAACAATCTAGGAGACAAAATCTAGACATTAAATCTCCCCCTAAAATGATTCACCATTTTATGCATCTAGTATTGGATGTTGGAGGAGTGATAATCCCTAACTTCTATCAAAGATACTCAAAAGTATCTTAAATTGTAGCATTTTAGTGAAAATGCCTTTAATCTTATCTTGTGTAGGCATATACTCTAATATAAATCCTTTATATGCATCCTTCTCTCTAATAAATAGTACCTAATAGAAATGTTTTTAGTATTTGAGTTCATTACCAAATTCTTTGAAATGTTAAATTGTACTTGTACTATTACACCTAATAGGAATAGCTTCATCATACATCACCTTAATATTGTTTAGATTTTTCTTCATCCACATCACTTGAGTGCAACAAGATGTTGTAGCAATATACTTTTCTTTTTCTATTGACAATGATACTCAATATTCTCTTCTTACTTTACAAAGACCAATCTATCTCCCAAAAAGAAAGCACTATCGCTTGTACTTTTATTTTCATTAACACACCTGGCCCAATCATCATCTCTATAAGCCTTTAAAGATAAATCATCATTCTTTTATACTAAAAAATAAAATATGGAGTCCATTTCAAGTAAATTTGAATATCCTTTTTCACCGCTTTGTCATGAGATTTTCATGGATTAGCTTGATATCTTGTAACCAAACAAAATACATGCATAATATTAGGTCTTGAATCATTCAAATATAATAGTTCACCAATCATATATCTATAAGAAATTTGATCCACATCTAGAGATTATTCATCCTTTCTCAAGTGACAAGTACTAACCATAGGAGCACTAACTCGATGAGCATTATTCATACCAAACTTCTTCAACATTTCTCTTATATACTTATACTTGAGAAATGAAAATACCATCATCCATCTAAGTTACATGAAGACCAAGAAAACATGACATCTCACCAATCATTGACATTTTGAATTCTCTCTATATTGCTTTTGCAAATCTCTTGCATACATTATCATCTCCACCAAAAGTCATATCATCAACATACACAAATACTATCAAAAGGATAACACTTTCAATTTTGAAGTAGAGATTACTATTTGTAATGCCTTTCCTAAATTCTCGTTGCAATAAATGCATGCCCACCCTTGAAGACCAAGTTTTGGGAGCTTTCTTGAATCCATAAAGAACCTTCTTGAGTATGGGTTTAGGTTTGTGTTATGGCTTCCTTTTATAGTGGAAAGATTAGGACTACAATTATAAACTTTAACCATAATAAAGAACAAATAGTTTATAGATTATAATGCAAACATTTGTAGGCAATAAAATTCCATGAATCTTCCATAACATATTTCTATCATAAGATTTTAAGCTAAGTATCACACTTAATTTATTTAAATTTTACAAATTTAATTCAATAGTTTACTAATTCGAATCTCAACATAGCATCTTATATTGGATTGACTTATAACTTGACATATTTATATAAATGCTATAGCCAACTCTTTACAATCAAATTATTTATAAGAAAGTGAAAAAAAAAATCATTTTAAAAGTAATAACGAACATTTCTCAATTATAGTTACCAAGACAAATTATCATTTCTATCCACTACATAGATAACTAGAAAAGATATGCAATAGTTCATGTATAAATAAATCACACATATACTTTTTTAATAATAAAATATTAAAATTGAATTCAATTATATAATTTTACAGTGTTTTAGCAATAAAATATTAAAACTAAGATCAGATATATAATTTTATATTTTCAAGTTATAAAATCTGATGTTTTATTTCAATTTATGTATAAGCTACTATATACGTTTTATACAGAGAGAAAATGACATGCCTTCTAAAATTATCAAAATATCTAAGTTATGCCTGTCATCATTATGCGCGCTAACTTTTAAAAAAAAAATTAAAATTACCTGGATAATAATACTCGAAGAATATGGTAACGGTATACATGACTTGATGAAGGCGTATGCAGAGTTCGAATCTCATAACGTCATGCATATGTATAACTTTGCGAATAAAGGCCGAGATAATGCAGGTGAGAAGGAAAGAAATTAGGCATAAACTCATATCTTTAATTGGATTAAATCTTTTCGCCATGTCCTTGGGTGTACTAGAATAATTATGGTTTTGATCAGTCGAGGTTTAATAATTAGATGAGATTTGAGTGGATGGTGGATGGTGGGCGGTGACTCTCATGATGAAGAGGATCTAAACCAACTTCTTTTGGATTTAAAGTTCTAAGATGCAAATTATTATATATGTAATTCGATTGAAGTTTATGATATTATTATTAAGATTATTTACTTACATGAAAGATGCATTTAGTTTAGGAGGAATAATTAGTGTAGGTAGTGTTTGAATGAAAAAAATTGCATGTTATATTTTTAAGTTAGGAAGTCTAAAGTCATTTTGTCTAAGTTCTTTGAGAAGCTATTATAGTGGTTTTGTTTTAGAGATAATAACTATGAGCTTTAGTTGAATGTCCCTTTTACAATTTGTACAAAATGATATATCTTCAGTTTTCATAATATCAATAGAGCAATGAGTCTTTTTCTTTATCAATTTAAAGGACAAGTAGACTTGTTACTAAAAAAGTATAAATTAAGTATTAAAGAGGATGAGGATGAGTTCATTACTTGGTGAGGGACCAAATTCTTCCTTTTTAGTCAGGATGATGTCGTATGCATTGTCTTTGAGAATTCATTTCTTTTAGTGGGTTATGAAATATGAGAAACTATATTTTAGCTAGAGACGTGTGGGATATTTTGCCTCATCTCACAAGTGTATACACCTAAAAATGGGCATCTAGACTATTAGCCCCTTTTGCTAAATCTTCAATTGCTTATTCTTGATCAAATCCTAGCTCTATCATTTATTCGATTATTTTCTATGGGCTAACCATTTTATCCTAAGTCTTTATTTATTTAAAAAGAATATTTCATCCTCTTTTAATAAATAAAAAACCCCCACTTTTCCTCTTATTCTAAGTTGCACAAATAAAGCATTATTCTTATTTTATAAAAAGGGAAAAAATATTTTTTGTCTCATATGGACACAAAAGTCAACTCTTATTTTCCTATTGGAGGATACTTGTGCACATGGATTACTCCCCTTTCAAGCTCCACCGTTGATTAAATCTTTTGCCTCTTAATCTCCATGGTCTATTCCTTCTCATTTCTTATAAAAGGAGAGCTCTCTTCTTCATTCTAGATCCTCAACTTTTTATGCTAATGTTATGCTGCAGGTTTTCTAGGTCATCTTGGAGCTTTTGAAGATTTGGAGCATTCTTGGCTTTTGCATCTACATGTTATCATAGTTTCACTTCTTGCATTATCATGGCATTCTTAGCTTAGATTTCCTTTATACTTTAGATTAATTCATCTAGTTTAACTAGGAGGCTTTGTAATACTTGCATCTTTCATTTTCATAGCTTAGCTTGCATTTCCATTTCTAGCATAGCATTGCATTGCATTTTCATTTTTGATTCTTGAGGATATTGGCATTCTTGCCCTTGTCTTCATTTGAATCTCTTATATCATGGTTTACTAGCAAGGTTATAGGCTAAATAGCTCTAGCTGAGAGCATTCTTAAAAACCTTTGCACTCCATGCCTAGGGAGCTATGGATCGATTTTTGAGACCTCATTCTTGAGTGTTCTTGAATGTAATGATTCATAGAAGTGTGACACAATTATAGCACACATTTTGGTGCCCACCGTGGAGCAGAGTAGATTAGCTTTGTCCTTTAATTCTGTATTTTCCATCAAAATTTTCGTCAATTTTCGGCTTTATTTTCGGTCTCTAGTTTTTCTATCTCAAAGTGTCGCGCGACATTTTTTCAGTGTCGTGCGACAGTTCTTTGTATAGCGGCGTGACACTTTACCAGTTAAAAGTGTCACCCCCTTTGACAAAAAGTGTCGCACTATTTGAGGAGCTCTGTCGCTTGCATATAGCGTGAACTGTCGCCCAGAGATAAAGTGTCGCACCTGTATACGAAAAAGTGTCGCATGACATTTCTGGTGACTGTGCTTTCACCTGTACCTGACAGTGAGTTGTTTTTGAGCTATTTTAATTATCCGTGCCACTCTGAAAAATGGGTGCCCATTTTTTAGAAAATTTTGCAAATAGTATCAAAAATTGAAGTGTGATATATCGTTGGAAAGGTCTTTCCGAGCTTAATCCAACCATGCTAGTTTCATTCTCAGATTTTACCATTTGATTAGCTATTTTACTTGCAGATTATCTAATTTTTTATGTGCTAACCCTTGTGGGCCTAACAAGTTATGGTTGTAGGTGCACTTGCTTGAGATATTTTGCCAAAAGAACGCATGTCAAAGAGGGCTACTAATAGTTTTTGCAGGGCTGCCCTAAGCATAAAAACCAAATCAAGTGCTTGTTTAATTGCTTTCTTTATTGAGTGCGGCATATACTAGTTGTTTCATTTTATAGGCACTTAATACCTTGTTGTAGAAATTTTGAGGTGGTAGGAGAGTATGCTCTTCACCCTTGTGGTGAAACAGAAATCTTGACCCATCTTGGGATTTTGAAAACAAGGGGGTAATTAAATCTTTGCTTGGTGTGTTTGGGTGAAGTTTTTGAGATAGGAGAGTATGCTCTTCACCCTTGTGGTGAACCAAAAACTTTGAACCTCAAGAATTGATCCACTTTTTGTCTAGATTTAGAATCCTTTAACGGGCCTGCTCTTGAGCAATCAAGAGGAACGACCCAAGTGGGGACAAGCTTTTTGTTACCTCTTTCAACTCACTATAATCTCAAGGCTATCAAGGACACAAAACCTTGGTAGACATAACACTTGTCTTCGCTTGATGTGAGTAGCTCATGAGATTGCGACCATGGGGAAAGCATTGAGCAAGAATGCGTAAGGTACTATTGAGGCCGCAAGGTCCTAGTCCTTTATGAGGAGCAAGAGGGGTGCTATGAACGGAAGCCCTTACTATGAACCTTTAGATAGAGGCCACCTTATTTTAGCCGCTTAGCTTCTTGGTGCAAGGATTGATCCAAATGCACTTACCCAGATCACCCCAAGACACTCACCATATGTGTTCCTTTGGTTGTGTTTTTGACACTTCCATGACAATGCCAATATCTCTTGTGGGAAACCACTTGGTGTGAGGCAAGGGAGCATCAAGTTGTGGGTCAAGTTGCTAAGTAATGAGCCTTGTCCTTTTAGGTAGTAATTGCTTGAATTGTCTTCGATTGTGCTATACCAGTGTAAACATTCTCAACATTCAAATGAACGGTAGCATTCATAAGGTTTTCTATTTTGATATCACAATTGTTTGTCTTGGCAAGGTTGCTTTTGCCCTTGTGCAAGTGTTTTATGACATGTTTGATCACCTACTGTTTGCAAACTTGTCTATTTACTGTTGTCACTATGCTTGAAATCAAAAAAAACCAACCTTTACACTGAAATTTTAAACAAATTGCTTTCAAAATTGAGTTTTCACGTTCACTGGTCAAGAGTCGCACTTTTTGCCTTGAAACTATCACATAGTGAACATTTGTTGTCTGCTTGATTTGTGTCATTTTCAGTCTTCCTTGGTCAGTCCAGGTCGGATCTTGGGGGTTATTACATGTTGCTCAATATCCAAATGAATTTCAATGGTATCGATTTGCTCAAAATGACTCTTGGTCACATTTCTTCCACATCTCTCATGTCTTCCTAGTCTCCCATTTTCATCATTTCTCTTCTTTCTCTTCTTCCTAAGATTTTCATGTCTTCTTGATTCTTTTCCTCTTATTATCTAGTCTACCTTCTTCTATTTCATCTCTTCTATTCATTTCTTTCATGCTTGGTTCCTCTTCTAGAATCATGAGTTTCAACTATCTTTCTATAGAACCTCTCTTGAGAAGGGATGATCTCGAACTCATTGCTCAATTCGAACAGTATTATTTTTCCAACCATCCTACAAATCATCAACTTAAGGCAAGAGTAAAGAAAAAGATGCTTGAGTCTGATGCCTTTGCTAGGATTATAGACATGATTCTCTCACAATCTCCTTCTTCCAAACACTCTTTATCTTCTAGGTCTTCTCATCATTCCTCATCTTCCACATCTTACCGTGTCTTTTCCAAACATTATTCTCCTTCTTCAACTTCCAAATCTTATCATGACTCTTCTCAACATCATTCGAATTCTTCCTTAGCTAAGTTTTCTTCTTTCACTAAGTCTTCAATTTCCTCTTCTTCACGATCTCATTCTTCTTCTACTTCCCCCAAGAGTCTTTCTTTTCTTCATGAGTCATACCATAATGAGCAACGTGAAAATTCTTGTAATACCTTTGATGAATATGATGATGGACAATGTAGTGATACTTATGACACCTCTATTCCTCAGAGTCCTCCTAGTCGCAGACTCATGCTTACTAAAAATGGGTTATCATATTGGAGAGATTGTGATGGTGATCCATATGATTCTGATTTTGAAAGAGAGTTTGGTTATTTTTGTAGACAATACCTTGATGATGATCCATCTACTACTGCTAAGGACTATGAAATGCAACGCGCTGATTAAAAATGTTACTACTATAAGAATCTTTCCTCTAAGAATTCCACTGCTGAAAATCAAAATTGCACTTCTGAGCAAGATCATGTTAATGCTGAACCTTTGTCTTGTGATGGTCCCCTTCCATCCCCTACTTCTTCCAATACTCATACATCTCCTAAAGCTTCTGAGTCTTCCAAATCTTGCGCAAATCCTTCATCCAACAAAGATCCTAATATTTTTCATGTAGTTCCCTATAGTTATCTTCAAGGGCTACCTCTTAAAGAAACTCAAGCTAACCTTCAATTGGCTGCAAATACTTCTAATGATGCTAAACTGAAAGATCTTAAGCCTTCATCTGCTATACTGCCTACTTCAGCTAATTCTTCACCATCTCTTCTAAAGTCTTCCACACAATCCCAACATGCTTCCTTGTCCTTAGAAGTGGCTTCATGTCAAGAGGACTCTAAAAATGATGAAGAAAAGAATATAAAAAAAGATCAAGATCAAGAACCCTCCATGTCATCCAATTATTTTCATGATGTCTTTGATCTGTTTCATGGTTCTTTTGATCCTCTCTGCTCTTCTGCATTCATTCCACCATCTCCTAAGCAAGATCAAGCTACTACTTACACCATTGAGCTTATTGACAATCAAAATAACTTTACTACACTTACACTTTCCAAAGATGATACTTCCATTAAGGTTATTAAAAATGGTGTCATTACTTCCAATGTTAAGCCTATTGAAAATCCAAAGCAAAATGATACGCTTACGCTATCTAAAGATCCTTGTCAAGATCAAAGTATTCCATCTTCTTGTTCTACCACTCCATGTTCACTTCTGCTTTCTACTCTTCCTAAGTCTTCGCAAGCTTTGAATGATCCTATCAAAGAAATTACTCATATTCAAGATGTTCATGATCCTATTGAAAATTCTAATGCTCACTCTAAAGATGTTGATATCCTTGGTTGTGATATAGATTCTGATATCCTTGGTTGTAATATTGATGCTGATGAACTTATTGATTATCCTTTTGCGTCTTCCACTTCCATCCTTGGACCTCATCCACCAATAATAAGGGCTTCATGTTTGCCTTCCATATTGGGTCCTTATGTCCCTTCACTTTCCCCTCTTAATTCTCCTAATTCTTCATCCATCTTGGGTCCTTACATCCCTCCATCTCATATCTTTCCTCAAGGTCAACATAGATACATACCCTTGAATTTTTTTCATTCACCCACCCATCTAAACCAGTCATATCCTCCTTCTTCCACAAGTCCTAAGTCTTTTGGAAGAAACTTGAATGTTCAATACAAGAAAAAGAAGCAATACAATAATCCATCAAAAAAAGATGATTACCATGTCTCCTCTAATCGACATGGGGGCATAAAGTCAAAAGAGATATCTAAGAAGAAAAATACAAGACAAGTATGGATTCTAAAATCCATTATTAAAGATATTCTCTCTAAGACATCAAAAAGAAATAAAAAGCCTAAGGCTATATGGATTCCAAAGTCTCTCTTGAAAGAGTCTAATATTGAACAAAAAGTCAAGTTGACATTCAAGCTTCCAAAGGCTTCCGCCTCATCTTCTTTCAAAAATATTCTTTCATTCCATGTGCCTGAACCACAACCTCTGCTAAATATTCACCATATTCCTTCATGAATTCCTTCATTCAAGTTTCCTCCACCCTCTCACCACCCTTCAAGGTGTGTGTTGATGTTGATCTTGCCTTCCTTTTCATCTACCCTTTCATAATCTTTCCATTCATTATCTTTCTACCTTCTATCATTTTTCTTCATTTGCCTATTCCTCATATCCTCCAACCTCACTTGCTTTACATAAAAACTTATCTTCCATTTTTCTCTTCCATCTTCCTTTCCCTATTAGCATCTTTGAGCATATCATTTTGAATCCTTAACATATTATGGTTTATCCTTTCAAGGAGCATTATCTAAAAAGCTTGCCTTCTTCCAAAAAAAATAGAAAAATGAAAAAAGAAAACCAAAAAATGAAAAAATAGAAAAAAAGAAACAAGAAAAAAAAAATGAAAAAAATTGAAAATGTGCCATGGTGAAAACCTGGAAACAGGCACCTTGGTAGCAAAATTAAAATGAAATAAATTCATCCTATGGTGAAAACCACTCCCTTGTGGCACCTAGGATAAGTACCGTGATGAAAACTTAGCAATCAGGCATCATGCGTAGTTCTTCTACATTTTTCATCCATTCCATCTTCCATCTTTGATCTTGGCAATGTTGACCTATAACAATGAACATTTGGTTGTCTTGTGAGCTATCTTACGATGATCTTGCTTTCATTCCATTCATGTTTAGCCTTCATATTTATTTTCCTCCATTCATTCTAGCCTTTCGCTATCCTTTTCCCCTTTGGTCTTGATCTAATAAAAAAGAGTAAAACACAATTCTACGAAGCTTCTTGACATGTCTACTCCTTTGGACTGCATCCTTTCATTCTTGTGCATTACGCTTTTGAGGCTTATCCTATGCTGGCCTTTCATTACTTGTCCAAATATGCTTTACATGACAATTTTTCCCTAGCTTGGGTACTCTTGAGGAGTTTGACCTTGAGGATTTCTTCCCTCTATTCACTTTCATTCTCCTTTCCTCCATCTCATTCACCAGCTTGCCATCCATCTTGTCCCTCACCTTGCTAGACATTGGGACTACATGATGTGATCTTGCTTGGGAGTTCGATGCCTGTTTCTATCTGAGGCATTCTTTGTACATATTTTATGATCTTGAATAAATACCAAAAAAAATTGATATATGATGCTGAAAAAATCCTAAAAAGCATATAAAGTCTTGAAAAAATTTGCAATAAATCTATCAAGTGGTGAAAACTTGGAAATAGGCACTGCTTGAGACCCTCTACACCTATGTCTATCAGTCTTGCGTGGCGCTCATTCGCTCCACTTCTCACTTTGCCTCTCCTAGCCTGGAATTGACTTTTGTCTTAGTCTAGGGGGCATACATTGTTTTAAACTTATCTTGGGTCTCTTTGTGCATCTGAGTTTCTTAGGCACCTCACAAATAGTGTTTTTCAACACCACCCCAATTGTGTTTTTCAACACTACCCTAGCGTCGAGTGTTTCTCAACACTTATCAGATATCCTACCCGCAATCTAGATGATGCAATATTTCTCACTGGTAGATGTGATACTCAAAGTTTGACTCTATGACCTACACACACGCACTTAAACATTTGACTCGCTGAGACTTGCTTGGCTTTATTTCTTTGTGTGTTGTCTATGATGATTTCTTTGCTGAGTGTTCTCCCTCTATGATCATTTTCGATGATGCATAGCTAGAAGACTGAGGGAATGAGAACATGTTTTATTTTCTTTCTGCCTATGGGTATATTTTGTTGATCCTTACTGTCATTAGCATTTATGATTATTCCACTTGACATTGGGATCTACAAAGTATTATCCTTGACTGTTTCGCAAGTGCATGCTTATAGTCATCTTGACTTTCTTGTGTCTCAATGCGAGCATAATATTGCTATATCAAACTTAGGTAATCTCACTGCACTAATCATCTTGACCTGCATGTCTTTGATGCCTAGGTGGGATTTCCACATTTCTATCTGATATAGATCATATTCAGATTCACATAGTTATGCTAGTGTGTATTGTATGATCTTGCGATGCTACCAATAACGCTCGACGATGAATATTAGATGTCTATTAGCATTGTAACCTTGCAAGTAAACCACTTTTCATGTAGCTTGCATTATTAGGTTCATGTTAGTTTAGTTTTGCATCTTGCATATGGAGAGAGCTCTCTTTTCATCTTTCATGGACTTGTTAATCAATTGCACTCACCTTTCGCTTCTTCCTGATCATGTCTTTCACTTCTTGTCTTTCATATCCCATCATTTTCCTTTCATTTCAGGATCGAAACCAAAATTTGAGTTCACCTTGATCATCCAAATCACCTTTCTTCTTCTTTCATGCAGTTGGCTGACCTTTTGAGGCCTGATCCTTCAATCTTCACTAGGGCATTCTTCACCTCTTCATCCCCATCTCTTTCAAACTTCCATTCTTTCATTCACTTTCAAATCCCAAGTTCAACTCCTCTCTCCATGGTGTTTACGGGTTGAGGGACCGATAGGTTCGTGCCCCGTGTCCCATGTGTGGGGCATATCTTCACTGCTTGATGGTTATTCTATTCTCTTTCTTCAATTATGATTTCTAGTGATTTGATCATGTTGCTCTTGCTTCTGCATTCCCTCTACTTGATTTTTCTTTCTATCCCGAGGGGGCAGACACATCATATCTTATTGGCTATCTCTTTCCTAAGTGTTTAGTACTGTCGCTACCAGGCTGATCATGCAGGATTTGCTATCTCTCTGCACTTCATTCTTTGGAGTCAGATCGCTATCTCTTGCCTTCTTGGCTGATCTATTCTTTGACGTAATGTGTTCTCAGATCGATCACACATTAGTCAAAGAGGGGCAAATGTATACACCTAAAAATGGTCATCTAGACTATTAGCCCCTTTTGCTAAATTTTCAATTGCTTATTCTTGATCAAATCCTAGCTCTATCATTTATTCAATTATTTTCTATGGGCTAACCATTTTATCCTAAGTCTTTATTTATTTAAAAAGAATATTTCCTCCCCTTTTAATAAATAAAAAGCCCCCACTTTTCCTCTTATCCTAAGTTGCAAAAATAAAACATTATTCTTATTTTATAAAAAGGGAAAAAACATTTTTTGTCTCATATGGACACAAAAGTCAACTCTTATTTTCCTATTGGAGGATACTTGTGCACATGGATTGCTCCTCTTTCAAGCTCCAGCGTTGATTAAATCTTTTGCCTCTTAATCTCCATGGTCCATTTCTTCTCATTTCTTATAAAAGGAGAGCTCTCTTCTTCATTCTAGATCCTCAACTTTTTATGCTAATGTTATGCTGTAGGTTTTCTAGGTCATCTTGGAGCTTTTGAAGATTTGGAGCATTCTTGGCTTTTGCATCTACATGTTATCATAGTTTCACTTCTTGCATTATTATGACATTCTTAGCTTAGATTTCCTTTATGCTTTAGATTAATTTATCTAGTTTAACTAGGAGGCTTTGTAATACTTGCATCTTTCATTTTCATAGCTTAGCTTGCATTTCCATTTCTAGCATAGCATTGCATTGCATTTCCATTTTTTATTCTTGAGGATATTGGCATTCTTGCCCTTGTCTTCATTTGAATCTCCCATTGCATGGTTTGCTAGCAAGGTTATAGGCTAAATAGCTCTAGCTAAGAGCATTCTTAAAAACCCTTGCACTCCATGCCTAGGGAGCTATGGATCAATTTTTGAAACCTCATTCTTGAGTATTTTTTAATGTAATGATTCATAGAAGTGTGACACAATTATAGCACACAACAAGTGTCATAAAATTAAAGTGAGGATCTCCAAACTAAGAAAACATTTAATTTAGGTGAAATTGTCATTTTATGAAAGTGGTGATTCCATTTTCTCCAATGATTATGTCATGATCATGGGAAAAAAAAAATTGTTTAGTAAAAGTAATGAATATGGAAATGACTCTATCAAAAACAAAGATAATGTCACAATTGAAGAAAAGCATATAATATAAAGGGTTATATTTTTTTGAAGCCCTCATTTTTATATTGATCTTCATTTAATTGCACATTGGAGGTTATTAGAGGGATAGAGGATTTTTTGAAATATTGACTAATATTTGTTGGCGTTAAAATAATAAGTAAAAGAAGTTGAACCCATTTTTTGGTCAAAATAGTAAATGTTTTCCTTAAATAAAAATTTCACATAGTTGAGTTGAAAATTTGAAGTACTTACATAGAACATTAACATGATGTAAAAATAGGAAATGTAAGATTTTATTTCTATTTTTTAAATGTGTAATTTAGTATAATACCTAGATGAGAAAAATATGTTTATATGATATCCCTTGTCTAACTAACCTTAGTATGTATAAAATAGAACTATACTAGTTTCACCCTCATTTTTGTTTGGTATATACATTTCTCGCATCATTCTTGTATTTTTTTTAACTTCTCCATCGTATCATGTTTGTTTTTCAACCCCTAACATTTCATCATATAGATTGGGTCTTGTGTATTGTTTAACCTAATATAGTTGACTCCTAACCCCTAATAATCCTTTCTATATTTTATTTCCCCTCCTAGCTACCCAACACATTATTTTTATCTCAATATATTTTTTCATTACCTACATACAAGAATCTTTCACACATGTGTTCACTATTCAAATTTTAATTCATAGATGTTCTCAGTGGATAAACTACATTATTTGTCCAAGATATAAAAGAGAATTTATTTCCATTTAGGTTCATCATCTACACTTAATCAATTCTTTTTAGATTATATTTTGATAAATTATGTGGGATTCCTCAAATGATTACCCTACTAATTTTAAAAAATCATCTCATATAGAGGTCATATCTGAGCTTCATTGGGAATAAACTCCAACCACGTTGTATTGACTATATTTAGAATTATTATTGGTATTAAATTACTATTATAATTACTAATATTATTTAAGTATTTAACTATAATACAACCATTAATGTAATAAGAAATAGATTAAGATTTCAAGTATTATTTGTGGCTCATTACAATAATAAAATCAAGACTTATTTGTATATTTTTATTATTTAAGTGTGATGATATTTTTATTGATAAAAGGCTAGAACTAGAATATATTAAAATATAAGAAGTTTAAAACAAACATAAAATAAAAATAAACCAAAAAATGTCTATGGAGAGCTCAATTATTGCAAGCGAAAAGAGTCTATGGAGAAATGCATCCATGATTTCTAAGAAAATCACTATATTGTGGATGCTTGTGAAAAAATATGAAATAAAAAAATTAAGAACTTTAAATCATATAAAAGAAACTAGCATCTTGTGCTTGTTCTTTTTCTCTGCATCTTTCTCTTCTTATCCTTGCCACATCTCATCCTGGATTTTACTGTTGCCTCCTATCCACCCTTGAGTCATTTCCTTCCATGCCCTTTCTTTCTTCCTTCTATAGCATCTACATTAGGGTTCATCGCTCTCTCTAAGTGGGTAGTTGACAAGTTCCTTATGGCCTAAATTCTTGCATCTTCTTGTGGCGACCACATGGCTACATGCTCAGCACACCAATCTAGATCCCATAGTTCTATGTCTTGTGGCAGAGGACCTTGGCCATCAAAAATTCTACATTCCATCATTTTCTGTAACCAGGTTATGAAAGATAAGGAAATTTGTGACCTAGGTGGGTCCTTCATTGTGTATGAACTTATACAATTTCATCAAGAAGTCTATTTTGTATCGTATTTCTACCCTCCTAAAATAGAAAATTCCCTAATCCTCAATTTCCAAGATAGGACATCTCACTAGAGGATGACCATTAATGTTTACAATGTCATAATCCCTAGGTCTCAGAATGGTGAGCACATCATCTATTTTTGTGAGCACCATTTTCAAGTATACAAGAAATTCTCAATGAAAATTTTTCCTACAAATTCTATTTGCAACTCTTTTGGTCACATGCCCACATGGAGTAGTATTGCCAGAAACATTGCCTCTATATATCTGTATTTACTTTGTATCTGTGATTTTCCCTTATAAAGTCATTTCCTAATATCCCCTAGACCAATTTAACCACCATATATGTGGATCCTACAAGTTTACTTGCAACCTCTGATCAGTAAGCGAACCAACAAAGGCCACTTGCCTCTTCAAACTTGCAATCTTCAACAAAATAGGGGAGTCCATATTACTGCTTCAGATACTTGTTATGTCATCCTCGCAACCTTTATCTACAACTTATATATTGTTCCAAAGGAGAAGGCCTCCATTAGATTAAAAATGTCACTTTAAATCTTTCCCATTGTGAGATCAATTAAATGAACCTAACTCTAGTCATTAAATCAACCTTCTAGAAATCCTTTCCCTGACAATTATTCTTTCCAATTAGCTAGAGCCTAGGAAAAGGAGATAAATTATCATTTCTGCTGGTAAAATTATTTCTTTAACTAAAATTGGAGACCTTGGTATTAAATTACTTTATTCTATACTTTCTTGACTCGCATGATCTCCATCTTGCATGGTGCTACCCTCTTTTTTCCTCCCCCCATTTTAAAAAAAAAATCTATCACATCTTGTCATAAATGCCCAAGATTCTCATAATCTCTCTGTAGTATCTTTCCTTTCTTCAAAAAAAATTGTTAGGAATTTTGGAATTGGAGGTTATGTCCATAGTAAAAGAATCCAACTTTATCCCTTCACCACCTCTACCTATCATCAATTGTAGTTGTCATTCTTACAAATAAAATATTAAATTGGAAGGCCTTGATGATAAAATCTAGTATCTCTTTGGAAAACTTAATGTTTTTATTTGAATGGCTAGAATTTGAAGTGCTCATTCTTCTTCTGAAGATAAAATCCAGCGCCTCTCCGGAAAACTTAATGTTTCTATTTGAACAGCTAGAATTTTGAAGTGTGATGTTATGATTGATAAAGTAGCTACAATTAAATATATTATATTTAAGATTTTATTGAATATTGCGGGGGGTGAAATTTGTTAATTAAATTAAAGTGTTTGTGGAATATTGAGAATCACCAATGGTCTTTGCCAATCTATGTATAAAAATATGGAACAAAGTGAAAATAGATTTAATATCAATGACAACCTAAATGATCAAGTCAGAAAAATAGATTTCTTTAATAATTGAAATAATTGAACAAGTTTTTAAAAAATGGATAATAATATGAATACTCCTAGACATATGATGGGTGAAGCAAGTGAATTTAAGGGTAATAATTTCATTTTTCTCAAAGACATAAATTTCTTGTCCTATTTGAACAACTGCAATGATAATTTAATGCAACATACAGTTCTAGATAAGAAAGTAAAGGTTTTTGAATTTGAAGCCTATAATCACTATTTAATGATAAATTATCATGTAGAATGTAGAGTCGTTCCTAAGGAGATGTGATATGAATTTTTTGTTGTATTACAATTTTTATAGAGCTATTATTATCACAGTTTCTAAACTATTCAACCTAAAACTCCTCTCTCACAAACACTACATTGTATAAATGTTTCATGTTATTGAATAAGATCGTTGAGATGCCACATATGTTTCTTCATGTGGTATCACTACCACAATGAGATTATTTTCATAGGTGATAAGATCATGGATTTGTTCTCAATTTTCTAATCTATCATTTTCTTAGTCGTGGGACTTGAAGTCATTGTTGATGAACTAGGATAAAATATCATTAATGTCCTTACCATTGGCAGACAAGTCATTTTTTATAACATTAGACCAATTTGAAAAACTAATAAATTGTTGAAGACTGGTGTTGTTGTCAGTGAAGTAGTTTAGGAAATGGTCATGTAAAACGTTGGTCTAGAAGCTATATGTTGTATCAAACCCAAGAAACATTTCCTTCCCTATTTTGAGCCTAGATTATCATTCTGATAAAGTCCCTAGGATGGATGTCGCATATGGACCTTTTGACTCCTACCTTTGAGGTGATTGAGTGCTCGTTTAGACTTTTATTGACATGGTCTCTCAATCATGGACTCTAGTCAATTATGCTTGTCCCTATGTTTCTTTGACTAACTCATGACTTGTTCAGCCCTTTTTTACTTATATTATGAGATATTACTCATTTTATCACATGAGATGAACCACTTTAATTTTTATACAGAAGCTCTAGAAGCTCCTTCCGAACTGCTACCCGCTACCCCACAATTCTTGAAGAGTTTGATTTTCTCAACTTTCTCCTTCGACATCTTCATTTCCTAAATCATACTAATATCTATTTTATGATCCCTAATAACGTTTCTTAAAAAATCCTACTTGTGGAGATTATTAAGCCTCTAATATTCCATGATATGATATTTATTTTTTACCAGCTGAGCAAGCTTCCTGGATGGTCAATTGTCTACCATCCACAATGTTCTATTTTCTTTCTTGTTCTCTTATATACTAAGCTGATCTCCTCCCTTGATTTTTCTTGGGTGTTCCCACATCATATTTCATCCTTCTGGTAACCACTCCTCCCTGAGAAGAGATGGAAGTATTTGGTTTTTCCTCTTTTTTGTCTGATACATTGATATGTATTTTTCCCCTTTCTCCATTCTTTCTATTTTTTTGGGTTCCCCCTCTGTATCTTCCTAATGTTTGTCCTATTCTTGTATATCATCACCCCAAAAATATTTAGGTTTCAGGGTCTCATGGATTTCTGATCCATCTCCCTCATGCAAGTCACATCTTAGAGGTATGCAAGGTATGTTGCCTACCAAAATAGTACACCCTTGTGCATCTTCAAAATATTCTTGGGCCTGGATCCATCATGCATGTCTTAAAAGTGTCTTCAACCTAGGACACAAAAGCACCTCTAGAATATTCATTTTCATGTGATCCAATACTCTCATTTGTTTCCCCATCTTCAAGTTGGGGGTTCAAGTCTACTTCTTGATGGAATATGGATGAAGTGAATGAGAGGGGGGGGGGGTGAATCAATCAACCATAAAACACTTCACAATTATTTCTTTCCAGATCCCTTAGGATATCTTAAAGAATGTTATCTATTTTAGCACTCGGTAAATAGATTGCAGTAACTTAGAAGATGCAGAAAGTATTAGCAAAATTATCTTTTAGATATTCATCAGCACTAGTGTATGATTAAGATAGCAATTAAGAACACAAGAGACACAAGATTTAACGTGGAAACCCAATATGGGAAAAACCACCAATGTATCTAGATACTGATTTTCACTTTTCTGAAGTGATGCCCGGTTAGAAGCCAACCCAGTAAAAGGTTACAAAACACACTGTTAGGTGTGACCTTGTTAGAGGATTTAATCACCCTGCTAGGAGTGGCCTGGTAAGAGGTCTTGAAAACAATTCAATGGAATTGTCACCTTGTTAGAGGATTTACAATATGGTTGTTAAACCAACTCGGTTAAGAGATTTAGAATTCACTGTTACAATGATAAGAAGGTAACAATGAAAATGACCTGTATAATAATGCAACTGCCTTGCTGATTACAGATCTCTGTTCTGCATAAGTGTGATCCTTCCTAATCGAATAAATCTCTGCTGCACCTTAAGGATATCTGAACATCCTTCACAAATTCACACACACCTTTCCTGTCTTTCTTCTGTAAATCTTCTGCTGTATTTTTTTATTTATTTTTCACATTTGACCTTTTATTTATATGATTTTAGATTTGTCAAATCGACAATTATTTAGTATAACAGTCGGCTGAATTAAGCAAACTCTATTTGCAAAAATCCTTCAAGGGCCGACAGTGCTCAGTGACCATAACTTTCTACAATCTTTCAGAGACCGAGGGAACTCAATAAACACTGACAATCCTTTACCTTCGATAACCGACTGAACTCGGTAAACACTGAATTTCCTTTGACGACTGACTGAACTCGGTAAACACTAAATTTCCTTTGACGACCGACTGAACTCGGTAAATGCTAAATTTTCTTTGATAACCGAGTGGACTCGGTAGACACTAATTTTCTTTGATAACCGAGTGGACTCGGTAAGCACTAATCTTCCTGTCTGGCAGACCGACTGAGCTCGGTAGGAACTGATTGCTGCGGACTATGACATTGTGTGACATCAAAGACAATACATAATTTGAGTAGCAATTTCCTTCAGACAATTGTTTCCAACAATCTCCCTCTTTGGCATTGATGGCAACACAATATGTCATAGCATAAGAAATTTGAAAGAATTAGCTCGGTTCAGATTCAAATCTCCCTTTGTCAGCAAACTTCCTTTATCCTAAAAATTCTTCCTTCTGACTATTGAAAATTTCTTGAAGTAATAGCAAAGACATAGCAAACACTCCCTCTTTGACAACACATGCCAAAGATAATTCACATATTACCGGTGTAAATTAATGTACCTCAAGTACTGATTCATATGCAATGATTCCTTGAATATGTTGCATCAACTGGTTGATTTTCAATCATGTTCTGGTTGATGCATCACTAAAACTGTATTTAGTGAGCCTCGGATAGGGGAATGACCCCTAACTTACCTCTTAGATACACAAATGCATCCTTAGGTAATGGCTTGGTAAAAATGTCTGCAATCTATTCTTTTGTATGAATATATTCTAATCTAATTTCCTTGTCCTGCACCAATTCTCTGACAAAGTGATATTTAATAGCAGTGTGCTTGGTTTTGGAATGCATCACTGGATTCTTTGAAATGTTTATTGCACTAGTATTGTCACAAAATATAACAACTGGTTCTTTGATTTCAACCTTCATACCTTCTAATAACTATTTAAACCAAACAATATTTGAACAGTTTACTGCAGCAGCAACATATTCTGCTTCAGCTATGGATTGAGATGTGCAATTTTGCTTTTTACTAGTCTAGGATACCAGTCTTTTTCCAAGAAAAAATGCTCCACCACTTGTGCTTTTTCTGTCATCAATGTTCCCTGCCCAATCAGCATCAGTAAACACTTTTAAGTCTAGATTGCCTCCAAATTTATACCACAAACCATATTCTTCAGTTCCTCTTAAGTATCTTAAGATTCTTTTGATTGCCATCATATGATTTTCCTTAGGTTTTGCTGAGAATCTAGCTACTATACCGACTGCTAAGGCAATATCAGGTCTTGTATGTACTACATACTGCAATTTTCCAATCATAGATCGGTATAGGGTCTGATCAACTTTTTTTGAATCATCATTTTTGGTAAGTTTCAGTCCAGTACACATGGGTGTACCAACTGGTTTTCAATCTTCCATACCAAACTTCTTAAGTATTTCCTTAATGTATTTAGATTGAGTAATGTATATACCATTCTTGCTTTGCTGAATTTGAAGACCAACAAAGAATTTTATTAAACCAAACATAGACATTTCAAATTCTTTGTTCATTTGCTCTGAAAATTTTTTGCACTGATCCTCATTCCCTGTAAATATAGTATCATCTACAAATATTTCTGCCAATAAAATTTTGTCATCCGGTCCTTCTTTAATATACAGATTACTGTTATCATTGGCTCTTTTGAAATTAATCTGAATCAAATAGTTATGGAGTCTTTCATACCATGCTCTAGGAGCTTGTTTCAAACCATACAATGCTTTGTGTAACCTGCAGACCATGTCCTTTTTATCTGGATCAACAAAACCTTCAGGTTGTTCAATGTAGACTTCTTCATCAAGAATTCCATTGAGAAATGCAGATTTTATATCCATCTGATATACCTTAAATCCTTTGTGTGTTGCATAAGCAAGTAGAGTTCTTACACCTTCTAATCTTGCAACAGGAGCAAAATTTTCTCCATAATCTATACCTTCTTCTTGAGAATAACCTTTACATACCAGTCTAGCTTTCTTTCTAGATACTTGACCATCTTCATTCAGCTTATTCCTGAATACCCATTTTTTTCTAATTACATTCTTATCTTTAGGTCTAGGTACAAGGGTCCATGTTTTGTTCTTTTGTATTTGTTCTAATTCTTCATTCATTGCTTCAATCCAACTTTCATTTTCCAATGCATCTTTGATATTTCTAGGTTCAAAGTCAGTAAGCAGACATGTACCTTTTAGCTTGCTTTTTGTCATAGTACCATCTGATTTGTTTCCAATAATTTGATCTGGTGTATGATGTCTTCTGACATATTTGGCTAGTATAGGTTCCTTGCTTTTTGAATGATTCATGCTATTGTCTTCTAGGATCTCTTCTTCAGGTTGCTCGGGCTCGGTAGATATTTGCTCGGTAACTTCAGGCTAAGACTCGGTCTGAATTTCTTCCTGTGACTCAGTTTGAACTTCTTCCTGTGACTCGGTTTGAACTTCTTCCTATGACTCGGTTTGTGACTCGGTAACTGTGCTCGGCTCGGTAGATATAGTTTCCTCATTGATAGTTGTGTCTGCCAATGTTTCAGGTTCAATGTAAATGAATCTTCTGTAGTTCTCAGGTTCCCTTTTGCTTTCTTCTTCAGTCTTTTCTGCAAACTCATCAAATTTTACATGTATACTTTCTATGACTTTGTGAGTAGATAAGTTCAAACATTTGTATGCCTTGCTTTTGCTAGAGTATCCTAGGAATATTCCTTCATCACTTTTCACATCAAATTTATTTCTTCTGGATTCTTTTAAGATATAACACTTGCTACCAAATATTTTCATGTAACTTACATTGGGTTTATAGCCATACCATAATTCATAAGGAGTTTTGAATGTGTCTTTCTTCAATTGTACTCGGTTCAAGGTATGAACTGCAGTGCTGATAGCTTCCTTCCAGTACTTTATAGCGATGTTCTTTTCTATCATTAGAGTCCTTGCACAATCCATAATAGATCTATTTCTTCTTTCTGCTATTCCATTCTGCTCAGGAGTTCTAGGAGCTGATACCTGTCTTTTGATTCCTCTTTTAATGCAAAAGTTGTTAAAATCATGGGAGATGAATTCACCACCTCTGTCTGATCTTAAGCATTTCAATCTTTTCTCTGTTTCCTTTTCCACTCTTGCTAAGTACCATTTGAACTTTTCAAATGCTTCTGATTTTTCTCTTAAATACATAACAGTCATCATTCTAGAATAATCATCAACGAAAAGAATAAAGAATTTATCTCCAGTATAGCTTTGTATTCCAATAGGTCCACATAAATCAGTATGCACAATTTCCAAAATTTCTTTAGACTGATAGTTCTTACTCTTGAAACTAGTTTTACTCATTTTGCCAATCTGACAATTCTTACATAGACCAGTATCAGGTTTCTTCAAAGTAGGAATGCCTCTAACCTTCTTAAATTTGCTTATTTTTATCATGTTATCAAAATTCACATGACATAACCTTTTGTTCCATAGCCAACTTTCTTCAATTTGAGCAATAAAGCATGAATATTCACTGAGATCAAGATAAAATAAGTTACCTTTTGTTTGTTTGCCTGATCCAATGAGTTTTCCTTTTTCATCCAGCAGTCTTGCTTGACCATTCATGAATTCAACCTTGAAACCAGTGTTGATTAGCTGTGCTACACTTAGAAGATTATGTTTTAGTCCTTCAACCCAATAAGCATTATCACATATGAGTTCTTTGGTTAATGAGATTCTTCCTTTTCCTTTTATACAACAAGGTTCATTGTTTCCAAATCTTACATTGCCACTATCACAGTCTTCTAGATATTCAAATTTTGTCTTGTCACCAGTCATGTGGTGTGAACATCCACTGTCTATTATCCATATATCATCTTTGCTTATATGAGAAATAAGTGCCATCTTATCTTCATCATCATCAGATTCATCTTTTATAGCAATAAAGACAATTTCTTCTTCACTATCATCAGAATCTTTAGCCATAAAACATGTTTTCTTACCTTTATCCTTGAATGATTTGAAATTCTTTTTGCCATAGTACTTGTGACTTCTCTTCTCTTCCTTGACTTGCTTGTTTGGGCACCTAGCTGCAATATGTCCAATTTCTTCGCATGAAAAATAGATTAAAGGAGTTTTACCTTTATATTTACCTTTCCCTTTAGAGTACTTCTTTGCAAGTAATGCTTCTACAATTTCAAGATCACTATCAGAACTTTCTTCTAATACTTCTTCACTTTCTGACTGAACTTCTTTAATTTTCTTGTTCTTCTTTAGTGAAACCTTGGCCTCAAATGCTGATTCAATATTTTTGGAACTAGGAACATAGTTGTCATAGTTGTCTAATTCAAAGGCTGTCAATCTTCCAACTAAAGCATCCAAAGTTATATTGTGGTTTGTTTCACATCTTCTTTCTTGAATAGTTGATACTCTTATTGCATAGATGGGGAGTAATTTTTTGAGTACCTTACTTATAACAGTTTCATCTAAGATTGTTCCTCCAGAAGCTCTAATTGCACTTACACTTGCTTTGATTCTTTCAACATATTTTGCAATGTTTTCATCTTCCTTCATATTCATCTTGTCAAACTGTCCTCTTAGGCTTTCTGCTTTGGCTCTTTTCACATTTGCATCACCACCATATATTTTCTTCAGTGTCATCCACATTTCATATGCAGTAGTGCATTCTTTAATATCATCAAATTCTTCATAGCTGAGAGCAGATGCAATGTCTATCATCATGGTGTTATGAGTCTTTTTCTCTGCAATGTCTTCAACAGTTAATGCACCAGTAGGAATTGTGTATTCTTCATCAATGTATTTGCATCCTGAATCACCAATGGAAGCCAGATGAAGTCGCATGAGACCTTGCCATGCTGAAAAGTTATCTCTGTTGAGCTTTGGAATTTCCCTCTTGTAAGACATCCTGATCTTTAGCTTAGGTCCTTGAAACCCTTCCTGCAAGCACCAAAAGCTCTGATACCAATTGATGGAATATGGATGAAGTGACTGAGAAGGGGGGGGGGTGAATCAGTCAACCATAAAACACTTCACAATTATTTCTTTCCAGATCCCTTAGGATATCTTAAAGAATGTTATCTATTTTAGCACTTGGTAAATAGATTGCAGTAACTTAGAAGATGCAGAAAGTATTAGCAAAATTATCTTTTAGATATTCATCAAGACTAGTGTATGATTAAGATAGCAATTAAGAACACAAGAGACACAAGATTTAACGTGGAAACCCAATATGGGAAAAACCACCAATGTATCTAGATACTAATTTTCACTTTTCTAAAGTGATGCCCGGTTAGAAGCCAACCCGGTAAAAGGTTACAAAACACACAGTTAGGTGTGACCTTGTTAGAGGATTTAATCACCCTGCTAGGAGTGGCCTGGTAAGAGGTCTTGAAAACAATTCAATGAAATTGTCACCTTGTTAGAGGATTTACAATATGGTTGTTAAACCAACTCGGTTAAGAGATTTAGAATTCACTGTTACAATGATAAGAAGGTAACAATGAAAATGACCTGTATAATAATGCAACTGCCTTGCTGATTACAGATCTCTATTCTGCATAAGTGTGATCCTTCCTAATCGAATAAATATCTGCTGCACCTTAAGGATATCTGAACATCCTTCACAAATTCACACACACCTTTCCTATCTTTCTTTTGTAAATCTTCTACTGTATTTTTTTATTTATTTTTCACATTTGACCTTTTATTTATATGATTTTAGATTTGTCAAATCGACAATTATTTAGTATAATAGTCGACTGAATTAAGAAAACTCTATTTGCAAAAATCCTTCAAGGGCCGACAGTGCTCAATGACCATAACTTTCTACAATCTTTCGGAGACCGAGGGAACTCGGTAAACACCAACAATCCTTTACCTTCGATAACTGATTGAACTCGGTAAACACTTAATTTCCTTTGACGACCCACTGAACTCGGTAAACACTAAATTTCCTTTGACGACCGACTGAACTGGGTAAATGCTAAATTTTCTTTGATAACCGAGTGGACTCAGTAGACACTAATTTTCTTTGATAACCGAGTGGACTCGGTAGACACTGATTTTCTTTGATAACCGAGTGGACTTGGTAAGCACTAATCTTCCTGTCTGGCAGACCGACTAAGCTCGGTAGGAACTAATTGCTGCGGACTATGATATTGTGTGACATCAAAGACAATACATAATTTGAGTAGCAATTTCCTTCAGACAATTGTTTCCAACACTTCTCTACCATTATCTTTTTTCTCATTAATTTGATCGTCAGAGTTCAACACTTTCTCCAAAATCATTATCCCATTATTCATTTTTGTTCATGTCACCATGGCCTAATTTTGGGCACCACTTTCTTTCCTCCTTTATATTTTATCCTATTAGGCTTCCCATCATCTGGATTCGAATTCTCAGCCTTTCCCCTTCGTTATTAGGGTTTTTTCCTTCCAAAATTTATTATGGTAGTTTCTCTGCTCTTATATTTTCTTATTATCTTTTTTAATCTTCTGAGGACATTGCTTTGCCCAATGCCCCATCTTCTTGCAAATAAAATAGGCAAAAGGTAGATATCCATGCTCCAAAGTTTGAGGCCATCTAGCAAGCTTAGAGATGATATAAATTTTTTGAGATAGATATGTAAACTAGTGGACATTCATAAAGATTCTAGCATACACAAGTCTAGACCTAGCTATCATCATTGGATCAATTGACAAAAGCTCTCCAAAAAAAGTGGCTAACCCTGAGAAAACATCCTCATTCTAGTATTCTAGAGGGAGACCAAGGATCCTCAATCAAACCGACGCCAAATCAAAAAAAGATTCATTTAGGTCCAGGTTTGGTGACCATTTTTTAAGGGCCAAAGAAGCCTTTCTAGACATCCAAGGACCCCCACATAGGACATTAGCAAGCTTTTCGTCATTAGAAAACTCGAATGAGAAGAACCCTTTTGGCATCACAAAAATATATACCTACCCTTTGAGGTACCATTTCTTCTTAATGAAGGGTCTCACCACATCAATATTAGGCCTAGGGCCCATAAATTTTCCAAGTAGGGTCAAGGCCATTGATGAAATAGGGTGATCTATCAATGGGTTAGGGATAAAAATAGAAAAACTAGCTTTTTTTAGAACTGAGATATTGTTCACTTTAGGAAAAGAGTATTTTCCAGTCGGTCTTACCCCAAAAAGAGAGGACCATTTTATAACTTCGGGCATCATCTTACTTTTCTTATCTTAGGTTTTGGGAGTAGACTCAGTACCCCTAGTACCACCTGGGTCAAGGAGAGGCCCACCAACCTATGAAATGCTCGTGTTTAGATCTTTCTCTCCATCCATGCTATCCATTAACTTCTCTCCTTTCTATCCTAAGTGTGGTAACCTGCCATTATTGGGTCTCCCACTAGCTCCAGCTCCTGCACCTATTCCAACTCCCACCCCTGCTCTAGTTCCCACTCCTGCTCCAGCTTCTGCCATGGTACTTCTTATTTCTGAGAAAGATGTATTGAATTTTCCAAAAATATAATTGGGGTGGACATAGTAATATTGTTGCCTTATCTTCTTCATCAATTTTAACTCCCAATGAATCCAACGTAATTTTCATTGTGTTAAAATCATTTAGATGATTTGTTACCGATGAATTTTCATATGTTAGAACTATTTAGATGATTTTTTACTGATGAATCACCATGCATCCTCAAATTATATAGCTACCTTCATTAAAAAAAAAAATTCCAATGACTTCATCTCATACAACTTTGCAAGCTTATTCCACAATTCATGAGTATATTTCTCCTTTGCAACATTGAATACAACAAAATATGCTAGAGATGACTAGATTATTTATCTATTTATGCTATCCATGGTATTCCAATTTGTTATGCTATCCATGATTACTCAACCACATCTAGATAAGATCTATGTTGACTTATATTCCAACATAAACTCACCCTATACTAGCAATTTTAGGCTCAAATTTAAATTAGGAGCCAATCAAAATATTAGGATCTCAAAAATGTATTTAAAGTCAAGGTTGAGATCAAGACAAGTACAAAAGGCCATCCATAATTAAATAGGTCATATATATGTGCAAGAAGAAAATAAATGAGAGAAAATAGTTAAAGAAGCACAACTAAAATTAAGGGCTTGCAAGGAAATTAAATCTAGAGAGGCGATAAATTTAAATATTTATTTTAAATAAATGTATATAAAAAAGGAAAATGATGCATGGAAGACTTGGACACTGAAATGGGGTCTAGATAAGGACCAAAATTGTATTTCTTTCAATTTAGGTTGCTACACTAGGAAAAAAAAATTACTTCATAACTTCAAGACCTTATCCACGTCAAATTATTTTCTAAAAGTTTTGGAAATAATTTCCAAAGGTAGCCTTGGAAATCAAACTCAAATAGAATACTAGAATGTTCCCTATTGAGGGTTGAATCTATGATACCAAATTTGAGTAAAAATACCATTGATTCCCAAAAGAAAAGTGTTGTCATGAAGAGTAACTATAATATAATCCTCCTCACAAGAAAAGGAAAAGAGAAAGAAACTATTCAACATTGTAGTTACCTCAACTTGTCCACTAAGCTTCCAAGTCTAAAGAATCCATCTATGCATAATATGGAACAATGATGATTACTGCAAAATATCTAAACAAGATAATTATAACTCATCAAGGATAGAATTAGGAAAAAATATTTCAAAGTGACCTTTCTACATTACCACATAAGGCTGACAAATATGAGAACAAAAAGATTGTCGCAAAGGAAAAGTTAGGGACAAGGCATGTTTATTAGTTGTATCATACACCATAACATGGGTTTCCTTTAAAGACTTAAGGGAAGGAATATAAACAATAATAAGAGGGGAATTAACCACTTTCCATCCAAGTTTTAGAGTAGAGACTTGCTACAAAGCAAGAGAAGGGGCAACATACATAATGTTAGGAATGGGAACACTGAGAAGGGGGGGTGAATTAGTGTTCACTATATTCAATCTTTTTACTTTGCTCTTCAAACTTAACTTGAATTATTAAGAACTTAAATGAACATTAACATAAGAAAGATAGATGAACACAACACATAACACCAATATGGTTACGGGGAAACCCAAATAGGTAAAAACCCCGGTGGGAATTGACACCCACTAATAATTTGTACTAGTGTCTTATGATCCTTGTTAGAAGATCCTTAACCCTATTAGGAGTTGTCTTTACAATGAATTTAGTACAGTGACCTTGTCAAGGGTCGGACCCTCTTGGGAGTCTTTTACAATTAACCCTGTTAGGGGTGGGGACACAATGTCCTAGAGCTCATTGCTCAAATGGTGAAGGCTACAACCTTCTGATCTCAGATACACACTATATCTGTTGGATGAATTGGCACTGTGACACTGCTTATCTGATCAGTTCCTTTAATGTGTCAATGCTTTGACCTCTTTCAAAGCTCTAATACATCTTATCAACTCTTCACACACTTATGCTCTTCTTATCTCAACTTTGTTTCTCAAATTGATGATTACAAGGGGTGCATCTCATATTTATATGTGCTACCAAAACAATTAACTAGGTCGGCCTACAAACCGATTACATACAATACTTCCAATTGAATTGGCTCAAGTGTGTTTATAAAAAAATTTAATTACATGTCTACAACCTAATTACAATAGGTTCATATCCTTTGCAAAACAATATTATAGTCGCTAATCAAATTACCAACAGTCAGCTGCATACACTATTATGTTCTGGCATTCACTGTTTGTGTAACTTCAACTGTCTGTATCTTTGTCATACTGAATCTTTTGATCATGTTCTCTTAGACTAAGTATGAATATACTCTTACCATCTTATGTTCTAGGGCACATACCATAACTCAGTCATATGCATGTGCGCTGATGCTCTGATCTACTGGTGCTCTGTTAATTGTCCAGTCTTTTGTACTTAGCCAATTTCTGATCTTCTGATGATGTGCACTGACTCCAAAACACTATATGACTTTTTTGCCATAATGACAACACTATATTAAGTCATATACAATAGTATATTCAACTTTCCAAAAATCTCCCCCTTTTTCATTGATGGTAACAAAGGAATATGGCAAAGTTACTATCTGTCCTCTTATACAAAAACTCTAACTTATATCTCCCTTAATCTTATTACTATACATCTTCTTTACATATCTATAACTCTATATTCTATACATACTCCCCCTTTGACATTAATGACAAAGGTGCTAAAAATTGAATCTCTACAAGTACTTACAGGGAAAGTACATCTGGATATGCTATCTGCAACTTGTGGATCTCTTGCTTCCAGAATGCAATCAATGCATTGACTGTTTGGAGATGGGCGCATAATGCATAATTCAACTTCTCCATCTTCTCCAAATCTTAGCTAGGACCTTGATCATATGTCACCATAGTGGCATCGATCTCCTTGATATTCTAATTGAGCACATCTAGGGTGGGCGCAAGAGCATTCATTAGCTGTGTTTGTCTTGTCCTTATTTTAGACATCTCCTTTTATACTCTTTCAATCTTGTCAATTTTCCCTGGATATATATTATTACACATGTTTATATTAGTGGAGGGGTCTTCTAATGATTTCCTTACTTCTTCTAACATTGCTTCTGCCTCCTGTATCTTCTTGAAATGATCATCAGTTAGCTTGTCTTGGTCCATACAATCTGCAATGATCTTCCTACCATTTGCTGCGAACTCTTTTAAGGATGCTTGACCAACCTTGAGTGAACTTAGGTCAAGTGAAAATTTACTTACCAATTCACTAAGCCTCTTCTTCATGTACTTTTCTTCTGCAACCAGGGATGCAGATTCTTCCAAGCTAGAAAAATTTGTCTTAAAATTTGAAAGAATTGTGCTCACATCATCCACTGAATGAACCTTAAACACTTTCTTGTCTGAAGGTAGTAGGTTGTTCAATATGTTCACTGACTCAACAAATAGGGGGTTTCTCATCACATGTTTCTCTTTGGCCTTTTCCATAGCTAAGACACTAATCTTGATCAGGTCTTCTTCTCCCCAAGAATCCAGACTAGTGGTGTCTGGTGTCAATCTTGACAACAATGATACAGGAGTGATAGGAGTACTATCCACTACTTCTTACTTTACTCTAATTTTATTTTCAATAGATGGCTCATCTATTGGCTCACTATCTTTTATCTCTACTTCTCCTTTCTCTTTTTTTTCTTCCTTTTCTTTACCTTCTTCTTTCTTTTCTTCTTTTTCTATCTCTTCTTCTTCTCCTTTATCTTCTATCATATCCTCAATCAGTACTTCTTGTTGATTAGGAGGAGTGTTACCACATAGATTCTCAGCCTCTTGAGTGCTTACAAAAGCTTCTTCAAACTTATTCAAATAAATATCTAAGGCCACCATTGCAATCTCAACATTGTCGATAAATATTGTATCATCCATATGTTCTTCTGCCATGGGTGCAAGCTTCTCTGGCTTTGTAAGAGTTTCAACTACAGGCGTTGAGTCTTGAGGACCTGTCACTAGTACATTAGTAATCTCTACTACTTTTTCCTTCTCATAAGATGTTTGAGTGATGGGCACAGATGAAGGTTTCATGTGTTGTTCTAAGAATACCTTTTCAAAGGCTTTCTCTATTTCTTTTGTCACCGGTTCATAATCTTTGTTCATGATGTGTAATGTTCTCATCTTTGTCCTTAAGTGTGGGTTTACCAAATTCTATAACAATGTCTTTTCTTCAACAGAACATACTGGAATATTGTAATCCAATGTTTGTTCTCTGATTCTAAAATCTTCTTCAGTGGCTTGTCTCTTCAAGGTATCCAAAATCTCCCATACCTTATCTGGGATAGCTGTCTTCAATTCAAGAACAGTCTTCTTGAATTTTATCATGTGTTTGGTCAATATCTCATGAATCTCTGATTTGTCAATTGCATGGTATTTTTTATAAAACTTGTCTATTTGATCTAGCCTTCCTTCTTCTACTACTCTAGTCCTTAACACTTGAATACTAGGTAGGAATCCTACTTCCGGAGGTGGCTGCACATTTTTCACTCTGCTTCTTGTGGCTCTAGCTAAAGGGTGGCTTGTAGTAATTTTTTTTCTTCTCTTAGGCATCTTGGGAGATCCATCTATGGTCTCAATGTCAATTGTAATAGTGGGCGTAGGAGTGATAACATTAGTTTTGTCCTGTTTATCTTTTTGATCATCAGTCTTCTCAATCTTGATCTTCTTCAACTTAGGATCATCTTCCTTTGCTTCTACTACTGATGCACTCTCAACTCCCAAAGAAATCTTTTCTTGTCTTGATTTTTCCAATTCTTCTTGAGTTACTCCATGAATCTTCAATATTTCAGAAGTAACCTTGGCTACTTTTCTTTTAGTTGCTACGTTGTTTAAGACTGCATCAACTTCTCTTGTTTTCTGTTCATAAGTCCCCATCTTGGTTCATTTGGGTCCTCAGGGGCTGATAATAGTACTTGAGCATATGCCTCTAGGATTGGCTCCTCAACCTCATATCCAAGAGGATGAATCCACTTTTTCCTTGGTTCCACTGCTTCCATACAAGTTGTATCAGTTTCTACCATGAAACAAATACTATCTTTATACTTTTCAATAATGCTTTTTGGGATACTGTATCTCATCTACATTTTGGCCCTAAATGTCTTTAATTCCAGTGTCATGTAGTCCTTGAGTGTACTATCAGTAGTTGCCTTAAATGATATATGTGGCATTGTAGGAAAACTCTTGTCCAAATACAAATCTGACACTTTTCTAAGAATGTGGAAGTACATGTATATGATTAAAGACCCAAACCTAAATATTTTGGTCTTTTCATGTTTGATGGCCTTAATGTTGTCTGTCAGTTGTGCATGCAATATTTCGCACAAATTGAACTCTCCATTTTCTCTGACAATCCTTATTGCTGCAAGAATTGTGGCCACTGACGCACTGTTCACTTTTCTAGTGTGTTGAAACCTATACCCTAGTATCATAGACATCAATTTGATGTTATTTTCTTCTATAGGCTCTATAGTCATTCGGCGCCTATCACTTCTTGATTTGCATGTTTTCTCAACAAGTTTTCTCACATCCTTGCCTACTGGAAGAATAGCACCTTTCTTAGAGAGACATGTCATCTCATGGATTAGGTCACATGTAATCCTAACCGGCACTTCACCTATCTAGAATAGGTCATCATGAATCCTGCTAAGTATAATTTTTATCCATTTGAACTCATAGAACTCGTATGCAGTAGCATATTCAATTATAGGGTGGTTTTCAAACTGTGCATACTCATCCAAGAAGGTTTTATCTGGTTTCATCATGGTTTCTAAGTGCACTCTTATCATGTCAAGTCCTACTAGTTCCTTCTTACAATATATGTATGCAGGGATGTCTTCGACATGCATAACACCCAGAGGAGTGCGGGAGAATGCCCCTTCTAGGTCATCCAATGTAGATTTGAATGGGTGCCTCTTAAATACATATATTTTCTTCTCTGCAATATAAAATACAATGGGAGTAGCCATCACTTACTTGTATATCACTTTCCTAATGGTTTCCAAGAGCTTCTAAATCAGCGCGATGGATTAGGGCTTCCGCAGCCAATCAAACAAACTGCTTTGCTAGTGAATCAATCTACAATCCTTCACAATCAACTACTAGGGCTTCTTTTCTCTTCAATTGCTCTGAACTCGAATGCAATGAGTGATTTACAAGCTTTTGTGTACTTTAAAGTAAAAAATTTTCCATTAATGCTTGCCACGTAAACCAGACTTTCATTGAAAATCTCTAACTTTTATTCTGCTATTAATCAGCTAGTGCACTCTTGCACATAGGTTATGCTAGTCTCCAAAAGGTTAAATCCAAAGGTGCATACTCTCAGGGTGAGTATACCATCCGCATAGGGGTTTAGAGCTAAATTAGCTCCCCCTATGACCCTAAGGGCCATTCATCCAGATGTAGAGGGTGCGTCCACTATGGATGCATCTAATACATTCTTATCAACCTTATCCTTCTTAGCCTCTAAATCAAGCTCACATCTTTTGAAGCTTTCATAAACTTGACTTCTCCTTCGGTATCCAGAATTGATTCTTCTAGCTTTTTAGGGCTTTCATGACTTTGCATTCTTGATCTATAGAACTTTGAGATGTGTCCAGCCTTGTTACATGAGTGACAAATAATCGGAGGCCTTAAATTCCTCGTCGCATTGACATGGGTTACCATTTTGCACTGTCTAGCTGAGTGACCATTATAGTTACATATCTGACATGTAACATTCAAAGAACTTCTTACATTTGGATGATTCTTATTTTTCTGATTATGTTGAGTCTTGTTCTTCTTACTTGTCTTACAATTCATAGCTCTATGACCAAATTTATTGCATGAATAATAGTAACCATTGAAAGGTCTTACCTCTTTACAATTCCTTTCTATATGTCCATGCTTGTTACATGCATAACAAGTTTGATCTACTGGCTTGCGCTCATCTTTGGATGATTCAACATTATCTTTAGTCTGACTTCTAGTCTCCTTAGCATCTGTGGTGTCTTCTAGTGCTTTCATCCTTGCTCGCATGTCATCAATCTAATTTTGTGCTTCATTAAATCCAATGTCACTGGTATCTCCTTTAAGCTTCCAAGCATACAACTGAGATTCTATCAGATCCTTGCTTGTGTGTAATTTATCAATGTGATTCTTTGTTTCTTTTAACTCAAATTCCAAATTTTATTTGTTGTTTCTTAGGTCCAAGATTTCCATGTTTTCTTGCCTCAATTCTTCATTTAGTTTAAGGTTCTCTTTGATTTTTTCATCATAGACTTCCTGATTGTTAGTTAGCTTTTCATCCAATTCTTCAATCTGATCTTTAAGAGATGTGGTCTCTTCATTTATCTTTTTGACCATGATCCCTAAATCGCTGGTAGAACAATCTTTTAAATCTTTCCTTAGTCTTTTGATGACTACTTGAGCATCACTAACTTTTTCTTTTAGCTCTTCAATTTCTTTTTCAGATCTATCCAGGTCTTCAAGAGCAACTTTGAAAGATTTCTTTTCAAATGTTTCATTTATGTCTTGTCCATGATCTCCTCAAGTGGTTAAAGTTCTTTGCTGAGGACTAGAGCTCTGATACCAATTGTTAGGAATGGGAACACTGAGGGGGGGGGGGGGTGAATTAGTGTTCACTATATTCAATCTTTTTACTTTACTCTTCAAACTTAACTTGAATGCTTAAGAACTGAAATGAACATTAACATAAGCAAGATAGATGAACACAACACATAACACCAATATGGTTACGGGGAAACCCAAATAGGTAAAAACCCCGATGGGAATTGACACCCACTAATAATCTATACTAGTGTCTTATGATCCTTGTTAAAAGATCCTTAACCCTGTTAGGAGTTGTCTTTACAATGCATTTAGTATAGTGACCTTGTCAAGGGTTGGACCCTCTTAGGATTCTTTTACAATTAACCATGTTAGGGGTGGGAACACACTGTCCTAGAGCTCACTGCTCAAATGGTGAAGGCTACAACCGTCTGATCTCAAATACACACTATATCTGCTGGATAAACTGGCACTGTGACACTGCTTATCTGATCAGTTCCTTTGATGCACTGATGCTTTGACCTCTTGCAAAGCTCTAATACATCTTATCAACTCTTCGCACACTTATGCTCTTCTTGTCTCAACTCTGTTTCTCACATTCATGATTACAAAGGGTGCATCTCATATTTATATGCGCTACCAAAATAATTAACTAGGTCGGCCTATAAACTGATTACATACAAAGCTTCCAATTGAATTAGCTCAAGTGTGTTTACAAAAAAAGTTAATTACATGTCTACAACCTAATTACAATAGGCACATAGCCTTTGCAAAACAATATTATAGTCGCTAATCACATTACCAATAGTCAGCTACATACACTATTATGTTCTGGCATTCACTGTCTATGTAACTTCAACTTTCTATATCTTTGTCATATTGAATGTTATGATCATGCACTCTTAGACTAAGCATGAATACTCTTACCATCTTATGTTCTAGGGCGCATACCATAACTCAGTCATACACACATGCATTGATGCTCTGGTCTACTGGTGCTCTTTTAACTGTCTAGTCTTCTGTAGTTAGCCAATTTTTGATCTTCTGATGATGTGCGCTGACTCCAAAACACTATATGACTTTGTTTCCATAATGACAACACTATATTAAGTCATATACAATAGTATAGTCAACTTGGCAACACATAAGACTAGCAACATTTTATCTCATTTGTGCTAGGAGAGGAGATAATAGCCCTAGAAATAGCCCCCTCACTACTCTTCAAAATAGACTCAAAAAGGTTTGAGTGAAATGAGGAAAAATAATTGCCTCATCCTCCACAACCTTAGACTAAGCCCCATTAACATGAAAAGAAAAAGAGGAGGGAAAATACTTAAAACCATATATTTGAGATTTAAATTTAAGGAAGTATCTCCAAAGAAGTGGAGTCATACGTAAAAACATACTACCAACAAAGACTTCTAGATCATAACGTATAGATCTCTTATTTTTCAACTAATCTTGCAATAATATTTCCATAAGGATCTCATCCTCCTCATCAAAAACATCAATGTCATCAAAAAGGGAAAAACTTGGAGAAGATGAAGGGAAAGAAATATATTTTTCTTCCAACAAATCAAGAGCCTCTTTGTTACAAGAAGACTCCCATAGAGCCTCAAAATCTTTATAAACCCTCTCAAGGAAAGAAGGGTCAATAGTTGGATATACCACAATCAAAACTCATCAACTCCTGGTTCTTCATAAAAATAATTTTCTTCCCTGAAAATAGTAGTTGCCTACATCAAAGATCTAGCATCAACACTAACAACACCCTCTCCATCAATTGAAAACCCCCCCTAAAAGGCCTACAATACATTCTATTCTCCATCATCCTCTTTTACCTCATCAAAGTCTCCAACTTCATCACCAAAAGCTCTAGCAGGTCTCGAAAGTTTTTCCTTTCCTGCTACAATCCTTTTTTAAGAAAAAAATCCCTCAAAATGTAGAGGAATCCAGCCACACCCACATATCTCTAGACTGAAAAAGTCAAAAAAATGGAGACTTTCAAAGAAAACCCACAACCCTCTCCATCAATTGCAAAACCCCTCTAAAAGGCCTACAATACATTCTCTTCTCCATCATCATCTTTGTCCTCATCAGAATCTCCAACTCCATAACTCGAAGCTCTACCAGGACTCGAAAGCATTTTCTTGTTTGCTATGATCCTTTCCTACAAAACAATCCCTCAAAATGTAGAGGAATTTAGCCACACCCACACATCTCTAGACGAAGAAAGTCATAAAATGGAGACTTTCAAAGAAAACCCACAACCAAATCATCAAATATGAGCTTCTTGCAAACTGGTGCAAACAAAACCCACATGCAAAAACTTTCTACCAACCTCATCATGATTGATGTAGTTCTCATTACAAGCACACATATTACAACCAAAAAATTATAAATTTCCTAAAAATAAATTGATGGTGAATTAACATGTATTGATCAACAAGTTATAAAATTCGGGTGATTCAACTCCATGGTTGTAATATATTCACCAAACCTGAAACTATGAAAATGAACTATTCACTACTGAAAGTCCCCCTAATTTAATTGGTGTATTTAACCAAATTGCCTCTTGAATCATGAGTCAAATTTTGAATGATGATTTGGACTTGTGTTTGATTGTTTTTCCTTCATTCTATGAAAATATTAAAATACTTGGACATTTAATGCACACATCAAGCACATCTGAAATATAGCTTCACAAAACATAATTAAATCTACATTATTTTTTTATACTAATCAAGAAAAATTAGATCAATAAGAAACATTATTAATTAAAGAAATCCCAATTAGAAGATATGTTCAAACGTAATAAGTAAAACAATGATTTATTTGTAATACATATACATTAAATTGTAATAATACATGACATATTTTGGTAAATCATCATGCATACTAAAGTTACAATTCCAATACTTAATTTCAATCTCATTAAACCTTTAAATATAAGACCCATATTTTTTAGAATTTTTCATTATCTTATAATTATATTTAAATTATTAAAAAAATGTAATTCTCATTACAAGATGATTACTCACTTCACTCACAATTCTTAAATATTGCACTCATAAGACAATGTCAACTTATTTAATCTACCTAAAATTCAATATTAAACTTTGAACTAATTTCACCATATAAAAGATTCTCAAATCAAATACATATGCTTATTCAAACAATATGAATAATTATTCGAACAATATATAATTGTCATGATAAGAATCATCACACAATTTAATGTAATATATTGAATCAACTACCCTCATAAGCATCACAATAACTTTCTAAGGATAATAGGTTCGAAGGTATATCAAAATATTTATACAAGATACCATGGATGCAATTAAAATTATGGTAGTATGTGGTCTACTATATGATCTCACATCAAACTCATGGAAGTATGTGGTATACTATGTGGTCTCCCATCGGAAAGTGAGCAACAACATCAAAACTCTGATTACTAACAATAAGAAAATTTCAATTCAATGAGTTATTTATAGAGTTGAGAGACTATCGCAACTTAAAGTACACTCTGGAAGTTTTAGTAGTTCTCAAATTACTTCTAGGTATCTTAATGAGCGCTCATGGTGAAGATAAACATACTTGAATTTTCTTTCAAATCTTATTAGTTGGTGACAAAATAAGTTACAGCTTTTTTACAAGCTTGTCAGTTGGTGAAGAGCAATTTTAATGATTACGATCTTCATAACCTACCTTCTTAGTTGTTGACAAAGACTTATTAGTTGCTGACAATAAACTTATTAAGGTGGTCTTCTTCCCATGCTTGTTAGTTGGCGAAGAAATTTTCCTGAGAAAGATCTAGATAATGTCATACCCTACCCCATTTCCAAGTGCTTGCCCCTGAAACATATATTACGACATTTATTGATGGGACCTTGTTTTATTCTTAACAATCTAATATATTTTTTTGTTTTATCTCTAGCCATGGCACTATCTCCAGAAATATCTTGTTTTTACTATTAATTTTATCATTATTGTCTATGGTGATAAGGAGCAATAACGCAGTGGGATAGCCTGGGCCATCCCTCTGTTGAATCCTCGTAACATTATAAAGAGAAGAATTCGTGTTCTGACTTCTTTGGAAATTGAGAAAGTATCAACATGACTGCAGAACACAATCTACCATTAGAGGTTGATGGAAAGCAAAGCTGTGATGGTAATAATAGAGCTAGTAGCGATAGACAGATTATTCATCTTACTGTCCATTTTAATTTCTTTTCCTCTGGAAAAACTAAAACATGAGTTTTTAATGTAGAGGTAGATTTAGAGGAGCTCTCAGCAGCTCAGACGGAAATGAAGAAGAAACGTGGAGGATGGAAGACTTTTCCTTTTATTATCGGTACTTTGAATTTCTTATCATATAGTAGGCTTATTCAACTTGAGATAATTTATGTTTGTTGTCTTTAACTATGTCGACTTCTGTATACAGGAAATGAACTATGTGCTACAGCAGCAATCACAGGCCTGGCCGCAAATATGATTGTTTATTTGATTACCAAGTTTAACATAAAAAGTATTGAAGCCACTCATATCATCAATATCTCTAATGGAGGGAATGATCTCTCTCCATTGATTGGGGCATTTCTTGCAGATGCATATCTTGGCCGTTATTGGGCCATTTCCATTGGTTCATTTTTCTCATTCTCTGTAAGTGCTCCATTATGTTCACGTGGCCATGAGCTGTTATTTGTTAGACTCTGGTCTATTATCTCCCAAGTACTTACTGGCGTGTTTTATCTCTACTTTTAGCAGTCTTTAATTTTAGGTTATTTAGAGTTTTAAAATAAAAGAGGTGTAAAAATTTATTCAATCATAAAAGAGATATAAGCAAAGTGTTCAGAAGAGAGCATTAGAGAACCCTATCAAGTAGACTCTACTATCTACTAACTGATCAAACATGAGAGCCAAATCAGGAGGCAAATGCCTTTTATCCACTATATTCCAACCTTGTATTTGTTCTGATGCCCAGTTTAAACAATTCAGAACACCATTCCACTCCTTAGGTATATGTGTGAAAGCAACTGAATCTAACGAGTTACACAACTGAAGAATCTGTCTGATAACTAAATCTAAGTGCCAACTAACATCTCCACGGTTAAAAAGTTCACCACCACCTGAGAATCAGACCCACAAAGAATTCTTCCTCAGCCAAGAACAAAATATTGTTGAACAGCATACAAAATAACAAGAGCCTCCATTAAATTATTAGTATAAAGACCCTTATAAACAGAAAAAATAAATTAAACACCATCAAAGCTGTCCCACCTAACACCACCAATGCCAACATACCCATAATTCTCCAAGACGAACCATCTTTTATACAATCTTCCATTTTTCAACTGTAATACAGTATTGTTTTCTTTTGAGCTTGGAGTTTGACCTAGAATAATAATTCTACAATGTGAGCTGATATTTTTTTCCCTATGTTTGCCTAGTAACTTTGTTTGTTTTATGTCAGGCAATGATCATTCTAATGATGACGACCGTGATAAAGTCCTTAAGACCACGTCCATGTGGGCGCCAGCTACAAGCTTTAGGAAGATGTGATGCTCCCACCAGAAAACAGTATGCAGTTCTCTATCTTTATTTCGCCTTAATAGTTGCAGCTTCGGGGGGGATTAAATACAATTCAGGGACTTTTGGAGCAGATCAATTTGAAAAGGGTAGTGCAAAAGGAATGAAACAGATTCAGAGCTACTTCAACTGGTATTATTGTGTGCTGTTTTTTTCAATAGCGATAGCCTCCACAGTAATTGTATATATTCAATCCAGTGTAAGCTGGGCAATGGGATTTGGGCTGTGCCTGCTGCTGGCAGGAACATCGATGCTATTTTTCTTCTGTGGGACAAAGTTGTACAATCGTGTTCGTCCAGAAGGCAGCCCTTTCACAGGGCTTGCCGAAGTGATAGTGGCGTGCCTCAGAAAAAGGCATTTGCCATTGCCTTCCAATGAAGAGGATTTATACAAAGGAGAAAAATTTGAGGGGGGGCTTCCCCTTACACAGCAGCTCAGGTATTTTCCTTTGACCGAGCAATACTTGTTTGTCTCGAGATTTCTTTGAAGACAAGTTTTGCACTAGTCTTCGTTAGCTAAGAGTGATGGTATGAGACCCAAATTACACAAGAATGGAAAGAAAAAAGAACTAACATATATAAAATCAGAGAAATATACTTATTTATTTATCTCAGACTAACTTTATTCTAAAAAGAATAACAAATTGATTATAAAGATTGTTCTTACTGTACATGCTCTCACCTTGAGTTGTTGCCTGTATGTTCTGTATGGGGATTTATAAAATGGGTGCCCAGTAGCGAGGCCATTTTATTTCCACTAAAATCAAAATCATTAACTTTTGGATGGATTAAAATCTTCCTGCTATGTAATTCTTGTGGAAATTTGGATTATTAATAACTACAATATTGCTGTAAAAACTGTTAATAGGTTTCTGAACAAGGCAGCCATAAAAACGTCATCAGACATTTCAGCAGACGGCCATACAAACCTGAACCCTTGGAAGCTGTGCACAGTTCAACAAGTGGAAGAGCTGAAATCCATTATAAAAACGTTACCAATCTGGAGCTGTGTAATTATCCCACCCATTATGTATTTCCAGCATACCACATTCTCGGTGTTGCAGGCACTGGAAATGGACAGGCATTTGAGTTCCCATTTCAGAATACCTGCGGCTTCTTACTTTGTCTTCAATCTTCTGGCCTCTGCAATAACATTATCCATCTATGACAAAGTGGTGGTTCCCTTGGCAGAAAGAAAGGGGATAAAAATAACACAGCTGAGAAGAATAGGGACAGGCATGGTTATTTTCACAGTAGGAATGGCAGTAGCAGCCATAGTGGAAAGAAAGCGTCTGAGTGCAGTCCATGCAGAGGAAATTTCAGCGCTGTGGTTGGTTCCTCAACACGTGATAATGGGGTGGGGGGAAGCTTTTCAGAGCGTAGGGAAAATTGATTTCTTCTATACTGAATTTCCAGAAACAGTACGCAGCACAGCCACAGCTTTGGTCGCTGCAGGGATTGCAGTGGGCTCTTATTTGAGCAGTTTGATGATCAGTATTATTCATAAAAATAGTGGTTGGCTTGCAAATAACATAAACGAGGGCCGTCTTGATTACTTTTATACGCTCCTCTGCATAATGGGGGTCGTGAATTTTGGCTACTTCATAGCATGCGCTCGTTGGTATAAATACAAGACAAGAATTTAGGTGGGCTAATGTATTATGAAATTAGATAAAAGGTGTATTGTAAAATTAGATACTGGTATCTACTTTTTATGATTAAAGATTGTAAAAAGTTATCTTTTTATTACTGAAATGGTATCAACTTTAATGATTATGTTTAATTTAGTGAATGTTTGGGATTTTTTTTTGTTTAACTTTTGTCTCGGCTTAAGTCTATGGGTTGGGTTTTATTTAGTAGTTTTTTATTTGTTTTTTTATACAAATTTGTTTTGCTCAATATAAAAATTTTCTTTGTCACTTGTTTGAGTAATATTTGTTTACTCTATACTTTTTGTGCCTCTTAAATCGATAAAGTTCAAATATATCTTGGAAGTATGGCTCACTTAGGTTAGTCTTGAAAATAAGTGTAATAGAGTAAAGATATCAAGCAAATGCTAGACTGAGAGATTGGGAGCAATGAATCTCTTGGTAAGGTTTCCCTAACAAATGGCTCTCCATCTGCGAACTGGTCGTTGACATCTCTAACTTGGTGTCTCATCTTTCACTTAAAATGCTACCTACTACTTCTACTAGAAATGTATTTGTTAACTCTCTACTCAAATATTATTTTGTTGATTTACTTCATAAATATTTAAAGGGACCTTCTACCTAACCTACAAAATGCCTCCCCTATGTTGTATTTGTTTCAAACACAGTGTTGCAAAAGGAGGTGTTGGATTGTATTTCTTATCTTGAGAAGCTTATGCTTAAAGGAGGATTTAAACACTCATGGTTGTGTCTTCCTACACTACACTCCTAGATCTTTGCAAACTAGAACTTGTTTGTTTTAGAAAAAATGGAGATTTATCCTTGTACTTTTGGTTTCTTTGTGATTTTCTTCAACTTCATAAATGATATGTATGTTGATCTATCTCTAGGTGTCTAAAAATGGGTTTCACATACTTTTTCATTTCACCCTTCGACACCCCTATTTAATCGCCTAGTGGATCCTATAATTGTTTTCAACAATTATGTTAGGTCCCCCATCTCCCTTCCACTTTTGGTGGAATGTTTCTTATGAAACTATCGGCAATAAACTAGGCCAATTGGTCAAGGTCAACCCTAATACCAACCTTTTCTTCCACATCTCCTATGCAAGGATTTTAGTGGATTTGGAAATTCAAACCATTGTCTATAGATATCTCACTTAAGCTAGGTGAGCTACATTAGAGACAAATCATTAATTACAAAGGGATCTCATTGAGGTGTAGACACTAGTTTGCAACTGTTCACTTGGCCTCTTGTTGTCTTCATGGTTCACATCTTCACTCCTCTCCTACTTGCTTGGAAAATGCTAAATGGTGTCATCTTACAATTTTTCCTATAGAATCAACTTCTAGGTCAGATTCTCTAATAGTCCCTATACCCCCTTCTCCAACTATTGTTCTTACCTTGGTGACTCATGTTTTCTTACCATCTAAATATCCTACTCAAGTGGCCCCTATCTTTTTGGTTGGTATTGATCTCATTATGTTGGCCCCTATTCCTAGAGCTCCCCTTGTGTTAGATCATTTTGTTTGTGCCCATATGGCCCTTATGATTCTCTTTAGAGTACTTGTCTTATCTTGTACATAGTTCCAAACACCATATCTCCAAACTATTACATTCCTTTTCTAGGTATGGAAGCTCGCTTGACAAACTTGTCTATTACTTCTTGTTCTAGTGTATATACTTTATTTAATTACACTTAGGCTTTTGAAGCTTACTTAGTCATCCATTCACATTTGACACTTATCACTTATTTTGGATATAAGGTTTTTTAGCTCCTGGTTCTTTCCGATCTCACGGGGCTTAACTTTTGTCATATTATTTTGGAAAATTTCTTATTTTGAGTGAAGATAAAATATTTTACCGTAATTTTTTTTTGGAGGATTAATTTTTTTAGGAGGCAAGGACCACATGCTCTTCTTGGTGTGCAGTCCACAACACCAGCTTCATCATCCTTTGGGGGTGGGGGAGGGAGGGGGGGTCTTATAGGCTTCTGCACTTCTTACCTCTTTTTTGGAGGATAGTTTTTTTTCCACTGGGTTTCCTATCTTTCTCCTTTTTATGAGAGATTTCATTGTATATGCATACCACACAATGCTAGTAGCCAGTACTCATTTATTATCTTGTCTTCCTAAGTTATGCTTAAGTGGGAGTGTTAGTATATATATTTTATTTAACTAGACTTATGCCTTTAATGTTACTTAGTCATCCATTCATATTTCACACTTGTTGATCCAAGTTGTAATCATTTAGGAGTTCTCTAGAGATGTGTTGATTTCATTTTGACACATCATCCTAGGTTTGTATGAGGCAACTTTCCAACACTCATTGAGTGTTGGTTTTGACTTCGGATTTGACCCAATCACTCTTCCTATATGTATTTTTCATCTCATGTGCTTCTTGATCAATGGATGGTCGACTTTGGGCTCTAACTTGTGCTATTTGTGCTTTATTTTATCTATCTTAGATCCTAGATTTCTACAATTTTGATATTTCTTCTAGTATAGCTTTTCTTGTTTCTTTCGATATGGATGTTCCTTCTTGGACAGATATACACAAGAAGAAAAAGGATCATTCCCTTTCAATCTAGAAATCTCAAGTTATTTCATTTGACCCAGTCTTTGGTCCTAACTTTGATATTCATTAGGTATAAATTTTGTGATCTAGTGTAGCTTTTTATTGTTGTTCTTTTAGTTACCTAGGGTAAATTTTTTATTTTTTCCAATAACAACTTGTATTTTTAATGGTTCAAGTCTAATCTATAATGGTTTAAGACCCTTCCCAAATTATTTTAATAAAAAATAAGCAAATGACATAGATTAGTGCATGGGGTATATGCACAAAGATGGGGGACCAAAAGGGTGCCACTTTCCTTTTTGGTCCCCCATCGACCATAGTGCATACGCACTAAAGCATGTGTGCCTTATAGGGCACATGTGCTATGGCTTGGCTTGCCCAAGCGTTAGGCCTGGACAATTCAAACCATAGTGTGTGTGCCCTATAGGTCGCACGCACTTTGTAAAACACTATAAAGTGTTTGTTGTGTTTGGGAAAGCCCATTTTCCTTTTCACAAACCTGTGTTTGCTGTGAAAGAGGGCTTCCCAAGCGCATACACAAAATCCCTTTGCTTGTTCAATCCATCAATTTTTATAAAGAATGGCTCCACCACATCATCAAGCTCGATCCAGAAGAAGAGGTAAGTGTTTTTACAGCCCATGCCTCTTATTTGTATTGAAATTTCAATTTTGAAGCAATTTGTTTTGTTAAAATTTATTTTCTTAGATTTTATGTGTAATTAAGATTTTAAAATCTTTTTTTTTTTAATTGCCAGGAAGAAATGATCTCCCTAAACAAAACCCTCAACCAAACCCTCCATCTCCTCATCAAGAAATGAATGAAGAAAATAACCAAGAAAATGAACCTCAACTACCTCCACCAATCGAGAAACCTCCTCCTAGAACACAAGAAAATTTGATCAACCAAATTGAAAGAGGGAAAAAAGAATTAGAATCTTTAATTAGGATATTAAAAGATTCTATTGCTACAAATCCTAAAAGGGAAAGACTTGCAAAATCATTGGAATCAATCTTGACCCATGTAGGCTCAGTTAGTGGGTAACTTAATTTATGGCATGATAAAAGAGGAGAACAAAAACAATATTATGCAAATAAATTATCATATGAGGACATAAAAGGGAAAAAAATCACAAAAGATGACATTTGCAAACTCTTTAAAAAACCAAGGGACACTGATACTCTTAGAAATACAACAAGGAGGTTCTCAATTCATTAGTGCTTGAATGAAAACATTAAAAACAACTTTTGGGAGAAATGGTGGATGGTATTTGATTCCCCTCCCTGTAAAAATCATGAGGCTCCTACATATTTCTTGAGGAAACTCTATTGCGAGTTTGTACTCAAGGAGGTGCCAAATTATTTTAACTTTCTAGATTCTCAGGGTAGAGGAGGGGGGTCATCATTTGATAGAGCTAGGGTACATCGTGACCCTAACACACCTAGGGTTCCTATTGGAAAGTCAGAGGTGGATCATGTTAGTATTCCTTTCATTGTGAAGGAACGTGTAGAGGTGGACACACTAGGCACAATTGGTGCTCTGGCAGAGACTCTCATTCAGTGTTCCACTCCTTTAGTTGAGGGTGACCATGGTCAATCTTTGAGGGAGCATATTTTTCAATCATGTGGATCCTTGTGCACATTTGGTACTACAGAGAGAAAGGAAGACGATCATGGAATGATGATTGATGATTTTTTAAATATGACATTTGGCATTGACACACAAGTAAATATTTCTAGGTTCATTAAATTTTTTTGATCATATTTCATTTATAAAAGAATAACTAATTAATTTAGTATCTATTGATTATGATCAAAATTCAGGGAAAGAGTGTCGGTGGTGGTGGCAGTGTCAATGATCCTCCCATCCCCTTCTACACATCGTTGTCAAGTCCACAAGTGTGTATCGAATAAAATATTTTAATTAATATATTTGATTATTATTTAATTATATGAATGATTGTATCATAACTTATTGTGCATGTGCATTAGTTCACTAGTGGACCATCGACATTCACAATAGACAGCAAAGGGCATCATGCCACTTTCCTTGAGGTATCTTTATTTTCATGTTAATTTGATTTACTTGACTATATTTAAGTAATAAATAAATGAATAACTAAATTACTAGATAAATTATGATCAAAATCCAGTGGCAAAGTGGTCATTGTGGTGATCACATTCTTTCACTTGGATTTGTGACATCATCATTGAGTCCACAGGTATATACATAATAATGCATTATAATTAACATGTCAGTAGTATGTTCTTATATGAATGGTTATATTATAAATTTCCATGTACCATGTACATGTGCACTAGTTGATTTTTGGAGCTTCGACATCAACACTGCATACCGAAGGACACGGTGGAACCTTCACCGAGGTATCATTTATTCATTAGTAGGGTTGTAAAAAATATATGTAATCTTGATAACTAAATAATACTTTTGTTGTTTCATTTTTAGTTATTAACATCAGATCCTCCTCCTATCCATGATACTTTGGATCATGGAGTAGTTGCAGCAGTAGCTAGTTCTAAAGCACTGACTAAGGTATGAAAGAGATCACTTAATTTTAATTGTTATTAAATTAATAGTTTGTATTGAATTTTATAATGATATTCATGTATGTCTTTTAATTATTATTTAAATCATTATTGTAGGGACTTATTACTCCATATCGTTAGCATGTGCCTTCAGTGGATGTACATCATGACTATTTGCTAGCAGTAAGCGAATATTCTATTTTATGTCATTGTATAATTCAATTTTGATGTATATTAGTTTTTGATTAAGTAAAATAGGTTTTACAGGGACCCTGAAACCCACAACAGTGTAGGATAAAAAAGTTAAGCATGAAAATCAAACAGAGTATAGCAGTTCAGAGTACTAAGGAACAGGCCACTACAGGGCTGAACATGAAAAAACAAAGAAATAGTCAAAATAAGGCAAAAAATAAGGGCACCAGAACAAGTTATGCCAAGCTCCTGAGCATGACAGTCACGTTGCTTTCGAGGGCCTCTATCAGTTGAATAGTGTCTTTCACATTCTAAATTTGGGATCCTTGGGGATCAATTTTCTCCCTATTTTTCCTAATTCTTGCCCTAGTTCTTTTTCCTAGTCCTTTAGTGGGCTCCTTCTCATCCTCCCTAGTCCTCTGATCAGCTGTGGTTTCTTTTTTTCTTCCATTTTTTTAATTAACAGCTTCAAGTTTTCATTGGAAGTTTTGAGGATATTAAAATTTTGCTCGACAACACTCTTAAGGGTTTTTTTAGGCTTATCATTTTGGATTCCACGTGTTGGACCCTGGTGAATAGTGGCAATTTGGAATCACCACTATTTGTGTATGTGTGTGGGGAAAATGTGAGATTCACTCCTAAATCCAAATTCTCAAAGGAGAGATCCAATTTGATCAACCAAAAGGTTAATATGCAATCGAATTAATCTATGAAGAATATGAAAGAGAGAGAGAAACCCAATATTTCCCTATAGTTGGATTAATCTTGAAATTTGAAATAATTGAAGTGCAAATACAGAAACTAGATTCATAGTATTACAACTCTTTTTCTTGTCACATTTTAAAATTTTGAGTCTAACTATCTTCAATTTCTTGTTGAAGTTCAGAGTTTGCTAATTTCAGGAAAAAAAGTGGCATCTTATACCCCATTTTTGGTCCCCCATCTTTGTGCACTTACCCCATGTAGATTTGTTACTCATAGTAATACACCATGATGAAGTGTTTTGTTATTTATAACTTCTTGAATACCTATAAGAAAGAGATGATGAAGGAATGGATTTGAGTGCTAATAAATGCCTTTTAATATTGACATATTTCATTAATTATCTAGGTTTAGGTTAGTTTTAGTTGTTAAAAAAAAAATTAGTTGATAAGTTATTCCTATAAGGTATTTTTTTAATAAGAATATAGGTCTTTATAAGCCACATGAATGTAATGAAAGAGTATCCCAATTGAATCATCTAAATAAAAAAATTATCATATCATTTTATTTGTTCTATGAATTCTATTTTACATCTTTAGTCTTCATATTTGGTATCAGAGCAGTGTAGTTATGGAGATCTTACTAAGCTGTTCCTTTAGCTAGATATGATAGTTTTTGGTTATGACTATTATTTAGCAGTGTGCATATCAGTGCCTACATGATAGTAAGTTTTAAAAAAATATGGTTTGAAGAAAGTTGGCTCTATAATTTCCTTAATGTCTATAATCAAAGTTGCAATTAATCAAAAAAAGGATTGGCCTAGAAGAATATTGTTTTATACTAAAAGTATGAGGCTCCAAAAGATGGAGAAGTTCTGCTAGACTCTCAGATATTTGTCTCATTGTTCTATGGAGAGATTCGAGTAGCGTGTTGAAGTAAATATTGTGGCATCGGTATCTCAAAAATATATGTACTTGTCTCTTATATCATTTTCCAATAGACATGTGTGAGCCTTCATAATAAAAGTGTCTGGGATTCTATTATCCAATACTGAAGTTGTGATGCCATGTTATTCCGCATCTCCACATTACCAGGCAGTGATAGGAAATTACTAAGGTATTTTTATTTTGAGCACCCAAAATTCATCGGGCCAGAATCCTCCTAGTATCTTGGGGTTCGCACAAGCATCCTAAAAAAATTATCAAAATAAAGTAACAACAAGTTCTATCCACATGATATGGTTGATGGCTCTGTTGTGGTGAACAGGTTGCAAGATTTAATTTGATCGTTGATTGGTTCACCTTATCTTCAAGATTATTAGTGCCCATTGTATCTATAATATATTATCATTTGGTATCATCTAGCTACTATGCTGAATTTCATACCATGTGTAGGAAGTGCTAAAGTAGAATAAGGTATGAATGTCGCGTGAGGAAAGAGAACTTGAATAAATATTATGAATTATTTATTCTTAATGGTCAAGGTTTTTTTGGTTTTTTTTTGGAATGAAGGCGCGGCTTTGGTAGGGTAAAAGAAATTTAAAATATTATTGGATATTGGAAAGGATTCAAGCATCAATGTTGGTTAGTAATTCAAAGAAGTGGAGTTTATAAGGTTTTCATTCGGTGGGGTGGGGCTTGGTACTTTGAATTTATAATTTTGAATATTATATGTATTCAATTAATAAGAAAGGGGTGCTTTGGAGATATAAGACTGGTTATGGTATGGGTCTATCATTGATTGATGTCAACATTTTCATCTTTTAAAAATGGCTACATGAATGTAAATATTACATGTGTTTCTAAACCATCTTTGTTATACATTTCAGGGTCTTCAAAAACTCGCATAATGCATCAAATGGACATATTGTAATAGGATATTATAAGAGAATGGAGGCAAAAAAGGCGGGAGGTTTTCTATCATCGTGAGCTAGCTTCTTTCTTAGGGATGATCCATTGCATGAGAAACTTAACATATTTGTGCCCCTAAAGAAAAGAGGGGGCTTGGAATATTTTTCTTTGAAGAAAATATGGGGCTTAACATATTTGTGCCTATGATGAAAAGAGGGGGTTTGACATCATGATTGTCCCTTTAAGGAGCAAGGGGGAGAAAGGTTTGGTTGAGTGATTTGTCAAGAACTTGAGGAAGCATTCATCATAGTTTGAGGAAGTGTAATTTTAGAGGAAATGTTATCTCGTGTGTAGGCATTTATTGGGGATTTGTGTAGCAGAGGAGAATTGGTTCCACAACACTTGAGGAGGCGCTAGACAAACTCGAAGGATATGTGGACTTTTAGAGGAAAGGCATCTCATGTGCAACACTAGAAGAGGTATTAGGCACACTCTGAGGAGATGTGAAATTTTTGAGGATATGTGTCTTATTGTGCATGGGAGGTGGGAACACTCATGTTGTGCAAATGGTTTCAGGTTCTACAGTCAAGATATCCTTTGATGCAATCAGTTTGGTGTTTCTTGAATGAGCGAGGAGGATTGGTGAAGATACTTCATCAAAGTCTCCAAAAGGGTTGGGTTCAAAATCATTACAATGTTTCACTTGTATTCGAATTAATGTAATAAAGGGGGGAATGTTGGCATATTTCATTAATTATATAGGTTTAGGTTAGTTTTAGTAGTTAACAAAAAATTTAGTTGATAATTTATTCCTATTAGGTAGTTTTTTAGTAGGAATAAAGGGCTTTATAATCCACATGAATTTAATGAAAGAGTATCGTGATTAAATAATCTCAATAACAATTTTATCATACCATTTTCTTTGTTCTATGAATTCTATCAAATAGCTTTAGCATTCACATTTAAATACATTTATATAGCATGAAATCATGTATTTATATGTGATTATTTGGCTTATAGTGACTAAAAGAATAGACATGTAAGTCACTTATATTTGAGTTTTAAAAGTTTATTGGTTGATTCTACCATGGTCAAGTCAACCTTAAATCAATAGAAATAACTTGAAATAGGGAAGTGGTAATAGATGTATTGATATAGGAGTACAAATGAACATAATTAATATATAACTTAGATTTGACATGTATTATAAGAATGTTTTATTGTAAATTAGAAATATCTTCATTTAATAGTTTTTGAATGTTTCATAAAATTAGTATAAATTATCATTAGTTATCACTATACATTTCTCATTACTATGATGCAAAAACTTATGTTTGTGATGAAGTGTCTATGGAACACAAAATAATACATGGGACATGTTAGAAGAATATTATGTGTTAAAATTCTAGGAATCAGATCAAAATCAAAAAGTTAAAGACATCAAACCCTAAAACTAATAAGAAAATGGATATGACTAATGGATTCCCATATGGCTAAAATATTTCAATGGTTACAAAATAATTTAGGAGATTAGTGTAGTTATTTTGGGTCATGCATAAAGAATATTAACTATGAAGATTAAATAAATATATGTTTTCAACTAAATTCTCTTCTATCTTGAATGCCTCATATACCTAGCTATAATGTATAATGGGTTACTTTCCTTAATCAAATATGGGGTGCTAACTCACAAAATGTGAAAGAGATTTAAATACTCTATCCTAAACTATTGGTTGAAATAATGAAGTTATCTCTCTAAGAGATTTAGTGGTTAACACTATTTTGTACCCTTAGATCTTGTTCAGATGTTCTTATATATTTCTCAACAACATATTGGGTAGGTGTAGCAAGATGGCAAACAAAGAGCAAGTCCAAAATGATTTTTTCCTAAAATTGATTTAACATGAACTTAGAAGAACCATTTAAAACCTGTGCTCTAAAAATTGGAGATACCAAAACAAAAATAATGTAGCACTTTGAATCTACCTCCTAAGTGAACTATTTTTTTCCAAAAATAGATAAGATTAAGAGGGTCAAATCCTTCTTGCACACAAAATATTTCTTATTTTTTCAAAAAAACATAACATATTGTCAAGTGTTTAGGTCAAAAAAATTAAAGTTGCATTTTGCATTTTGAAAATCCTTTTGGTTGAAATATAGTTAAGAATGAGTAATATAAGTTGTGGATTTTTTGTAACTTTTTGCTAGTTTTTTTAAAATTATTTTTCAAAGTGGACACTGTATACACCCTAAAATGGTCGCCTAGACTTTGGGCCCCCATTCAACAATTTTTCAAATCCCTAGATCAATATTTTCAAATATCAACAATATGAACAATATCAATTATATCAATTTCTTTGATCAAATCATAATCAATTCAATATTTCCTAAGGTTTGAGCCTTATTTAATTTAAAAGAGAGAAAAATAAAAATCTTATTTAATTAAGAGAACATGCTCCCTTTTAATTAATTAATAAATCCATTTTAATTAATTAAAAATCTCTTTAATTAAATAATAAAATCACTTTATCCTAAGCCTTTATTTAATTAAAAGAAATTTCCTCCCCTTTTATTTAAATAAAAAATCCCCACTTTTCTTCTTATCCTATGTTGCACAAATAAAACATTTATTCTTATTTTATAAAAAGAGAAAAAGTACTTTTTGTCTCATATGGACACTAAAGTCAACTCTTATTTTCCTATTGGAGGATATTTGTGCACAAGGATCAAGCTTCTTTTTTTCTCCATCGTTGATTAAGTCTTTTGCCTCTTAATCTCGATCGTCCATTGATTTCTCATTCTCTATAAAAGAAGAGCTCTCTTCCTCATTTTCATATCTTAGGTTTTTATGCTAATGTTATGTTGCAGGTTTTCTAGGTCATTTGAAGCTCTTTGAAAACATTCTTGCATTCAAGCTTTGAAGACATTGTTGTTGCATTTCATTTAGCTTGTTTTCTTACATCATAGTTGCATAATCATGGCATTTTTAGTATAGATTTTCTTTATGCAATAGATTAATCTCACATAGCTTAATAGGAGGATTTGTAACACTTGTATTTTCCTTTCATAGCATAGCTTGCATCTTTCATTCTTATAGATTAGTTTGCATTGCATTGCATCCATATTGATTTCATTGGAGATATTGGCATTGTTGCCCTTGTCTTTGATTTGGAACCTCTCATTGTGTGGTTGACTAGCAAACTCATGAGTTTATAGCTCTAGCTAAGAGCAATTTTACAAATCTTGCAACTCCATGCATAAAGAGCTATGGATCAATTTGTGAGGGCTCATTGTTGAGTTTTCTTGCATGTAAAGATTCATAGAAGTGTGGTCACATTTTCACCATACAGACACATCCTAAAAAACAAATACCTAAGCATTGAGCATGCAAGTCACATTAGCACAACACCTCCAAATCTCAATACCCCAATCATCCACCCCAACAACACAAATGTGCACAACACAACTAAAAATAGAATTGTTGTAAAATTAAAACAATTATAAAAGCCATAGAATATAATTTTAAAAAATGACAAAAGATTGCTTAAAAACAAGATCACGCCTATTTTGGACTCCTCTACCTGATGAAGAATGATGTAGATCAATATACCAATATGCATATATCCCTTCTCCTCCAACATTAACGTCCTATCTTTTTTCTTATCCCAACTCCAAACATAGACAACAAATAGATGACTCCAGTGTTCTTTCCAAAAATATGGATGCCCTCTCTTTCAAAAGCTAATTAAAAATATTCTCATTCCTTCTCTCATTGGAAGGATTCCATTTGCAATATTCTCTCTTTCTCTCTTGGACACCGTTTCTCACATGTGGGAAATTTCTTCATGTGCCCACACATCCTTGATTTTTCCATGTGTCCCTACACTTTCTTATGCTTACTGGAAACTTTTTCATGTGGTCAAACTCGTCACATTTGAAAATAATTATAAAGAATGGTTAAAATTGCATATAACCAAGTTTAAGGTTTCCAAAAGGGTCATATCCCCTAGCCCTATGACCTAGGATGTTAGGAAACGCATACTGTAGTGAAAATGACCAAAAAAGAATCATTTAATCATGAAATAAATATTGGGTTCACACAAATAATTTAATGTGACATTTATTATATATTCATTTAATTATGAAAATCATATATTCTTTAAAAAATTAGCATAAAAATATTGGATGAACTACATGGTGTTAACTAATTACTTCTCACCAAAGAGATTAAAAAAATTCAAAAACAAAGTTTTCATTTTAGAGGGAGCACACTAGACACTATGTTATGATTTTTCACAAAAAAATGGTCCACCACTTTTTGTGCTCCCCATTTTTTAGGGCCTTAAACTGCACCATTTTTTAAAAATATTAATATTTTAGAAACTAGATTCGAAGTACTACAACTAGCTTTTTTGTCGCATCTTGAAATATTGAGTTTAACTATCTTCAATTTCTCATCGAAATTTAGAGTATTCCGATTTAAGGGAAAAAAATGTAGCATCTTATACCCCCTTTTTGGTCCCCATCTTTGTGCACTTACCCATAACAGAAGGAGTACCAGTGGTGGAGAATTCTTTATTGGCTCCCAATTAGTTCCTTGGTCAATCAACAAGGATTTTGTAACTCTATCAACTACTAAATCATAATATATTGCATCATCATCATGTTGTACTCAAGTTTTATGAATGAAGTAGACTCTGAAGGATATAGGAATTTATTTTGATGAACCAATTCCTATCATGTGTGATAATACCAGTATTATAACTATGTCAAAGAATCTAATAATGCATTGTAGAACAAAACATATCATATCAAATATCACTTTATCAAAGAGAAGGTTGAGGAAGGTACAGTTAATCTATTGAGTATGTACCCAAGAAGGAACAGATAGAAGACATATTCACCAAACATTTGTCCAATGAGACTTTTGAGTATCTTAGGGGGAAGCTGGACATTTTGCCCCTTCCTAGTGATCACTAAATGCACTGATGCGTGCATTGGTCTAGTGCTTTGCATTTCTATATTTTTTGGATTAGTGCTTGGTGGCTTCCTTGCAAGTGGAGCAAAGTATGTTAGCAAGGAAGAGGTTTCGTGGCCCTTTCATATTATTGTAAAAGCAGGAGAAAGTTGGAGGAAGGTTGAAGTTCATTTCTATATTTTTTTATTGATGAATGTTTCCATTAATGACAAAGGGGGAGATTGTTAGAATGTGAGGTAGATTTTATTTTATTTGTTATCATTAATATTGTCAATAATGTCAACATATCATCATCCCAGCTAGAGTAATCTTTAAGAAACCCCCCTCTTAAAAAAGATATAAAATCTTGGCGAATCTTTCATTTTCTTGAAAAAAAAAATTAATTTCTATTAGCGAATCTCTCAAATTTTTTGAAAAAAAAAAAGTATTCTTACTGGCGATTATTTTTGAATAATATTTTTTTAGTAGAAAATATTGGTGAATCTCAAACAATAAAAATAAATTAATTAATCACCATGGTGAATACTTCTATTTAAAAAAATAGAATTCTTAAAGAAAATTATTAGGCTTAATGTGGAAATATTTGATGGGTTTAAGGAATAAACTCTATAATAATTACTTGCTACCATTTATTTAAAATATAATCTAATAACCTCATTGTATTGTGTGAGAAAAATGTATAGATATTTTTAAATACTAATGGGGCCCAAAATTTCTTCAAGACCATTGATTTATATTGAGATCAATAATCCGAAAGAAATTTTAGTTCCCAAAGCATTAAAAACCAAATAGTAACATTTTTACCTCACAGAATATAATGAGGGTCACTAGATTATACTTTAAGTCAATAATGGAAACTAAAAGTAAGTGATAGATCCCTACAGTGATTAATAATCATGATATATTATTGGAGAATTAAAAGTTTGGCGAATTAAATCTAATCATGTATCGAATATTGCGGCAAATTTTTGAGTTTAATTTTTTATAAAATAAATTATTTTACGATTTAACTATTTCTAAATCAAAATTTTGTAAAAATGTGCCGATTTAGGTTGCCTTAAATCTTGAATTATTAGCCAAATTTGGATTCTCAATTTTACAAAATTAGCCAATTGGTGAATATTAGCCACTAAAAAATACTATGAGGTTCTCAGCCTCTTATTGTATCAGTTTCTATGTAACTGACTAGATTGGTATATCGGTTGATATGCATCGATAGTTTGTATGCTTTAGTTGAGGTATTCATCGATAGTTTTTGGTGATTTTTCTTTATTGGTTGCAACATGTGGATGATTGTATGATTTGGATCAATCCTATTTGGATGTGTATCTCTTTTATTTTTTAGTCCCATCTATGTGTGTGTAATGTGTTGATCATATCCATTGGAATTAAGTGAGGCATGTTGTAATGTTCAAGGTGGTCCTCCTTTAATTCCTTACCACCATATAAATTTCTTAGTGTGACCTATTTCAAATGGTTTGGTCGACCTATTACTAATTAAGTAGAGCGATGAGTTTAGTTGGTTGTGTAACCGATGAGACTCATGTGTGGTGATATGTGAAGTGATTGTGAATCTATTTACAAGATATATGTGTTCATGTGTAGCACCATGTTGATCTTAGTAGTAGATTCTATCTTTTTCATATTTTTGATAGTGGGCCTTATTGTATTGGTAGTGAGGACTATTATATTAGTAGTGAGCCCTATTGTATCAGTGGTGAGCCTTATTATATTGGAAGTGATCCTATTTACAATGAGCATAACCAACAATGAGCCTTTTTTTAAAAACACCTTACCTATGTCACCTTAACAGATATTTTTGGTTCAAAAAATCTTCTCAAAGAACTCAATGTTACCTTCCTGGTGCTGATTCCCAAGACCTCTGGTGCGGATTCTTTTGAGCAATTGATGCAGGAGCATCCTGGGTGTAAGAGCAATCTTGCATCACCCAAAAATATTTCTATTTTTTGTATTCAATAAGGGCTATCTTGTGGAGAGCTACTATTTATGAAAACTTGCTATTTTTTAGTAAGTTGGTCTTACGATCTTGAAATATTTTGATTTCACATATGGAGGTTCATCTCAGTCATATCAGCCTGCCAGTAAAGTTTCATGGCTAGATCAGGTCTAGTTTTGAAGATATTGAAGATTTTTGGTATTGGCAACAGGGTACAGAAACTTCAAACTCAGTTTTGAAGGCTTTAGAGGCCCCGGATGAGGTCAAAAATTTGGGTGATGGGCGCTTGTGCGGGTCAAGCCTGTAGAGCACTTCGTGGCATTTCCAGAATGGGGTTATAATAGTCAATCGGGTCAACTGGTGATGACTTATGGTCTTCGGAAGTTGGGTCACCTGGAATGGCGAAAAATAATTTTTCTTCAAAATTTATGTTTGGGTTTCAAAACTCATTTTGAGCTGACTTTGATGTAATAAATTGTGAAATAAAATAATTCTAAGTTTGGTCGGCCCTAAGGGCTAAATTTCTAGAACCTTCTCGGGGGGTGGAAATTGCCTATATAAAGAAGGCCCGTAGTGTTGTCTAGAGTAGTTCGGGGTAGTAGATCTGGGTATTGATTCGAGGATTTTTTCCTACAGAATATTGTAATGGAATGGCCATGTGGCTTTGCATATTGTAATTTTGAAAGTCTGTAATTCCACATTTGTGGAGATAATAAGAAGCCAATTTTCTATTCTTACATATTATTGTTGTTGTTTCTCTATTTCTGTTATGTGTTTGTGGTACTAAGGGGAGCACCCTTCATCAAGTGGTATCAGAGCAGAAGTTCCTAAGTGTGTAAACAGATCGCCGACTGTGAGGCAGTTTGCACCAGGATCGTGGTTAGGGTTTTAGCATGCATCGCGAAAATGCCTCCACGAAGAGAACGTGGCGGAAGAGCTAGTGCTGTGCACCTGAGGTTAAAGAGCTGCAGAGACAAGTGTGAACATTGCAAGAAGAGATTCGTAGAGGAATGAATCTTAATGTCAAAGACAAAAGCGAGGATGAAGCCGAAGAAGAATATCAAGAAGGAGAAGCTAAAATTGTGAACCAGGAGGAAGAAAGACTTTTTCGGGCGATTTCCAAGATTGGGAAAAGACCTAAGATTGAGGTTCCTACATTTTCTGGAAATCTTAACCCAGAGGAATTGATCGACTGGATCAATGAATGTGAAGAATATTTTGAGTATGAAGATGTTGAGGATCCTGATAGGGTCAAATTTGCGAAGGCCAGACTGAAAGGTCATGCGAAGATCTGGTGGCAAGAAATTCAATTGGAGTGAAATAGAAGAGGGAAAGATAAAATCACAAGATGGGATCGAATGGTGGATAAATTGAAGCGATAGTTCATTCCTGTTGATTATGAGCTTGACCTACTAAAGAAAATGCAAAGTTTGAAGCAAGCAGGAAGATCTGTCCAAGAGTATACAGAGGAGTTCTATTGACTCCTCATTAGAACAGGCCATGCAAAAGCCGATAAGGAGAAAGTTTCCCGATACCTTAATGGGTTGAGGCCAAGCATTCAGGAGGAGTTGAATCTGGTTCAGATGAACAGTATTGAGAAGGCATACCAGTTTGCCCTAAAAGTAGAGGAAAAGCTGAATAAGAAGTTTGAGAGTAGACAAAATGGAAGAGGTCATGGTGGAAGATCTGGTGGACGGTCATATGGTGGCCAAAATGAAGATCCGAAAAAGAAGGATGAGGCCAGTAGTAGCCAGAATCAGAGAGGAAACAATTCCAATCATTTCCAAGATCAAAATAATAGAGATTAGAGAGGAAGAGGAAGAGGACAAGGTTCAGGAAGAGGAGGCTTCCATGGAACATGTTTTCACTGTGGAGAAGAAGGTCATAGGGCATTTGAATGTCCTCAATGCCAAAGAATGACAGATAGGAGGAATGAAGGCCAAGCTAGAGTTGCACATGTAGATGAAGATGTCAGATCATCAAATTCTAAAGATGTTGAAAAAGGAGAAATGCTAATTAACAGAAGAGTCCTATTGAGTGGTGAGAATGAACCTGAAAAAAGGAGGAGCCTGTTTCGCACTAGATGCAAGTGTGAGGGTAAATGTTGTGATGTGATTATCGATAGTGGAAGCACTAAAAATTTGGTGTCAGAAGAGATGGTGACAAAGTTGAAGCTCAAGAGACAGAAACACTCACATCCATATCGGGTTGCCTGGGTGCAAGATGACCACAAGGTCATGGTCAGTGAACAGTGCCTGGTAAAGTTCAAGATCGGCGGGTACCAAGATGAGGTACTATGTGATATAATATCTATGGATGCATGTCATATGTTGTTGGGTAGACCGTGGTAGTTTGATAGATGTGTTGTACATGATGGACATGCGAATACCTATTCCCTAACAAAGGATGGAGTGCGACATAAGCTAAAGCCATTGAAGGAGACCGAAGAAAAGGTATGTGGTAATGCAAGAATAACTTTTGTTGACGGAAGAAAATTTCTAGATGGTATGAGGCATGAGCATGTGTGTTTTGCTTTAATTCCAAAAGCTAGTAAAGAAGAAGTAGAGGATGTACCTGTAGAGGTTGTAGATTTGTTGAATGAGTTTCAAAATATTGTATCTGATAATGTACCTGATGGATTACCACCCGTAAGGAAGATCAGTCATCAGATGGATTTGATTCCAGGAGCCAGTTTGTTAAACAAGGCAGCACACAGAATGACACCAGCAGAAAGTGAAGAGTTGAACAGACAAGTACATGAGTTGTTACAGAAGGGATTGATTTGGGAGAGCCTGAGTCCATGTGTTGTACCAGTAGTATTAGCACCAAAGAAGAATGGAGAATGGAGGATGTGTACAGATTCCAGAGCAATAAACAAGATCACAATCAAGTATAGGTTTCCATTGCCACAAATGGATAATATTATGGACTGTTTGAGTGGAGCTGTGTATATCTCAAAGATAGATCTGAAGAGTGGATATCACCAGATTCAGATCAGAGAAGGAGATGAATGGAAGACTACCTTCAAGATAAAGGAAGGACTGTATGAGTGGTTAGTCATGTCTTTTTGGCTAACCAATGCACCGAGCACTTTCATGCGGCTCATGAACAAGGTTCTGAAAGAATTTCTGGGTAAGTTTGTCATTATTTACCTAGATGATATTTTGATCTTTAGCAAGACATTGGAGGAACATATGATGCATATTCGTATGGTGTTTGAGAAGTTGAGAGATGATAAATTATTGATTAACTTGAAGAAGTGTAGTTTTGTGAAGAAAGAGTTAGTGTATTTGGGATTTGTAGTTTCAGCAGAAGGTCTAAAAATGGACCCAGAGAAGGTACAGGCTATCCTTGAATGGCCTACTCCAAGGAGTGCTACTGAGGTAAGATCTTTTTATGGTCTAGCTAGTTTTTATAGAAAGTTTATCAAAAATTTTAGCAGTATTTGTGGTCCCTTGACTGAAACAATGAGAGGGGATAGAAAAGAGTTTAAGTGGACTAATGGGGCAGAAAAGAGTTTTCAATTGTTGAAACAAAAAGTTACAGAATGACCTATTTTAGCACTTCCAGATTTTAATAAGGTGTTTCAAGTAGATTGTGATGCTAGTGGTACTGCAATAGGAGCTTTTATGAGCCAAGAAGGTAAACCTGTTGCTTATTTCAGTGAGAAGTTAAATGATGCCAAGAGAAAATATTTTGTCTATGATTAAGAATTTTATGCTATAGTTCAGGCATTAAAGAAGTGGAGACATTATCTGCTTCCTAAAGAGTTTGTTTTGTATACTGATCATCAAGCTTTGTAATATTTGAATAGTCAAGGAAAGTTGAATCAGAGGCATTTGAAATGGGTTGAGTTTTTGCAGAGTTATACATTTGTTTTGAAACACAGAAGTGGAAATTCTAACAGGGTTGCAAATGCTCTTAGCAAAAGGCAACTATTGCTAACAGAGATGCAGATTGAGGTGGTTGGGTTCAAGGAACTCAAGAATTTGTATCCCGAGGATCCTGATTTTGGTGAAGCTTGGAAAGCTTGTACAGAACCTGTTACTCTAGACAGGACGAAATGGCTGGATTTTATCATCCAGGATGATATGCTATTTAGAGGGAGTCAGTTGTGCATTCCAAGAAGTTCTATGAGGGAGAATCTCATCAAAGAGAAGCATAGTGGAGGATTGGCTGGACATTTTGGTCATGATAAAACCCTTTCTTTGGTTGGTGAGAATTATTATTGGCCACAATTGCAGCAAGATGTGAAGAAGTTTGTACAGAGTTGCAAAATATGTCAGATGGTGAAAGGAGTGAAGCAGAATACAGGGTTGTATCAGCCATTACCTGTACCAGAGAAGCCTTGGGAGGATATTAGTATGGACTTTGTTCTTGGTTTACCGAGGACACAGCAGGGACATGATTCAATTTTTGTAGTCGTTGACAGATTTTTGAAGATGGCACATTTCATTCCCTGCAAGAAGACTAATGATGTTGTTCATGTAGCAGAATTTTTTTTCAGAGAAGTGGTGAGACTACATGGTTTGCCAAAGACCATAGTATCAGATCGAGATACGAAGTTTGTTGGATATTTCTGGCAGACATTGTGGAAGAAGTTGAAGATAGATTTGAAGTTCAGTTCATCACATCATCCATAGACTGATGGATAGACAGAGGTGGTGAATAGGAGTTTGGAAAATTTGCTGAGATGTTTGGTTGGAGATAAGCCAATAGGATGGGATTTGATTTTACCATAGGTAGAATTTGCATACAATAATTCTGTCAATAGGAGCACTAGTAAATCACCATTCCAGATTGTATATGGAAATAGTCCAAGAAATGCATCTGAATTAAGAAAGATAGATAAAGGAGAAATAAGTAGTGCTGAAGCTGAGGATTTTGCAGAACATTTGAAGAACATCCATGAGGAGGTGAGGAAGCGTATTACCAAGATGAATGCGCAGTATAAGGCTAAGGCAGATGAGAAAAGGAGGCATAAGGAATTTCAGGTTGGAGATGAAGTCATGGTTCATTTGCGAAAGGAGCGATTTTCGGTTGGTACATATAACAAGTTGAAAATGAAGAAGTTTGGGCCATGTAAGATACTGAAGAAGCATGATTCCGAAAATGCATATGAGGTAGAATTACCTACTGAGCTGAATATTTCACTAGTGTTTAACATTTCAGATTTGACAGAGTATCATGAAGGAGGTGTTGAAGATGAGGTTGCAGCAGCACAGTGGAGTATTCCAACAACCAGTTCTGATATTAAGGAGATTGAAGACATACTAGACAGTCATGTTGGTAGAAGCACAAGGAACATGACATATGAAGAGTATTTGGTCAAATGGAAAGGATGACCTATTGAAGATTCGTCATGGCTAACAAAGGAGGAGGTTAACCGTCTTGGTTTTCCTCTACACACCTGAGTCGTGACAGAGTCACTTCTCAAATTACCTCGGGTGTCTAATGCAGGAGCATCCTGGGTGTAAGAGCAATCTTGCATCACCCAAAAATATTTCTATTTTTTGTATTCAATAAGGGCTATCTTGTGCAGAGCTTCTATTTATGGAAACTTGCTATTTTTTAGTAAGTTGGTCTTACGATCTCAGAATGTTCTGATTTCACATATGGAGGTTCATCTTAGTCATATCAGCCTGCCAGCAAAGTTTCATGGCTAGATCAGGTCTAGTTTTGAAGATATTGAAGATTTTCGGTATTGGCAGCAAGGTACAGAAACTTCAAACTTAGTTTTGAAGGCTTTAGAGGCCCCAGATGAGGTCAAAAATTTGGGTGATAGGCACTTGTGCGGGTCAAGCCTGTAGAGCGCTTCGTGGTGTTTCCAGAATGGGGTTATAATAGTCAATCGGGTCAACTGGTGATGACTTATGGTCTTCGGAAGTTGGGTCACCCGGAATGGCGGAAAATAATTTTTCTTCAAAATTTTTGTTTGGGTTTCAAAACTCATTTTGAGCTGACTTTGATGTAATAAATTGTGAAATAAAATAATTCTAAGTTTGGTCGGCCCTAAGGGCTAAATTTTTAGAACCTTCTCGGGCGATGGAAATTACCTATATAAAAAAGGCACGTAGTGTTGTCTAGGGCAGTTCGGGGTAGTAGATCTGGGTATTGATTCGAGGATTTTTTCCTACAGAATATTGTAAGGGAATGCCCATGTGGCTTTGCATATTGTAATTCTAAAAGTTTGTAATTCCACATTTGTGGAGATAATAAGAAGCCAATTTTCTGTTCTTGCATATTATTGTTGTTGTTTCTCTATTTCTGTTATGTGTTTGTGGTACTAAGGGGAGCACCCTTATCAGCAATTCAAACCTATAAGCCTATGCAATTCCTTCCTTAAGATCATTTCCAAGGTTATCACCTCCAGGATTCTCAAAGTCCTCCCTTTCTTGATATCCTAGCAGCAATCTAGCTTTGTGCCTAGTAGACAGATTTTGGATTCCATAATGATGGTGCATGAAGTTATTCATTTGTTAGAAGAAGGTAAAAGGGAAGACTTTCTTCTCAAGCTTGACCTTTCCAAGGCCTATGACCGGGTGGACTGGTAGTTTCTTCTCATATTTCTTGAAGCTTTTGGTTTCAACTCCCATTCTTGAAAGCTTCTCTTTCAAATCATCTCGACCCCATCCTTGGAAGTCATGATTAATGGATCCCCTTCTACCTTCTTCAAACCCACTAGGGGCCTAAGACAAGGGGGCCCTCTCTCCCCTATTCTCTTCATCATTCTTGTTGAGTGCCTGGGGAGACTCATCTCGGCCTCTAAAATGATCAGGGACCTGAAAGGCATCAATCCCTCCTCCGCTGACATTTTTTTACACACTAGAAATTCATGGATGATACCATTCTTGGAGGTGAGGCTTCAGTGGGTGAAGCTAAAGTCGTGAAGGAGATTCTAAACAATTATATCAAGGCTACTGGCCAATCTATCAACTAGAATAAAAGTTATCTTTTCTTTTATTAACACACCTAAAGCTAGAAAAAGGAAAATTGCTCATATTCTGGGATGCGGCATTGATATCTTACCTTCTACCTACTTGGGGCTGCCCTTAGGTGTCAAACCTCTGAAAGCCTTCTAGAAAAAATTGATAGATAGATTCAACAGGAAGCTCACAGGTTGGAAAGGGGTCATCCTTAGCTAGGCTAGTAAGATCCAATTGGTCAAGTCTACTTTAGAAAATCTTCCTACCTATGCCCTCAGCCTTTTCCCTATCCCAACTAAAGCTGCAGAAGCCATGGAAAGAATGTAGAGAAGATTCCTTTGGTTTGGAGCAAAGGATCACAAGCGCATTCCCCTAACTGCCTAGGAGAAAGTGTTTCATCCTAAAATTGTTGGTGGCCTTGGTATAAGGAAATTGAGACCTTTCAACAAATCCCTTCAAGGCAAACAGATCTAGAGAATTTTCAATAGCATAGGCGAGTGGAGGGACACCTTTGAAGAAAAATACCTCTCACATAACTCACTCAACATATTTTTTGAAGAGGTGGATTCACCCAAAGGTTCTATCATTTGGAATGGTCTCCTTGTTGCCAAGGAGCTGGATCAATCTAGGGCTAAGTGGAAAATAGGTAATGGTCATTCTCTCAATTTCTAGAATGACAATTGGCTTTAGATGGGCAATTTGAGAAACCTTGACAATCTATACACCTAGAGACATGTCTGCTCTCAAACCTATGGGACTCAGATTTGTAATTACATAAGGGATGACAAATGGGTGGATCTCACTCAAATCTCTCAGGACCTGTCTCCTTTGATGACTGCTCTCAATGCGGTTACTCTCTCCCAATTAGGACAAGATTATCTGGGAGGATTCTTCAGATGGGAATTACACAGTGGCTTTTGCCTATTCTTCACAAACCACCCAAACCCATGATTTGAAACCACTATGGGACAAATCTTGGACTCCTGGTCTCATGCCCAAAATCAATGTTTTATTATGGCTCCTACTCCAAAACTATATCCTTATTGTGGATAATGTCATCAAGTGCGGGTTCCAGTTCACAAATAGATGTGTTCTCTACAAATGTCAAGAGGAATCAGTGGATCACCTTTTTATTCACTACTCCTTTGTTAGTCAAATCTGGAAACTCCTCTTCTCGATCCTGAATCTCTCATGGTGTTTTCCCCTATCTTTCAGTGATCTCTTCTCCCAATGGGCTTTCAAAAGGTTTGATCAGGACTTTAGGTTATTTTGTATCTGGATTCTTCCTCATTTTTTGGGGGGGGTCTGGAAGGAGCGTAATAATCACATCTTTCATGACTATTCTTCCCCCTCTAAAGTTATCTTTGAAAAAATCATTCATGTTGTTAAGGAGAATTTTTTCTATTGTGGTAGATCTAACCTTCTTGCAAGAAAGGCTCAGGATGCTTCTCAGGAAAAAAGACAAAACTATGTGTGGACTAGTCCTCCGACTAGTTGGACCAAAGCCAACTTTGACGATGCTTCTAAAGGGAATTCTAGTCAAGCTGGTAGTGGAGGAATAATCAGGAATAGCTTTGGCATTGGCATAGCAGCTGTCAGTCTCCCCTTGGGTGCTCAAACGAATCACTATGATGAAGCTTGCGTAGCTCTTCAAGTTACCAAACTTGCTAAAGATCAAGGTGTTAAGTGGCTCTGGCTAGAAGGAGATTCAATGAACATCATCAATTGCCTCAACCTCTCTCACCCTCCCTCTTGGACAATAGCCAACATTATAGCTGAAACTCAAGCCATTCTTAACTCCTTTGATAAGGTGTTCATCTCCCATGTGTATAGGGAAGCCAATGGGGTGGCTTACTGGTTTTCCAACTTGGCAATCATTAAGGATGCCAAGCTTCTTTGGAAAAATGGAGATGACTTTCCCATAGATGTGAAGAGTATCCTAGAAAAGGAATGACTCTAGTGCACTGAGGGATAAATCTTACAACCTTAATTCCTCGCTTGGTGGTCGGGTCCTGCTGCTCCTCTTTTGCCACTCTTGGTTTAGTCTTGTCTTCTGTTTGACTTATGGGCGGTGCCCTAGCTGTCTCTAGCCTTGTCTGCTCTGCCTTGCAATGGTTTTTTGACCCTGGCCTTTCAGTGATCTTCTTCTTGCTTGTTTTCTTTTGGTTTCATTCTTCTGTTCTAGACCTGTGGGTTTCAGGCACCCTATAAAACCTGTTTTACTTAATCAAAAATAGATATTTTACATTTCATGAGAATTAGCTTCTCTATGGTTTTTCTCAAATTGGGTTTCCATGTAAATCTTGGTGCTCCTTGTATCCTTCATTGTGTTTTCTTCATGTATACATTTTATGTAGATGTTTAATGTGCTTAACTGACAAATCTAAAGTTATTATTACTATTTTTATGATTTGACTGATAGAGAAAAAGTTTTATAAGTTGTGTGGGAATAACTGATTCGCTCCCATCTCAATTATTCATCTTGTTCAACATAGATTCTTTAAAATCAAAGGTAAAAGTAGTCAAGTCACCCTTTTTTTTAAATCTATTTAATTTTTTAGCTCTATGACTAAAACCAAGTCTTTTGTTATTCCATGTGAATGTCCCATATTCTAACTCAACCTCAAAAAGATTCTCCTTTGTCACCCAATTTTTGAAGTCAATTTGTGGTTGAAATTATTTTTGTATGCCCCCTCTTTTTTAGAGAGATGAAGAATGGCATTGACATCCTCACTAATGATGAAATTCTTTTTTGACCATGCACCAAAAAGGTCACTTATCTCTTCCCACACTTCCACTTTATTCTTCGTTAAAATGGAACCATAAAAAATTATTAGATTTAGAACTTCATATTGCTAATCAATCTTTTAATTGGACCTCCAAGATAATTGGTTCTTCCTTTCAACTTTTGAAAATGCACTCTACATGGGTTCCACAAAACTGCTAAACCCCCTAAGGATCTTGTAGCTTCCATTGATACTAGCTCCCAAATGCATATTGATCTTTAGAATTTTTCTACTTGATATACATTTAACTTTTTTTCTTGCAACACAATTACTTCCACCTTGAATGATAAAATGTAACATTTGATTAAATACTTCTTGTTAGGGGCACTCAAGCCCCTAATATTCCACAAAATGAACTTCATTTCTCCTTGGGAAGGAAATCCCCCTTCTCTAAATGCATGTATGTTTTAATTTTGATTTAATTTGACTCTTATCCTTCTTCACTTCTCAAATAAGAAGATTATTTAAGACCTTTCCCTTTCTTATTTTTCTTCCCACAGTTTGGAGAAACTTTAGTTAGTACCATCCTTTCTATTCCTAATTCTAAATTCCTTATTCCTTCCATCCCCAATGAATTAGTGTGAGTTGACTTATGATTTTGGTTTTTAAAGTCCTCTATATCCTCTGATTGGACTATAGAAGAATTCTCAAATTAAATCTCTTCATGTTCAACTATCACTAGATTCAGCATTCCTTCAGAGTCATAAATAATAAATCACCTTCCTCTGGATAGTCCAAATCTAAAATTTTATCTACAAAATCATATTTTCTCCTTTCTATGTTCTCATCTCTATTATCTAATGGTCCTTTCTCTGCAATCCCTAAAAGTTCATAGACTGCTTGAAGTCCCGGTGACAAGTTTGTACTTGAGTATAACCCTCTAAACTTAAGGCCACCAAATTTTGCATTCCTTTCCAATAATTACTCTGTTTGTTATTTTTTCACGGAAGTGGAAAAATTCCACCTTTAGCATGTGTCTTTTTCTCCTTTCTAAGAGTTTGACTTCTTTCAGTATGATTCCTTCCTTTAGAATTACTTCTATAATTCAAATCTTGACTCTTTCTTTGATTATTGTTTTCTTTTAGAGAAGTATGATTTGGATCCATATCCTTGTATCTAATCTTCTTTATAGAACAACTTTTCTCTTTGAACCTCTTACCCTTCAGTTTGTTATTTAAAGGTATAGTTTTAGATCTTAATAAATTCTCCTTTTCCATCAATCTTAAAGATTTCCAACATCCTATGTTTGGGATACTTGGTTATATCAAGTTATGATTGGAATCCCAATGCCCTCTCTCTTCCATCTTACTAGAGGTCCCTAAAACCATACCTTTGTTAGGTTTATTTGGAGTTTTCTTGGTATATTTTCATCTGATAACTTTTTCTTCAGTGATGATCTTGTCTTGGTTGATTATGTCTATTAATCCTTCTTGAAGGAATACATATACCTCCTCACTGGCATCATTGTCTTTAGGTGTAGATTTCACTTTTATAGAGTAGATTTTTTCTTTATTTATTATATCAATGAGTCTTTCTTCAAACATTTCAACTTCCTCCTCAATATTTTCTAACTTAACATTCTTCTATATTTATTCTATTGTAGCTATATTTTGGAGACCAATCAAGCCCCCAATACTCAGATTCTCTATCAACACCTAGTCTTCTATCTCTTCTATAGTTTTAATTTGAACTTCTTCCAAGCAATATTGAATAAAACTTTTCAGTTTCTGGGTACTAATATTTAGTATATTTATATTTGGATCCTTTTCCTTTTCCTTCTAGTATGACTATTATGTTTTGAATGGAGCATCTTTGCAGCTTTCACTATTGAAAACTCTCAATGTTCTTTTGAACCGCAAAAGGATAAAAGATTTTCCTTCCCTCATAAGTCCCTAATGTGTCTATGATCCTTATATTATACTCTTTTGAGATTGATCATCTCCTCTCTCATAGAATTTTGATCCGGTATAAAATTCGCAGCCATGCCAAAGCTCTCATTCTCCTCAATGTGTGATCTATTTCTAATCCATTTCATACTACAAAGTGTCCCCCTTTCTTATAAAAGAGCTCTATTATTTCCTTGGAATCCCTTGATCTCTGATACTCTTGGGTCATTTTGACATATAAGCCTTTCCCCTCTATATGACTTAGCAATTTGATATTTCTTCTCATCACTCCCTCAAATTTAGAGAGAAGTTTTCTTTTTACAATGATGAGAAAGAATGATTGCACCCTTGGTCTCCTTGGCATTTCTAGCGCAATGGTGGTTCATGACATGGTTTAACAACCTCATGTTTCTTCTATAAGTCTAGTGGTTGTATTGGGCATTAATAGGTCAATCTTTTGGTGCAATGACAACCACTAGTTGTAGCAAGTCATATCAGAGCTTGGTCATAGGTTTGAACCTCGCGCTTGTGCTGGGGGTGATTATTACAATGGAGAGAAAGGCTGATTGCACCCTCTGTCTCCTTGGTGTTGCCAATGCAATGGTGCTTCATGACATGGTTTAATAGCCTCCTATGTCTTCTATAAGTCAAGTGGTTGTATTTGTCATTAACATGTCGATCTTTTGGTGCAACAACAACCACTAGTTTTAACATTCTTTTCTACAACTTGTTGCTATAGTGAATCCATCTTCAAAAAAATTTGAGAGAATCGCCAAAAAATTTATCAGAGAACCATTTATCTTCCCCTTCATTTCTATTACATTGATTTTCTTTCACTTCCCTATTTTCCTTATCAATTTCTGGAAATAGGGTGATAGGGTTTCCTATGGAATGCCTCGATAACTCCTCTAACCCAAATTTCTATTGTGAGTATATTAGGCTCCATGATACAAGGGTCATCTTCCCCTTGATAGGCCCCAAAAATAGCCATTTTAGATATTAGAGTATCATTAACCCTATCTAAATGATTGTATGAAATCATTTGAATCTACACTCCATGCTTTGAAATGATTTTGATTAATTTGGGATCTCTTTTCCAATGTTTATTGGAATGCAAATTCTAGGGCTATGTATTTCCACGGATTGGATAGTTTTAAGAAAGATTCATAATTTGTTTCCAAATACCTCCAAGGTCTCTACATCTATGTATTATAATGGTAGGAAACCTAGTTAAATCCACATGGGAATAAATTTTATGCAATGATCTCTTCTATCAAAATTTGGGCTCCAATGTCACATATGTAAGCTGAAGTTTTTGTAAAACCAACATTTCCTTCTAAAAACTTTTTCTCTACTATCTTTAGATTTGAAAATCACTATGAAAAATTCATTTGCATAATCCAAAAATTCAACTTCATCTAAATTACTCCAATGGTCATTTATCCATTTATGTAAGCCCCTAAGCAAAATGGAGGTGTTCAAAAAATTACAAATTATGGCTTGTAGTTGTAAGTGCCTTGTCCAATCTTTGAGGAACCCCTTTAAGAATGTGATGGATTACTCTTCAACGTGGTTATTTATTAGGGTTATCTTTTGATCCTCTAAATCATGTGTTTCTTTTTCTTCTGTTGAAGATGTCTTTTCTCTGCTAGTTTATCCCTCTTTTGACTCATGTCGCTTCCATATTAGTCTTATTTCTTTGCATCCAATGATTTAATCATAGGAAATGTTTTATCTTTGTCTTGCCTCTATCTTGCCTACCCTTGCCTTAGTCTATTATTTTCAAAGTCCCTTGAAGTGATCCATCTTTTGTTATGCAAAGTAATCTTATTCTACTTCATTCATGTTTTGAGTAGCATCTATCTTCTCTTGAAAATATCCCAGTAGTAGTTTGACCAAGCTTTCCTTGGTAGAGGAGGATTGAAGGGTCTACCAACCTTGGTTGTAGGAGAGATTGGAATAATATTAGGGTTTATTTAGAGTCTCCTTCCAAATCTATCTCCCCCTAATATTAGGGTTTATTTTGAGTCTCCTTCCAAATCTATCTTTCCTCGACTCCTATCTCTTTGCCCATCTTTCCTTAGGGTTTATGGCATGAAAACTCGAGGCCTCACTCCCATCTTTGCTATCTTTTTTAAACTAGTTATGTCCTTGTTTCTACTAAATCTTCTTATTCTCCTCCTAATGCCTTCTACTTTTTTCCATAGATATTGTGGAATATGTTTAGGGTCTCCTATGTGAGATATCCTATGAAACTCTAGTTGCCCATGTTGCATTCTCCTCTATGAACTATCCTATGAAACTCTGGTTTATTGTTGCACCCTAGTCGCTTGTACGCTTCATTGTGGTAGATGGAGCATATTATATTATTTCATGATAAGTTTCATCATTATAAGTAAGAGATATTTTCCACAAGTTAAATTATTATTATTATTTGAGATAAAAAAGAGAAGAGACCTAAATCCTTACAAAGTAGTATAAATAAAGTTTAACATAACTAGAAGCTCGGAAGACAAGTCAAAAGAAAGAACAAGGGGTGGACTAATTAACTTTAAACAGTATTTAGTGGATGTTGCAATCTTCTTTCCTTTCTATTTGTCCTTAGTCATGTTCTTTTGTCCATTATTCTTCACCTTTCTTATTATATTATTTTAAATTAAGTTAAGTGGGAATGGCTTCCAATTTCATACAAATCTGATCAAAATTATGAAAACTCAAACTGCAGTGGAAGCAAGTCACAAAAGCAGTAAAATGGGATAATCAGCCCAGAACTAGATCTTATGATATTGTTATTAGGATTTAATGTGTAGTTTTCAAGTCAAATTATTGATCCATGTTTCAAAAGTAATAGTTTAAGAGAACCCATCTGGCATAAAAATAATAAAAATAAATGATACTCTTATTAGCAGTCATCCCATTTAAATAAGCAATTGCCTTCACAAATAACTTGTGAACAAAACTAAGACTATTTAGAAAAGCAAGGAAAAACTTATATTTTTTCAAGAAGGGGAAATGTCATTTGAACCGTAGATCTTAGTCTTGTATTTATACCAGCGAGCGCATGCTGAGAAAAAGCCAAAATTCAAGACCCCCATTACGCAGAGAAGGGCGTAAAAGTAATCAAGACGACCTTGGTTTATGTTATTTGCAAGCCAGTCGCTGTTTTTATGGATGATACTGATCAACAAACTGCTCAAGTAGAAGCCCGCTGCAAGCCCTGCAGCCACCAAAGCTGTAGCTGTGCTGCGTACTGTTTCTGGAAATTCTGCATAAAAGAAATCAATTTTCCCTACGCTCGCAAACGCTTCCCCCAACCCCATTATCACTTGTTGAGGAATCAACCACAGCGCTGAAATTTCTTCTGCATGGACTGCATTCAGACGCTTTCTTTCTACTATGGCGGCAACACCCATTCCTACTGTGCCAATAACCATGCCTGCGCCTATTCTTCTCAGCTGTGTTATTTTTATCCCCTTTCTCTCTGCCAGGGGAACCACCACTTTGTCATAGATGGATAATGTAATTGCAGAGGCCAGAAGATTGAAGACAATGTAAGAAGCCGCAGGTATTTTGAAATGGGAACCCAAATGCCTATCCATCGCGAGTGCCTGCAACACTGAGAATGTGCTCTGCTGGGAATACAGAATGGCTGGGATGACTGTACAGGACCAGATTGTCAACGTTTTAATAATGGATTTAAGCTGCTCCACTTGATCAACTGTGGAGAGTCTCCATGGATTCTGGTTTATACGCCCTTCTGAGGAAAAGTCCTCTGGTGTTTTGATGGCTGCTTTGTTGAGAAACCTGTTAGCAGTTTGTACGATGTTATTGGTAAATCTTTCTCTATTGAATATTCTCTATTTTTGAAGTACAAAAGAAACTGTATAAAATAAAATAGTTTTTAGATAATCAATTTTAGGTTAGAGTTAGAGTGAAAAGAAGACAACTACTCTTTGAGAGAGTCTAGTGGTGAAACTGACTTCCCAAGGACATTTTACAGTGTCCGTCAATTGTACTGTTAATTCGTTATTGTTAATTTGTGGTTAATCTGTTTTTCAGTTGTTTTCTGTGATCTGTTTGCTGAAACCTGGTTTACGGAAACCATTTGAGTTTTTTTAAGAAAAAGAATTATCCATGCACAGCCCATACATTGAACTACAATAATAGGTTAAATAAGCCAGCTTTGTTGTAAATTGACTCCTATCTTGTCCTCTCTAAGCGTCCTAATCGTTTTAGGGTAAGGATATTGGGGTTATGCTGAATTGCATACTTTAAATATAGGAACGTGTCGGACTTTTCATTACCTATCCTGGATTTAAAAATGCAGATGACGTGCATGATTAGAACGGATTTATATTAAATGGCGCTTTTTTCAGACTGTAAAGCAGACAGAACAGTAGTGAATTCCTGTGTACAAATTCAAACATGTTTGTAGCTGCAACAACCGCAGCTTATCCAAAAAATAACGAATCTCTCTGGGTTCCATCGAAAGGAAAAAGGGGGTTGAAGAATTTATTTTAATATCTTTTAAACAAATTTGTTTTGATAATCTTTTGATGTTATATTAAATTATATCAAAAGGGGTGTAACATGGACCAAGTTATACGATATTGATAGTATAAAAAATTATTTATGTTAAAGATCTCAAGAGAATCTTGACTCTAACTACAAATATCTAACATATAATTAGTTTTGTTTCTATTAAAATCTACTGTTTAAGCTCTTCCATCTATTGCAAAACTTGTTCTCAAAAAATAGAAGTCAAATAGAAATACCTGAGCTGCTGTGTGAGGGGAAGCCGTGCCTCAATTGTTTCCCCCTTGTATAAATCCTCTTCATTGGATGGCAATGGCAAATGCCTTTTTCTGAGGCACGCCACCATCACTTGGGCAAGCCCTGTGAAGGGGCTGCCCTCTGGACGTACATGATTGTACAACTTTGTCCCAGAGAAGAAAAATAGCATTGATATTCCTGTCAGTAAGACACACAGCCCAAATCCTATTGCCCAGCTTACACTGGATTGAATATACACAATTAGAGTGGAGGCTAAAACGATTGAAACAAAAAGCACACAATAGTACCAGTTGAAATAACTCTGAATCTGTTTCATTCCTTTTGCTGTACCCTTTTCAAACTGATCTGCTCCAAAAGTCCCTGAATTGTATCTTATCCCTGCCGATGCTGCAATTGTTAAGGCAAAATAGAGATAGAGAACTGCATACTGGTTACCGGTGGGAGCATCACATCTTCCCAAAGCTTGTAATTGGGGCTCACATGGAGGTGGTCTTAAGGAGTCTATCATGGCCGTCAGCATTAGAATGATCATTGCCTGAAATAAAACACACACAGTTACTCATAAACTTGGAATAAAAGAAAAAACTGGTCACATGGTACAATTCTTGAAGTTAAATCCAGTTCAAGCTCCATGCTCAAAAGAAAACAATACTGTATTACAGTTGAAAGATATTTGGAAGTTTGTTTCAAAATTAACTGTGGGTATGTTGAGTATCACACATTTGGGTGCTCACTGTGATCTGAAATATCGAAGTAAAATTATATACATGAATTCCGAAACAAAACAATCATTTGAATTTGATATAAACCCTAAAAAACTTATACGTGGTAAAATTAAAGACACTGATGTTGCTTAAAAGTAGTAGAGATAAATCACCAAATATGTACATAGGAAATCATAGATCAGAGAGTGACAAATAACAGCTCATGGGCATGTACTTACAGTAAAGGAAAGAAATGAACCAATGCAAATAGCCCAAAAGCGGCCAAGATAAGCATCTGCAAGAAATGCCCCAATCAATGGAGAGAGATCGTTCCCTCCACTAGAGATATTAATGATATGAGTGGCCTCAATACTTTTTATGTTAAACTTGGTAATCAAATAAACAATCATATTTGCAGCCAGGCCTGTGATTGCTGCTGCGGCGCATAGCTCATTTCCTGCATACACTAGTCCAGAATTAAACACAGAAAACAGAAATTATCTCAAGTTGAATAATTCTAACCTATGATAAAAGAATTTCTGAAAGTACCGATAATGAAAGGAAATGTCTTCCATCCCCCACGTTTCTTCTGCATCTTTGCATGAGCTGCTGAGTGCTCCTCTAAATCTTTTTCTACCTTAGAAACTTCTGTTATAGTTTTTGCAGAAAAAAAGCAATGAAAATGGAGAATAGAATAAATCATCTGGCTAATGCTGCGAGCTCTAACATTGCCATCACAGCTCTCCTTTCCATTGACCTCCAACGAAAGAGTGTGGTCTGCAGCCATGTTGATATTTTCTCAATCGCTATAGCACTCAGAATATGTATTTATCTCTTCATATTCCATTTTGGGTTGGACAGAAAATCTCCAAAAGAAAGGAGACGTGAATATTGTGCAGATTTAATATTGGGAAGGCGAACAAGTCAATGGAGGTATGGACCAGCTATCACACCACATTATTGCTCTTATCAAGATGAACAGTATGATCAGATTTCAAAAAATGTAAAATAGTTCTTGAGATAGTGCCATGGGTAGAGATGAAGTAAAAAGGGGTCTGAGACCATTAAGAGCAAAATAAGGCTTTCCAACTGTTCCACCCATAATAAAAGCTTAGGGTATGACATTGTCACATCTAGCTTAGGAAATTTTTATTCAACAACTAAGAAAGTTTGGAAAGAAACACAGCTGAAACTCTTTATTCACCAACTAAGAAGGTTTGGAAAGAAACCCAACTTAAACAACTTTGTTTCAGCTGCTGAAATTTAGTTGTCCACAACCAACAAGGCATGGTGTGCAGAAATTTTTTCACCAACTGACAAGCTTGAGAAAAGCGCGGATTTATTTAAGTTTTTGACAGCAACTAATAAATTTTTAAAGAAATTAAATATATAAGTCTTCGCCATGGGCTCTCATTAGGTTACCTGCAGATAATTAAAGAATGGTAGAACCTCAAAATTGCTCACCAATTCACTAGAAAATTATAATGTAACGTTTGACTATATGCCAATAAAAAAATTTTTAAAAATATGCATAGGACAAATTTAATTATTAAGAAATATTATTTATGTATTTATTCTTAATTTTGTGGTTGTTGCGTTATGGTTGAACCCTTTTTTTATTGATTGATTTTGATATATATTCTAGATTAGTTTTCTTAATGACAGTACTATTTTTTTTTAAAATTTGTATTTCTATGAGATAGTGTTTCAAAGCCTTTTAACTACATTTCAAATTAACTTATTCAATTTCAGTCACATCCAAACTAGCATCCATGTTTGGCACTTAAACTTTAGATTTCATATCCAAACAGTGATGAATTCTTTGAATACTACATATAGATATCGATTCCAATATCAAACTACATCAAATTATACTAATATGAATTGGGTACCATGAAAGATTCAAGTAGAAGAATTGTGGATTTAAGGTGCTCGCATAAGTAGGATAATTAGACAAATGAGAATATTGTACTATTATAAAAGGTGTCAACGTGAATGACGATTGAATTGAAACTAAAAACTCATAAGTATTTGAGTAATATTTCATAGTATAAGAATATAACTTTGGGGAAATTGAAGGAAGCAAAGGTGATGAAAAGCACTTCCTAATACTCATCTAGTGGGGATATAGCACGAATTCTCTTATCAATATTAAATTGTTACAAAAGGAGAAACACATATAGAAGAAGATAAACAATATGCAAATAGATAAAGACAATAAACACTATATACACAGGGGAAAACCATTTCAAGAAATAAAAAATACAACACTTAAAAAGTACAATAATTTGTATTACTAAAACCAAAGTTACAATACAATAGCAATACACTAATTCTTCAAGGGGAATCTTCAACAACTAAAAATCCATAATCAAGACTAGTTATAGAAGCATAACACTTCATTTGTAAAATATAGCATACATAATGCTCTTCAAGACCACCTTATAGAGAAATACAGTAAAGGAGAAAGCTTCTAGATAAAGTTAGAAGAGGGGGTCATGCAAAATACTTGGAAAACATTTTTTAGCAACATGTAAACGTGGAAATGGCACATTACATCACCAAATTACTCCTCATTCAAACCTCCTAAGTTGGGCACCTAAAAAAAATTATATTAAAGTAGACAAATACTCTTATACCTCTTGCAACTATCCTAATAATGACTAATAGTACTTAAAACTATAAGAGAAAAAAAGAATAAGTATTAATAATAGATCTTCTTATAGCTTGTCATAATCCAACTTGGGTACCCACCTTCTCCATGCAAATAAATCTCATGGCACTTGTCCATTCTATCATAAAATTTGTCATAGGTTGTAATATGTATGTATGTCATAATAACTATCATAGATATTTTAATGAACATATCATAACATGACACTTGTCACCTACGTATACTTATTGAAATATCCTCAAAGTAGGACATGTCAACTAGGAAATTGAGAGTTACAAAATATCATAATGCCAACCACAAAGCTATAAATCATGCAAACCTATCCCTAATCAAACCAATAAAGTCATCAAAATAAAGCATTAACATATAAAATAGATCAAACCAAATCTCCAATAATCCTTTGATGAAGCCTCATTGTTATTCATTTCTTCTCTAATATTGCTATGTTTCTCTTAAATGAATAAGTGTACAAAATAATGAAATAAAATGGATCTAGAATGTTAGAGAGAATACTACAAAATCACGGTTACAATAATGATGACAAGAGGATCAATTTATAGATTTTTGGAATTCAAATTGAAGGTCAAGATCAAAGGCTATGATTCTATTTGAGAACTCGAAATTGGAAAATGACAAGTTTTATGACAAATTGGTTTGTACATTGACAAGATATGACACAAATATGACAAATTAAATAGTGCATTTGGAAAGGAGAAATCAGTGGAAAGAAATCGGGGAGCTATAAGGATAAATTAAGGTGATTGAGAAAGGGAAAGTGTAAGGAATGAACTGTGGAATGGAGGCTAAATTAATGGGATGGAAGTCAAATTAGTAGGATGGAATCCAAATTAGTGGGAATATGTCCTAAATTACTTGAATGGGGCAATTTTAATAATTAAGAATTATTAATTCTCCACATTAAGGAAATTAGACAATTAATTAATTACATGGGAAAAGAGGATAAAAGGGTAAATAAAAAAATCAGTTACCGAGGCATAGGATGTTAGGATAAGGGGTCGAATTAAAGATTATTCACCCCTAAAGGACTAATTAATCAATAGGATTATTTAATTAGACAAGTGATTAGGGGTGAATTAAGGACATGATGAAGATTAGAGGACAAACATTAATGATTAATCAAATAATTTTCATTATTTATTTAATGAAGAATGACATAATGCTAACAAATAATAAAAACCAAATTTTCAACATAGATGAATAGTTAGATCATTGGTAAAACAATTTTTTGAAAGTAACATGCCAAGAAGTAAAAAGTGGCACCATAGGTGTTGACCATTTTTCAACATCTACATTTTGCCCCTCTTTGAGACAATGTGATTCGCAATGTTGTTTCAAAGAAAAAATCATGAAATATTGCATTAAAAATTGGCCTGACAATGACAACATAGAAGGGTACCCCAAAAATAAATTGATCAAAAAATCCAGGTAAGAGGTCAATTTGTCGATAATGATGCTAGGATTCCAAAAATGCAAATGGAACTAAAATTAGAGTTCGAACACCCAGAAGGAGAAAAAGACCACAAGCAATATAAAAACTAAATCTTGCATGTCTATATAGGCACTCCAAAAGGTTATAAAAGGGCGTTGGGAGGGAAAAAGAGTTCATTCTTTCTCTTTCTTTGGAAATTTGGTAGCCCTAGAGCAAGGAAAATGGTATTAATTCTGATGGGGAATCATCGTGGTGAGCACATACGGAGCTACAAGCGACTAGAGGGCTTATGGGAAGAGGTAGGTACATCATTTACCACTCATTATTTTGTTGCTATAGCACACTTTTTATGCCTTTTTCTCATTTTTAGGGTATAAACTAGGGTTTTAGCACAATAGTTATGTGCACTTATGCACATTTCCTATGTAGTTGGGTATGTGTGTTGCATAGTTGGACTAGGAATTACATTTTTAGCAATTGTTTCGCACTTGGCAACAGTTTTGTGCACTTAAGTGTGCAATTTGTGCACTTTATCAAATGTATTGCACTAATGGGAAAGTATTACATAGTTAAGCATGCATAATGTGTGCTCTTGGACACAAGAAAACTATAGATTTTTTACCAGCAATTTGAGTTTTAAGTGTGCGTAAAGTTGTAAAGTCCACTCTTTATATAAACAGAACCACTAGATAAGGCAATATTTACACTATTTCCCTTGTTATGTTTAGGTTGATCTTCCCCCTCTACAGACATAGGAGAATAGACCAAATGCATGGTATTATGTCATCTCTTGAGTACAACTACAAGGAAGATTGTTTATTATTCCTAGGTCTATGTCATATCACATAAATGTCTGAGATCGGGGTAAATAGTGGACTGATTACGGCAATGACAAAGTGGAGTTCGGAGACCAAATCATTCCATTTATGTATAAGAGAATTTATCATGTGCCTTGGAAAACATGTGGTGTATAATTATTTTTCTCATTCATAGAGAGATTTTAGTGTATGAGTCGTCAATGGGGAGGGAAGCTCTGAGTAGACTATTTGATTGTGATCAAACTACTTTAGACATTAGAGACTCTGAGATCAAATGGGAGACCTTGCAAGTGCAACATGAGAGACTTGTGTTAGTTATCATCTTTAGCATTGCAAGATTAATTGTGCCAAATAGAAGAGGTCATGAATTCCCAATAGGATGGGAATGAGTTATAAAGTGCATCGTGATTGAGGGGATAGTGTATACATAGTGGCCATGCATGTTAGCCATATTATGTACTATCACTTACTCTAGGTGGCATATAGGTGTAGATTGGTCATGAGTAGTGGTCTTGCATTGTTGTGGGTTTGGGCATTTGTGTATATCAAGCAATATTTTAACCTTTCATAGAGAGATGGGTGTTACTAGATTTACCCTATATATACTGCTATGTTTTCACACTTTCACAGGGACCATTGGGACACACCCAATATTGGAGGCATGAGCTAGATACACTCAAGGACTTCACATGGAGACCTTATAGATAATCCGCTATTTTGAATGATGATAGAGATAACCTTTCTAACTATACCCAGGAGAGATATCCCATCAAATGAACTATAGTTAAGACATGTAGTTATAGAGCTCTAGCTACCAAACAGGGTATACAGATAGTTTGGGAGTGATAGGATGTCTTGAAAGGTCAACACTTTTTTCTCACTTTAAGAGTGAGATAGGGACATGGGAGCAATCACCAGACCTCATGTAGTATATTTATAATTTGATAGATCTTGATATTTTGATTACTAGAGAGACACCACAATAGCAAAGGCAAAGGGTAGAACAGTAGGACGCTACAGAGGATAGAGCGTCAAAGGGAGAGGAGGATGGAGAGGATAACAGTGAGGGTGAGACAGAGGATGGTGAGGATGACGAGATAAAGGGAGAGGAGTCTAGCAACAAGGATGATGATGTTGATAATGATGAGGATAGAGGCAATCATGATGCCTTACCTATGTAAGTGAATGAGGACATACAAGCTCCACTTGATGATATTCAAATGTTAAAGGTTTCTCATGATACACAGATGTAGGACATGCTCCTAGAGGATAGAGAGAAATGGGGGTATGATAGAACCATTGAGGCCACCTAAGCTAGGGAAAATAGGAGTACAAAAAGGAAGAGCTACATCCTCCAAATAGGATAGGGACCAGAAGGACTTAGAGATACGAGGATGATTCTCTCTATTTAATGTGATAATTTTGTAAAAATATCTTGTATATCATACTAATTCTATGGGCCTTATGTTTTGCATGTACATCTTAATTTTTTACTTTGATACATTCTATGAAGCTTACATATGAGACGCAATGATTCTCTATGATATGATGCGTTTTAATTTTCTATGTGGTGATGCTTATATGATTTTGTAGTCTATGATGGATTTATAATGTTTAACATGATCTATGCACATATTTATGTCATGAGCTTATGATGTATGTATACAACTATATGTTTAGATTATAGCATGTATAAAAAATGCAATATTTTTAGACTAAATTATATGTTGGGTATATGCTTAATGAAACATTATGATATGCATATACTCTAATCTATTTGAATATAGGATGCACTTATATTTTTGTACTAGAGCACTAGACCAAGATGACTATCAAGACTAGCTGAAGAAACATTAGTAAAAAGCAGAAATTAGATGAGAAAGAGTTATTAATTTGATAAAATTTTGCTTTCATAAGTGAACTTTACCATTAGAGCTTTATTCAAATGGATGCAGAGAACCATGACATAAAAATTCGGGGAGATAATGAAATCTCTTTTTGTGAACAATAGACATATTGCAAACAAGGAATGTTCCAATCCATTATGAAACAAAATGGTATGTTAAGGTTTGAGGTATGTGTGTCAACCACAAAGTGAACATTCCAACATAGACACCCAAGACATACTTGCCCCAGAACTTCATGAAAACATCTCACAAATAAAAGACAAAACAAAAAGGTTCATGAGCCATCCCAGCTGCTCTCATAACTCAGTGATATCCTTGTGTATCATAGGAGCATGACCAAAGATAAATCAATTAAATATAAAACTCTCTTAAACCAAGAAAACCAACAAGCATTCTGATCTTGTTGTCACTATTATATGTTTATGTTTGGACGATCATGATGTCAGATTTTAGGAATGAATTATCCCATCTAAGACAAATATAGCTTGGTTTTGTGTATATCACACCCTATATAAGACAAATGACCATTGAGAAAGGACTGATAATGTTTATTGATTGATTGATAAGACAAAGTATTGGACAAGTTCAATCTGTTTGATTGCTAACTTGATTAGATAGTTCATCTATTGATGTGTGATTTCATTAAGCTCCATATTTTATCAGTCTTTAATCTATGTTTGCTATTATATATGTGTTTCACAAAAGGATGATTTATCAAAGAGATGAAAATGATTATTTCTTTTGGATTTTGATCATTTTTTTAACTTTTAGTATTTTTAAAGATATTTGATTTTTTTGTGCTTTCTTCGGGACAATTTACAATATTTTTTATTTTTTAACGATATTATTTGATTTTTTAGAGATTTTTTCAAGACTTTATTTGATTTTCATGATTTTTTGAAGACTTTATTTGATTTTTATGATTTTTTGAAGACTTTATTTGATTTTTATAATTTTTTTAGGACTATATTTCATTTTTAAGACTTTTTTAGGACTTTATTTGATATTTATGATTTTTTTAGGACTCTATTATTATTTAAACCTCACTTTATTCAATCCAATGATGAAAATGACTCCATATTTAACCTTGTTTAGGGAATTTCCTTCAGTCCAATTCAAAGATATATACAATGGTAAAGCAGCAACAAGCTATATAAGTAAAAACTAGATATGCAAGGGAATAAAGATAAACATCAACCAATAACAGGACATAAAAGAACACTAGGGTTGGATTGGGGAATGGGCTAAAGGTGTATCATGAATGAAAATATGTGCTAGATCTAGATTAACAATAGATGATAAAGAAACAACTTGCTACATGTGGCACCTATTGTCTAGGTTTTCACTATGGTACTTGCCCAAAGCACCTATTTTCCCAGTTTCCACCAGAGGTTAAAAGATTCCTCTTTACTTTTTATGTCACCACGATGCATTTTTTCAAGGTTTTCATCAAGGAAATGATTTTCTCTTATTTTTATTTAGGATAATTTTTCAATTATATTTATCTTTTTTAAGAGCATTTTACAATTTTTTTTGTCTTTCATTTAGGGTCATGAAAAATACATGAAAAGTTGAATGTTATTGAATACATATGAAAGTGGTTCTCCCTCTAATGTTACAAGCTGGTAGACACCTAACCTATATGTTGTAAGAGCTATATAGGTTCCTATCCAATTCGACTCAAATTTTCCTATCTTTTCTTTGTCTTATTGATTTTTGGGGTTCATCTTTAGGACCGGGTCTCCAAATTCAAAATGTCAACCTCTGATATGATTCATATATGCATGTAAATAGACCAATAAATATTTTCATCTCTTATCCAACATTTCTAGCACATACAGTCTAGATACTTTTTAGTTTTCTTCTTCTATCAAGTTGTGTAAAGAAAAGTGTTCTCTTAGTGAAGAGATCTCATCCTCAACAAGGAGTATAGCCTCAGCACCATAGACTAGGGAATAGGAGTAGCACCAATGGGAGTGTGGATACTAGTACAATATTCCCATAGAGTTGGATTCATTTGCATATGTGAATCTTGACCAGTGTCAATGGTAGTCTTTTTTAATATCTTGATGATTGTTGTATTGGATGCCTCAGGTTTTCCATTACCTTGTGGATAGTATGGGGTAGATAAATGATGTTGAATGTGAAATTTCTCAAAAATCCTTCTCACATGTTTATTTTTTAATGGGAGACCATTGTCAGTAACAATCGTCAAAGGAATCCCATAATTCCATATGATGTAATTTAGAATGAACTTTGAGATCTTCTTACCAGTGATATAAGTTATATACAGATAGCCTCAATCTATTTGGTGAAATATTCAGTAGTATTGATTATAATATTGTGGTCTTTAGAAAAAGTAGGGTGGATCATCCCTATGAGGTCAAGTCCCCATTGAGAAAAGGGCCATGGTGAGATAACTGGTTGAAGTTCTTATATTGGTACATGAATTAGGTCACCATGCATTTAGAATTTCTAACATTTCATTCCAGAGTTGTGAGTATCTTGTTCCATGGTTGGCTAATAGTATCCATCTCTTACTATTTTGTGCCTCATGAAAAGCATTTTGTGCCTCTTTGGAATCAATCCATCTAAGGAGGGTTTGGTCAAAGGAACATTTTTAAAGGGTATCACCAATGATGACATATCTAGAAGCTTGACATATAAAATATCAAAGTTGGTTACTAGACAATTTTGGGGGTAAGATTCAGGAATCCAGGTAATTGTACATGTTTTGATACCAAGGGGAATGGGGACCAAAAAAATTTCACACAAGCTCAAATAGTGGAACCTCAAAGAAGGGATTATCATTTTCTCCACTAGAAATTTGCATCTTTCTTCATTTTGTGGCATATCAATCATAGATGTAATTATTGACATAGTATCAATTGGTTTATTTTGCAATCTCGATAATTGATAAAACTTGATTGTGACAAACTTAGTCTTAAGAAAGTCAATCAATTAACTATGAGACACTAGATTTCTATCTTTTGTGTTATAGTCATCATTGACTTGGAAGATGACTAAATAAAAATTTCCATGTACTTGCATGTGCTAGATATTCCATTGTATTTCAATTTTGAGTCATGTGATCAGAGCCTCATACTCAGCTATATTATTTGTACATTCAAAGGCTACTCTATATGACTTGGAATAATATCTCCTTAAGGGATGATGAATAAGATGCATGTACATGAACCATCAGAATAAAGCTATCAGTCATTGGAAGGTGTAATAAAAATATAGATTCATATGGAAATTTAGACAACAATGTGAGATCATCTTGAATTGGGGTTATTACCCCAACTGATGAGATTGTTACTCCAACTGATATTGACTGATGATGATAATGAACTAGGTTAATTGAGAAATGAAAGATACATGTAGAAGGATTGGATCATTTTTTATGTTGTCATTTGTGTCAAACCTATTGACTTACTGATTTATGCAATTTTCCATATCAATCTAAAATATGTGATGTTGAACTGGTTGGTAAAGACATAAGATGAAATAAAGAAGTGATGTTAAGTATGTGAGCTTAAATGGACAATTGTTGAATCAGTCTTTGACACTTGGTAATATTGATTTGATCATTTTACATGATTTAATGAAGTGGTAGAATGATGCACAAGTCAGTTATATTGGTCGGTAATAAAGGATTGAAGTTGTGAAAGGAAAAGACAAGGAAACAGTGTGTTCTACCAAGATAGAAATGGTGTCAGTAAGTAAAGATATTGGTTGGTCACAGTTAACTGAGTAAGTGATAATTGAGTAGATGAACTTAAATGAGTAGATAAAGTTGTTCAGTTAAACAAGAAATCAAGTAAAAGACGACATCGAGTGATGATCTGGATTGATCTAGAATATTCTAAGGAAGGAACAAATTCAGCTAATGAAATCAATGGATCAAAAACATTAGGTATAGATAAATGGTAAAGATTTAATGATTGGTTTGAGATCCAAGAAAATTCCAAGTTCTAAGGTGAAGATACAGCTGGCAAGAGTCATAAAATGTTTTACCAAGCTACAGATTTGATCTAATGGATGAAATTAAGCAGTGAATAGGATTAAGTGGCAAAAATTATCTATATAAAGGATGATCATGATAATCATATTGTTCATGCTAAATTTCTGATTTGTTGATAGCCAGAATAGATAGCCAAATTAGTATAGAAGGGTACAGCAAGTAGAATGGAGTTGAAGAAAAGTGTGAATGTGATGCAAGAGCATCCTTGGGTTGTTGGAAATATTGCATCACCCAAAAAGATATTTTCTTTGTTTACTATTTTTTGAATATCTATCAGGAAGTTTGAATTAGCAATCACTTGATGTCCCTTTCCATATTCTGTGAACTTGGATTATTAATGTGGACCTATCATGGATCATCCTCCTAAGATCTCATAGATAAATGTTATAATTGGTTGGACTTATAATTCATCTTCTCAGGTGCTGATTTTCTATGTTATTCTTCATGCAATGTCTGGTATTTATTTTGGAGAGGTTTTATATTTGGGAGTTAGCTTATGTGCTCTTAGATCTAGACAATTTAATGACATGTGGACCTATATCTAAGGCCTTCTTTAATACTATAATGTATTATGTATTCAAACATTAATTCCTTATGGGTCAGTCCTATATACAAGTATAAGCATGTTTTCTATTACTAGATATTGTGAACTCTAAGTCGACCTATGTGTCTTGGTGGCTATATATAATGTTCTTGAGTCTTTTAGAAGGAGGGGGGAGCATAATTAGTAGATCGGGGCATAGCTTGAGAGTTAATCTAGCTTGGTCTTTAATCTGGAATGTATTGGCTAAAACTGGGAAGGCCTTACAACCCAGCATGTATGGTGATCATTTGATGTAATTCAAGATATATTGTTAATAAAATAGTTTGTTTTCAATTGTATCTTGTTGTATTTATATTGTGTTGTTATTCGTTGGGGGCTTGGTCATTTCTTTTGGAGGTACACCAGCCTTTTATTGCATCAGAGTGAATGAAGGAAATTTATGAGATGAAGAGTAAGTTTTGATCAACTAGAAAGGAAGAGTTTGAAGCAAACAAATGAGAATAAATGAGATTTGAACAAGCAAAGGTAGCTGCATATTCTATCAAATCATTTCAATGTTACTTTCTAACCATTGTAGCAAAAAATATCTTAATCGAGTGGATTTAATAGTCCTATTTCTAAATCCTTTGTAAGGTGACATTCTAAAAAATGTTCTAATGTCCTCTAATAAGACCAATCATGATAGGGTGATAGATCTAATTGATCTTTGGTGAAAATCTCTTAACATGGTCACATCTAGCAAATGTGTTTGTAATCTTTAACAAGATTAGATCTTAACCGAGCTCACTTTAGAAGAGTGAATTATTTTGTGGGTGATAATTATCACAGTGGTTTTTACCCAAATTGGGTTTCCACATTAAATACTTTTGTTAATGTGTGATTGAATGATCTGCATGTTATTTTCTAATTTTTTGATGCATATTTTTGTGGTTGGTTGAATGATTAAATCTAATTATTAAGATTAGTTACCGAGAAGGTTTTAAGGTTGAAAATGGTTAAGGTACCTAAGATAAATAATTCTATAACTGATTCACCCCCCCCCCCCCCCCCCCTCCCCTCTCAGTTATCCAACAATTAGTATTAGATATTTTGGTGCTTAGAGGTAAAAGTTTAAAACACGTAAGCTAAAGATCCAAAGATGTATAAGAGAGAAGTACCGAAGTTGAACAAGGATAGTTTCCCTACATGAAAAAGCATAATGAAGTTACACCTATTTGAAATTGAAGATTTTGCACTCTACTATTTGGAAAATTACTAAACTCCACCGCATCTTGGAACTATGACACTTGATTAGAGATGAGAAAAGCAAGAACACAACTTGGTAATGATTGAGATTGCTTCTTCCCTGACCGATGTTGAGTTTAATGACATAAAGGACTGTGCTACAAAGAAAGAAATATGGGATATGTTAGAATAACTGAGAAGGGGGGGGAATCAGTTAGATCAGTTATCCTACAGTCCCAAACACAAATATGTACCTTATCAAACAATTCCAACAAATTATGCAACTCGACCTAACATAAAATATCAATCTTTATGTTCACTTTACTGATTACCAGTAAATAGATAACTGTGATTATCAACCAAATCAATTATGCAGTATGTAAAGTATGATAGCAAAACAATAATCACAAATAAAACATAACACAATGATTTAATGTGGAAACCTTGTTAAGGGAAAAACCACCTGGGACCGGTAACCCAAAATAATTCACTCTTCTGAAGTGAGCTCGGTGAAGAGCCAACCCTGTTAAAGGTTATAAAACATATTGTTAAGTGTGACCTGGTTAGAGGATTTATCACTAACAGTTAACTTTTGACCATCATTCACTATGGGGTCAACAAGATAACAATGTACATCCTCTAAATGACATAGGGTAGAATATAAGACTGTTAAGTCCACTCGGTTAAGAGATTTTTTGAATCAATGGTTAAACTGATACAGTATGATCTAATTCAAATACAACTCAATTGCAGATATTCAGATCTATGCTAATCCCATAAAAATCCTCTAATCAATAATCAAATTCACTTCATCAATATTCTTCAACTTACTTTCACTCGGTAAATGGTTCTCTGACACTCGATTAACTCTGCAGTTTGGTTCTTTCAATAACCAGTATGATCAGGCATGCATGAATAGTCTTCACATGAAATCTCTGCAGTCTTCTTCTTCTGACATGTTTCAATAATGAAACTCATATCTCTTATATAGACAAGTAAACCGTTTTCATATCAGCCATTAGATTTTTTCGCTTAATCTCCTTCATCCATTTTGCCTCTTAAACTTTCATCAATAGATGTTTCATTAACACGTTTCAATCTCATCCTTTAGATCTTCTCTAAATTTTGTCAGTCATGGATCTCATAAAAAACTTCATCCTTAATCTCGAAATCATAACAGTTTCCATATCATCAAATTCAATCAATTTTTCTTTACATTTAATGTTTTCATCCATACTCGGTCAATACAGAATTGCGTCGGTGATAACTAGTTAAACTATCCAATTAATACTGTCAGTCGGTATACACTGCACTGGCTCGATGTATATAGAAATCTTTAATTACCGACCATATTGACATGTTCAATTTCAAATCTCTTCTTCATAATAGATTAATGTAACATGCTCAAGTCAACAATATAAAGCCATAGACTCATCAATAAGTTATCCAATGTTTACCTTATCCTTATCTGTCATATCCATCTTTTTCTTCATGTAGATATCTTAGTTTTTCATCTTTTCTTCTTCTAGAACAGATGTTCAAATGTTTGTAACTAACATGATAAGTACTGTCAAGACTAGTTGACATCAATGACAACATATTGACTGATTTAAATCATCTTACATATCATTTCAATACTCGATGATCTCTAATCACTATTTCTTCAGTGCATTTAGATATTCAATCAATTATAGTTCATTAATCTCTCTCAATGGCATTGATGGCAACACAAGCAATATGAAAATATACCAAACATGTATTCTACAACTATGCAAGTAAAATGTTGTAGCTCGGTAAGCTCATATTTAATATATTTAATCACTAAAAAATATAACAGCATTACAAGTGCAGACTCTCCCTGCGGATTTGATCTTTTCAGCTCTCAAATTCCCTTTTGTGTTCTCAGTAACAAATTTTCAAGTCTCTCCCTTTCTGTATGTTCTCAGTAACTGATTTTCCATATTCATTCTCTCTCCCTTTGACAACAATTCCAAAGAAAATATAAACAAATAGACAAACAAACAGCTCTACAGCAGCCAAGTACTTTCTGTTGTGCGGTTCATATCATGTACCTTTAGTGTACAAATAAACAAATTTATATTCCAGCTTCTATAATCTTTCACAACCTTGGACAAAATCCAAAGTGTGAGCTATGTGCATCAACATGAATGATCTTCTGATAAGTGTAGGTTGATGCAACCTCCAATTTACATTAGTGACTGGTAGACAGGGGACGAACCCCAAGTCTAGTTCTCAAATATTCAAATGTGTCCTTTGGTAATGGTTTAGTAAAGATATCAGCAAGTTTTTCCTTAGATGTTACAAATTCCAATTGTACTTGGTTCTCTTGAACTTGTTCCCTTAAGTAGTAATACATAATAGATATATGCTTTGTCTTTGAATGCATCACAGGATTCTTAGAAATATTTATAGCACTGGTGTTGTCATAATATATAATCATCGGGTCATTGATTACCTCATTCATTCCTTCTAACACTTGTCTAATCCAAGCTATATTTGAACAATTTGCAGCAGCAGCAACATGCTCTGCTTCAGCAGTGGACTGAGAAATGCATACTTGTTTCTTGCTAATCCAAGTCACAAGCCTTTCCCCTAAAAAGAATGCTCCATCGGTTGTGCTCTTTCGGTCATCTATGTTTCCAGCCCAATCTGCATCGGTGTAAACTTTAAGTTCAAATTTTCCTTCCAATGTGTACCATAATCCATAATCCTCTATTTTCTTCAAGTGTCTCAAGATTCTCTTTACAGCAACCATATGTGAATCTTTAGGATTGGCAGAAAATCTTGCCACAATCCCAATTGCATGTGCAATATCAGGCCTACTATGTACAGCATACATCAATTTTCCAATCATAGATTGGTACAGAGTCTGATTTACCTTGGTAGATTCATTGTCCTTTGTTAATTTATAGCCAGATACCATCAGTGTTCCCACAGGTATAGCATCTTCCATGCCAAAAGTTTTCAATACTTTTTTAATGTATTTTGATTGAGTGATGAAAATCTCATCTTTCTGTTGTATAATCTGCAAACCTAGAAATAGTTTAATCTCTCCAAACATAGACATCTCAAATTCCTTTCTCATTTCATCAGAAAAATATTTGCAAATTTGATCTTGTCCACCAAAGATTATATCATCAACAAATATTGCAGCAATAAAAATGTTATCATCAGAATCTCCTTTCATGTACATATTACTATTTTCACTAGTTCTTACAAATCCAATACTTATAAGATAAGCATGTAATCTTTCATACCATGCCCTCAGTACTTTCTTCAGTCCATATAGAGCTTTGTGCAATCTACATACCATGTCTTTCTGATTCGGATCAACAAACCCTTCAAGTTGTTCTATGTAGACCTCCTCCTCAAGTATTCCATTTAAAAATGTTGATTTCACATCCATTTGATATACCTTAAATCCCTTATGTGCAGCATAGGCAAGCAATATTCGAACTCCTTCCAGTCTAGCAACAGGTGCAAATGTTTCACCATAATCAATACCTTCTTCTTGTGCATATCCCTTGCAAACAAGTCTTGCCTTATTCCTTGTAACTTCTCCATTCTCATTCAGGTTATTCCTGAAAATCTACCTAGTACCAATGACATTTTTATGTTTCGGTCTAGGCACTAAATTCCATGTCTTATTCTTTTCAATTTGTTCAATCTCCTCATTCATAGCATTTATCCATTCCTCATTTTCAAGTGCATCCCTAACATTCTTCAGTTCAAACTTACAAACTAAGCATGTGTTATGTCTTAACTTACTTCGAGTCATCATGCCATCTTTCTTATCTCCAATGATTTGGTTCTCAGGATGGTGTCTTCTAACAAATCTTTCTAGAACTTGATCTCTCCTCTGCTGATCATTCTATTCAGATACATTTTCTTGCTCGGGAGCTTCTTCTTGATTCTCAGTTTCCATTTGCTGATTCTTGATTGCATTTTCCTGATGCTTGGTAGACTCAATCTGCGGCCTCGATAGATACTCTGGATCTTCAACATAAGTGAACCTACCATATTCTTATGGTTCCTTCATGCTTTCTACATCATTCTTATCAACAAACTCATCAACTTTTACATTAGCACTTTCTATCATCTTATTAGTAACTTTGTTCAGATATTTGTAAGCTTTACTTTTAGTAGAATATCCTAAGAATATTCCTTCATCACCTTTAGAGTCAAATTTTCCATTCCTATCATCTTTCAAAATATAACACTTGCTACCAAAAATTTTGAAATAACTTACACTCGGTGTGTATCCAAACCATAACTCGTAGGGTGTCTTGTTTGTTTCTTTCTTTAGTTGAACTTGATTCAAGACATATATAGTTGTGCTAACTGCCTCTCTCCAGTATATTTGTGTAACATTCTTCTCTATCATCAGTGTTCTAGTATAATCAACTATAGATCAGTTTCTCCTTTCAGCAATTCCATTCTATTGTGGTGTTCTAGGTGCAAAAACCTACCTTTTTATACCATGCTCATTACAAAAGTTAGTGAATTCATCAAAAACAAACTCACCTCCTCTATCAGACCTTAAGCATTTCAATTCTTTTCTGATTTCTTTTTCTACTTTTGCCTTATACCATTTAAACAATTTGAATGCCTCAGATTTTTCCTTCAAGAACATAACTATCATCAATTTAGTATAGTCATCAACAAACAAAATAAAGTATCTATCTCCATAGTAGCTCTGAGTTCTCATGGGACCACATAAGTCAGTGTGAACCAACTCCAAAATTCCTTTAGATGAGTAGTCCTTACTTTTAAAACTAGATTTTGTCATCTTTCCCTTTTGACATTGATGGCACATAACATGATCAGGTTTGGTTAGACTAGGAAATCCTCTAAATTTTCTCTTTTTACTGATCTTAATCATGTTATCAAAATTTACATGACATAACCTCTTATGCCATAACCATGCATCTTCATTTTTCACCAGTAAACAAGAAGTCTCAGCATTGTCAAGATAAAATAAGTTACCTTTTGATTATCCTATTCCGACAAGCTTTCCATTTTCATCATAGATCTTTACCTTCTTGCTTTCAAATTCCACTCAGTGACCTGAGTTATTAAGTTGTGCTACACTCAAAAAATTATAATTTAGTCCTTTTACCCAGTATGCATTATCACATCTAATTCTATCATTCAACAAAATAGATCCTTTTCATTTAACCATGCAAGGTGTGTCATTTCCCATTTTTATTGATCCTCCATTATAATGCTCAAGATGATCAAACTTATCTTCATCACCAGTCATGTGATGTGTACAGCCACTATCAATGATCCAAGTATTATTTTTACTAACTTTAGAAATAAGTGATGTTTCTACATACCTTTCCTCCTCTTCATAATCATCTTTCATTGCAACAAACACTACCTCAATATCATCATCTGTGTCGATGTCGGTGTCGGTGTCATCTTCTTCAACAAGATAGCATGCCTTTTTTTCCTTATCTTTATGATCTCAGTTTTCTCTTTTATCATGTCATTAACCTCTATTTTTCCTTCTTCCATAGCTTCCATCACTAGATTGGTCTCTGTCTTTATCTTCCTCTTTCCTATTGGGACATCTAGCAGCAATATGGCCAACTTCTTTACAATTAAAACAAGCTAAAGGTAACATTCCCTTATATCTACCTTTACCCTTATTTCATCTCTGAGCCATAAGAGATTCAAGTTCATCAAGCTCATCATCACTATTACTATCACTTTCATTCCTTATATTATGCTTACTACTAGATCCACCAATCTTTAGAGAAGACATAAAAGCATACTCAACACTCGGTACCACACTATTATCAAAATTGTTCAACTCAAAAGTTGTTAATTTTCCAATCAGATTATCAAGAGTAAGATTGCTACCAAGTGTAGACCTCATTTCATGAATAATAGATATTTTGATTGCATAGACAGGAAATAAAGTTATCAGTATCTTACTTACCAATGTATCTTCATAAATGATACCACCAACTCCTCGAATAGCATTGACTACCTCTTTGATTCTATTTGTGTACTGTGTGATATTTTCACCTTCCTTCATTTTCATGTCATCAAATCTACCTCTCAAGATTTCAACTCTGGCTCTCATCACATTTGCATCACCACCATAAACTAGAGCAATTTTATCCCACATTTGCTTCGGTAGTGCAATAATTGACATCCTCAAATTCAGCATCAGATAGAGCAGCAGCAATCTCTATCATATTAATATTGTGTTCATGTCAATCTCTCAACTGATCAAGAGTCAAAGGACCAATTGTCAGTTGTATGTAGCCATTATCTAGTAGGGTTATAGCAGATTCTCCAATTCCAGATATGTGAAGTCTCATCCGACTTTTCCATGTAGTAAATTTTTCCTTGTTCAACTTCAGCACTTCCCTCTTATACATCTTGTAATCTTTTTGTTGAAGTCCTTAAAAATTTGTTCCAAGCAACCAATAAGCTCTAATACTAATTGTTATAATAACTGAGAGGGGGGATGAATTAGTTAGATCAGTTATCCTATAGTCCCAAAATATAGTACCCTGAGTGCTCGGTCTCTACAATCTTTACTTAGGTGACCGATGTTGAGATTAATGACATAAAGGACTGTGCTATAGTGAAAGAAATATGGGATAAACTTGCACTTGTTTATGGAGGTGATTTTCATGTATAGAAAGAAAAGGTTGATAGTCTCAGAGGAAAATTTGATGAGATGAGAATGAAAGAAGATGAAAATATTGCACAGTACAGTTTCAGAATTAAGGAAGTGGTAAGTGTTATCAAATGTGTTGGTGGGACAATAAATGGAGAAGATGTGGTAAGAAAAATTCTTAGAAATATCTTACCTAAATATTTTATTTGAGTATTTGTTATTCAAGAATTGAGATCCATACCTGGTAATGTTGTTACTCTTGATGCTTTGATCGATAAGATGACTACATTTGAGCTTAGTAACTTTCATAATAGTTTACTGAAGATAGAGACAACTTTCAAATCATCTCTAACCATTGGTAGTTAAAGAAGAGAAAGAGATAATCACTATAGTTCAGGTTGAAGTGACTATGACAGTATACTAATCAAGGAAAAAGAACAAGAATAACTAGAAGCACTACTGGCAAAGAGGCTACCGAGAGGAAAAGGAAAGTATAAAGGTAAATTGCATCTAAAATGTTTTAACTGCAACAATATTGGTCATATTGCATCTAGGTGTCCTGATAATGACAAGAATGATAAGAAGGACAAGAAGGAGAACTGATATCAAAAGTTTAGAGACTACAAGGATAAAGGAAAAAATCATGCTACCTAGTTGAGGAAGGACAAACCGGCGATGACTCTGATGACATATATGAAGTTGAGGAAGTGGTTTATGTTGCTATGAAGGATGATTCAGAAGAAGGTATGAAGATTAAAAATCCCTTATTTCTCAAGTTACTAAAACTGACAAATGGATTATTGATAGTGGTTTTTCACATCATATGACTGGTGATATTGATACGTTTGAAAAATTAGAAGAATATGTTGGAGGATTTTTTATATTTGGAAATGATGCTCCACATTATGTAAAAGGAAAGGGATCCATTATACTGAATGAAAATATCAAATGTAATAATGCTTATTGGGTTCATGTAAATTTTGATAACATGGTCAAGGTTAGTAAGGAGACAAGAGTCAAAGGTTTACTGAGATTGAGCAAGCCAGATTTAGTTATGTGTAAGGGATGTCAAATCAGTAAGATGACAAAATCAATTTTTTCAATCAAGTCTTACTCATCTAATGGTATATTGGAATTAGTTCATACTGAACTATGTGGCCCTATGAGAGTACAAATTTATTATGGTGATCCATATTTCATTTTGTTTGTTGATGACCACTCAAGGATGATGTCTGTAATATTTCTAAAAGAAGTTTGATGCATTCCAAATGTTTAAATTGTATAAGGCAAGAGTTGAGAAGGAAATGGGTAAGCAAATGAAATGTTTAAGATCAAATAAAGGAGGTGAATTTATCTCTAATGAATTTATAGTCTTCTATAATGAGAATGGAATCAAATGACAAATATCTGCATCGATAACTCCACAACAAAATGGCATAGTTGAAAGAAGGAATAGATCAATAGTTGATTGTGCTAGAGCATTATTGATTGACAAGGAGGTTACACAAACATACTAGAGAGAAGCCATTAGTACTGTTGTTTACACCCTCAACCAAGTACAACTAAAGAAAGGTACAAATAAAACTCCCTATGAACTCTAGTATGGGCATACACCTAATGTTAGCTACTTTAAAATCTTTGGAAGTAGTTTTTACATTTTGAAAGATGCTAGGAATGGAAATTTTGATTCTAAAGGTGATGAAGGTATATTCCTAGGATACTCCACAAAGAGAAAAATTTATAAATGTATGAATAAGGATACTAAAAAAATTGTTGAAAGTGAAAATGTAAGTATTGATGAGTATTCATATAAAAATGAAGGTGAAAGAAAAAAGGAACCAGAAGGTTATCAAAGATTTGTATATGTATAGGAAGGAGTTTCTAGTACTTTACCTGAGCTACAAGAAGAAACCGAGGAACCAGTTGAGCCACCAATGAGAGAAAAAAAAATGTTGAGGAATAGAGAACCAAGATAGTACTAGAAAATTATGTAAGAAGGAACCATTCACCGACTCAAATAATTGGAGACAAGAATGCAGGAGTTATGATAAGAAGTAAGTTGAGAGACAATACATGTTTGATTTCTGAATTTGAGCATAGATTAGTCAAGGATGCACTTGAAAGTGAAGATTGGGCTAATGCAATGAAAGAAGAGATTGATCAAATTGAAAAGAACAATACTTGGTCACTAGTATCGAGACCTAGGATAAGAATTTTATTGGTACAAAGTGGATTTTCATAAATAAACTAAATGAAAATGGAGATGTGATAAGGAATAAATCTAGACTTGTATGCAAAGGATATGTTCAGGAAGAAGGTATTGACTATGGTGAGACATTTTCTCATGTTGCTAGATTAGAAGGTGTGAGAATTCTACTTGCATACGCAGCTTACAAAGGTTTCAAATTTTATCAAATGGATGTAAAGTCTATATTTTTTAATGGAATACTACAAGAAGTGTACATTGAGAAACCAAAAGGATTTGTTGACAAAACTCAGAAAAACATGGTATGCAAACTACACAAGGCACTGTATGGTTTGAAATAGGCACCTCGAGCATGGTATGAAAGACTCCACTCATATCTAATGAGAATAGGTTTCATTAGAACTAGTGATAATAGTAATGTTGATATCATATTTGGAGGAAATGAGTCAATGTGTAGATCATTTTCTGATGAAATGAGAAAGGAATTTGAAATGTCAATGATTGGACAAATCAAATTCTTCATTGGATTGAAATTTCAACAGATCAAGGATGGCATATACATAACATAGTCAAAATACATCAAAAAAGATCTTGAAAATTTTTGGGATGGAAGACTCAAGACTGATTGGTACACCGATGATTACTGGATGCAAATTGTCAAAAGAAGATGACTATACTAAGGTAAATGAAACTCTATATAGATCCATGATCGGTAAGCTACAATATGTTGTTCATAGTAGCCTAGATATTGCACATGTTGTTGGTATTGTGGCTAGATTTTATTCTAGTCCTAAAGAGACAAATATGACTTTTGTAAAGAGAATCTTTAGATATCTGAAAGGAACCAAGGACTATGGACTATGGTACAAAAAGGATGGAGATTTTGAATTGAAAGTGTATATACTGATGCTAAATGGGCAGGTACTGTGGATGACAGGAAAAGTACAAGTGGAGGATCTTTCTTCTTAGGAGAAAGATTAGTAACATGGCTAAGAAAAAAGAAAAGTTGCATTCCACAATCATCAAGTGTTGAGGCAAAATATGTTGCTACTACAATCAATTGTTCTAACACTGTGTGGATAAAACAACTACTTGAAGGGATACAAGAGGAGATAGATGGTATTGTGACAATCTATTATGACAATACTAGTTCTATAAACATTTCAAACAATATAGTGATGCACTCAAAACAAAGCATATATCAATCAAGGATCACTATTTGAGAGAACAAGTACAGGAGAAACAAGTAAAGATGGAATATGTGAAATCCAAGGAATGTCTTGCTGATATATTCACAAATTGGTTACCTAAGGATTATTTTGAGTACCTTAGAGGTAAACTAGGGTTCATTAGATCCTATCTAATGTTCAGTAGAGAAAGATGCAGGTTGCATCAATTCATGCTTTATCAGATTATCAATTTTGTGAGTTGATGTAGATGTTCACTCTTTAGGAATTGCCTAAAGTTGTGAGAAACATATGAAGAAGATTATTTTTTATGTTTTCATTGATGTCAAACCTATTGACTTACTGATTTATACAATTTTCCTTATCAATCTAAAATATGTGATTTTGAAATGGTTAGTAAAGACAGAAGATGAAATAAAGAAGTTTTGTGAAGTATGTGAGCTTAAATGGGCAATTGTTGAATCAGTCTTTGATAAGGTAATATTGATTTGATTGTTTTACATAATTTAATGAAGTTGTAGAATGATACACAATTCAGTTATAAATTGGTTGGTAATAAAGGATTAAATTCGTGAAAGGAAAAGACAAGGAAATAGTGTGTTCTACCAAGCTAGAAATGGTTGTCGATAAGTAAAGATATTGGTTGGTCATAGTTAACCGAGTAAGTGATAAGTGAGTAGATGGACTTAACTAAGTAGATGAAGTTGGTAGCTTAAACAAGAAATAAAGTAAAAGATGACATCGAGTGATGATCTGGATTGATCTAAAAGATTCTAAGGAAGGAACAAAGTCAATTAATGAAATCAATGGATCAAAAATGTTAGGTATAGATAAATGGTGAAGATTTAATGATTGGTTTGAGATCCAAGAAAATTTTAAGTTGCAAGGTGAAGATACAGTTGCCAAGAATCATAAAACATTTTATCAATCTACAAATTTTATCGAATGAATGAGATTAAGCGGTGAATAGGATTAAGCGTCAAAAATTATCTATATAAAGGATGATCACGATGATCATATTGTTGATGTTGATTTGTTGATAGCCAAATTAGTACATAAGGGTACACTGAGCATAAAAGAGTTGATGAAAAGTGTGAATAAAGTGAAGGAAATTGATATTGATATGAAGAGTAAGTGTTGATCAGACAGAAAGGAAGAGTTTAAAGAAGACAAATGAGCAAAAAGGAGATATGAACAAGAAAAGGTAGTTGCATATTCTATCAGATAATTTCATTGTTACTTTCTAACCATTGTAGCAGAAAATATCTTAACCGAGTGGATTTAATAGGACTCTATTTTTAAATCCTTTGTAAGGTGGCAATCTAACGAATATTCTAAAGTCCTCTAATAAGGCCACTCATGATAAGGTGACATATCTAGTCAATCTTTGGTGAAAATGCCCTAATAGGGTCACATCTAGTAAATGTGTTTATAATCTTTAACAGGAATAGCTCTTAACCGAGCTCACTTCAGAAGAGTGAATTATTTTTTGGCTGATAATTCCCATAGTGGTTTTTACCCCAATTGGGTTTCCATGTTAAATATTGGTGTTAATGTTTGATTGAATGATTTGCATGTTATTTATTGATTTTCTGATGCATACTATTGTGGTTGATTGAATGATTAAATCTTATTATTAAGATTAGTTATCGAGAAGGTTTTAAGGTTGAAAATTGTTAAGGGACCTAAGATAATTGATTCATCTCAGTTATCCAATAGGGGCATCTTCTAGTTGGTCATCTATGACTTGACCTTTTATTTCTTTGGAATCCACATACTTAATATTGAATTTGCATAAGATCATTACCCATTTGGCAAGTCATCATGTAAGTGTTTATTTTCTTAGAAAGTATTTGAGTGGATCTATTCTTTCTATGAGTATTGTTTCATGATTCAACATATAATGTCTCAATTTTTGGATTGCAAATATGACTGCAAGACATGCACACTCAATGGGTTCATAATTCAATTCATAACCCACAAGTTTTCTACTAATGTAATAAATTGCCCTTTCCTTTTTCATTATTCTATTGCGCAAGGAGAGATCTTAATGCTAGTTTAGTTGCTGAGATATACAAAATGAATGGCTTGGCTTTAATCTGATGCATTAGGACTGATAAGGATAGCATATAATCCTTTATTCACAGAAAGACTTGTTGGCACTAATCATTCCATATGAAGGTCACACCCTTATGAAGAAAATATTGAAAATGATGATATTTATCTACTAGTTATGCAATGAAACTCTGAATAGACTATAAATTTTCTTGAATACTTCTCAACTATTTAAAGTTGGAGGGTGGAGGCATGTCCATTATAGATTTAAATTTTTTTGGGTATGCTTCTATGCCTTGATGAGAAAAAATAAAACCTAGGATATTTCTAAAGATTACTCCAAAAATATATTTCTTTAGATTCAGATGGACCTAGTATTCTTTCGTTCTTGAAAATATTCTATTCAAAATTCTCAATTAACTATCTCGCATGCATGATTTTCATAATAAGTCATCAACATAGTCTTCCATTAAGGTGTGCATGAAATAATGGAATATTGTTGTTATTTTTTTGATAAGTAGCTCCAACATTCTTGAGGCAAAAAGGAATCACATTCTAGTAATATGTTCCCCAAGAACATGTAAAAGTTACCTTATGGTAACCTTCAAGTGTTATTCTAATTTGATTATATCCAGATGATCAATCTATTAATGATAACATTCCATATCCAGTTGTTAGGTCTACTATAATGTCAATTTTTGGGAATGGGAAATCATCTTTAGGACATGCCTTATTGAGATCTCAAAAATCAATGCATATTCTTATGCGCCAACTGGGTTTACTAACTAAGAAAAAATTTCAAATATATTATGTATAATCAATGGGTATGATGAAACCCATGTCTAACAACTTCCTGAGTTCATCCTTAACCAGCAATGCATCTTCATTAATTTTTGTTTAACAAGCTTCCCAACAAGTTGTAGGATAGATGATGAAGGAAAAATTTTGGATCCAACTCTGGCATGTCAGCATAAGGCCAAGAAAAAATTATTTTTCTTTCTAGGAATAAATTGATGAATTATATTTTTTCTTTCTCTAATAAGGATGTTGTAAAATGAATGATCTTTGGATTATTAGGTATACCTAGATTTATTTCTTGTGTCATATGTACCAAGAGCAGTCAAATTTCCTATCTTGGGTGGAGTATGTCCAATATTTCCTTTGGTTCCTTGGAAAGGTTTTCACCATTGGATACATCATTTATTTTTAATTTTTCACGGTCTAAAGATGCCTTTCAGTTTTCACTACAAAACCTATTCTTTTCATTTTTTCTTTATTTTTATTTTCAATTTTACAACTAGAAGATAGAGTTGACTCCTAAAAATATGTTGTGGCATCAAGATCAATTGAAAATCCCAGTTTATGATCACTCAATGGTATGTATTCATGTGGTTCAAGGAATTATTCTATAGCTTCATCATTTTAAAAGAAACCTAAGCTCTATGGTCCTTTTTGGTCCCAGTATATAAGTTTAGGGTAAACTAAGGGAATTTAATCTTCAGTGTTATGCAGTTTTTGGATCACAAGGATAATAGATAGAACATTAATATCATCACCACAAGTTTCACTAATCTCTTCATATGAGGTTGGGCTAGGATCCCAGAAGGTTTCAATCTAGTCTTGAGTATAAGTTTCTACAAGAGAATGGGTATTATCCACATGTTTATCTTCCAATGATAAGTCATCAATATCAATAAATATATTTGTTAGTAAATAGATTTGTCCTCTATTTTATCCTCCTCAAGATGATTTCTCTATTACCCCTTTAAAGACAAATACTTACTAACAGTTGGGTAAGTGTTCACTACAATCACTTCCCTCTAAATTTTTAATTCAGGTACAACTCCCTAAAACTAATTTTCAATGAATTCCATTTATCTTATTTCACAATTTAGCTTTTAACCTGAAAGCTTCAAAAGGTTTCTATATCGTTCTTAGATGATTAGCTTTTTAAATAATCTTTCCACAGCAAACAAGACATGCAGTAGCAGAAAATCATAGTTTTCTACTTTCCATAATATTTCTGAGATAAAGTAGATCAAAGAACAAACCAATGAAATTAAAATCTTACTAGGATCACTGATAACACCAAGATACTGATTGAAGTTTTAATGAAATAGAGAATGGATTAAAACATTACCACAGAATGTGCATCCACTCATTCCAAATAACACAGATTTGAAATATAGTAAGATTGATATATTAACTGTCTTTGCAACACAGGAAAAAGAAATAAAAGTATACATATAAGTACTTCTATAGAAAAATTGATATATCAGAAATGTTTTCTTCTAATAAACTTTAAAGCTGGAAAATACTAGTGTTATTCCAAAATTTTCTAACCCTTTCTTTTACGCTACTAAACTACTTATAGTTCTATGCAAAGATGAGAGGTCTATCAAAAAACCTGACCTCTCGGTTAAAACAGTTTAAAGAGTAACCAAAGCAAAAAGGACACATGTCCTTAAGAGTTTTCAGACAATTGAAAAATAACTAAATTTAAAGATATGCTTCCTTGTCAGTAGCACACTCCTCATTTCTAGCGAGACTCTCCCCTTCAGCTACAATGGATTGTGTTGCCTCCCACTGCTTGTGTGCCTGGATAAGCTCCTTTGTGAGTTGAAAATGAGGGACTTTGATGTTCACTAACCTTATCATCGCCACTTCTTTAGCCCATTTAGATTTCTTGATCTTATCAATTATTGCAGGAAGTTGGTCTACACATATATACAACATGGATTAGCCACCTGTGTGAAATCTAAAGCTTTAGGATTAGTCTTTTCTTTAATTTTCCTCATGGTAGTTTAAAACACCCTGAGAGTTGCTTTTACATCTTGTTCTCCATGACTGGTTGTATATGTATGAGCAAAGTTAATCACTTTGAGTTCAGTCACCATTATTTTTTGTAGTTGTTTGATTTCATTCTCAATGTCTTTATTTTCAGAAATGGTACTCCTAATAGTGTTGAGATTCCAGCTGACATTCTTCGTGAGAACAAAAAAGGTAGCTTCATCAGGTGATTTCATATATTTCTCTATGTAGAACTTCATGAACCAATACTTCTCAATTTCCAAAAACTTGGACATGACTGTAAACCATTTTTCCTCTTCTTTGTCCCACACTTGTCTCTGTGTTTGTAATTCCCCTATCAAGGCTTTTGTATCAAAGAGAACATTATGAGCATCTTTAAGATATCTAAGGCCACTTTTAATAAATTCATTGATCCATTCATCCACTAAAGATACCATGGCTCAACCTCGTTGAACCTGACTCAAGAAAATCTTACTCTCGGCAGAATCTAGGTCAAAAATTTGAGGAGACTGAGCCAAAGGAGTGGCATAAAAACTACATAAGGTGTTAATAAATTGTGACAATGTCCAAATTGTCTGCTTTAATTATTTTTTCTCCTTTCCATCTTGCCATGATGAATTCAACATCTGCTGAGCAGTTTCTTTGAATAAGTGATTCTTACCTACTCAATCCATGGTACCTAAGTCAACTTTGGTGACCTCAAAATCTTCTCCCCTGATTTCCTGTACACCTTCCTTTGGCTTATAACTTGCTACCTCTATAGTCCACTTTCCCATTTTTGCATCTGTGAACATTCCGGTTGTTCTTTTTACTTTCTTGGCTTTTAGAGTTTTTTTAACATACTTGCTAACAATATCTTTAATAGGGACTGAGACTAGAACCAGGCTGCATTTTTTACTTACAGAAGAGATTAACCATTTAGGGGTAATATCAAACTTAGTGGATTTCTCAGGAGTCTTTTTTGGCGTACCAATCACCTCCAGCATTGCATCATCTAAATCAAAAATATCCTTATCTACCTGTTCCTCTTCAGATATGTGGAAACGTACATCTTCCACCTTGTCCTCATCCAAATTAATTGTTAGCACATTCTCTTGAGCCATGTCTTTCTTAACTTTTGATCTAGTCTTAGATCATGTAATTCTCTATGAAGAAGCAACTGGTGGGGGATCAGTTGTAGCTTTCTTTTAGACAATCTTGACCTGTGATTTCTCTATAGACCCTGCATTTTCAATTTGTGTAAATGAATTAGAAACAAAAATTGGAGAATGCAAAGAATTAATTCTAACTTCTTCTTTTCCTATTTTAGATTTTTTTTGCTTTCTTCTTGATTGTAACCATTCTTTAGTTAAGTGAATCACACATAATGTCCTTTTTTCAATATTGTCCTCTTCTTCCTTAGACCAATCAATAACAGGATCCTTTTTTTCAATTGACTTCTTGAAGTTGGGCTCAATCAAATCAAACCCATCATCAGTTATTCCTTCAACATTGATCTAAAGTCTCATTGACTGAATCTATGATATGCACAATCTGTTGTGTGACCTTTCTTCTACATGAGATTCCTCACAACAGTCCTCCCAAAAATCTTCTAGGTGAGGAACAGGAAACATATGAGACCTAAGTCCTAAACTGCCACTAGCATAGTTTTTATTATCAAACCCCACTCTTTCAGTATAATATTTGAAATCAAAATGACGAATGTCACTTCCAATACTAATAGCATCTGCCATGGTTTTACATGAAAAATTGACCAGTGATATAGGGAAAGCCTTATCCCACTCCTCTTCAGGGAGAAATCTTTTCACGATGATGGTGAGTTGTCTACAGATCTCGGCTAGGATGAAACAATCAAATGCATACCTAGGTAATCTCATTGGTGGATCTTCAAAACCCCCAATCCTGATGTAGGTAAATCTAGGAAATTGGATGTAATAGCTTCCATATTTCGTTACAAGCTCCTGAGCCTCTAGACTAATTCTCTTATCAGATATACTAGCCAACTCAAAACATAGTTTACCCATAAATGTATCATGCACCCTTCTGTAATTTTGCATAATATTTCCCTTCTGTAGAATCAGATAATACTCATAGATGCACATATCTGTGACCCAGGGCTCATGTGGCATTCCATGCCATTTTTTGTTGTAGGCTAAGCAATACATGAGGTAAGAAGACATAAAGAAACTACTCCCGATCAATTTAGAGGTGTTAAGTTGTTCTCAGAGAGAGCTAGCAATTAGTTCGGCCCAGTCTAAGAGTTGTGTTCCTTCAAGAAATATTTGTACATAGAAATACATCCAATCTAAGAAAAGGTAGGCTACCTAAGACCCTCTTACCCTATGCAGCATTACTATCATGTCACTGATATATGAGTGCACATGGGTTCTATTAAATTTTTCAGGTAATCATGAACCCCCTCTTTGTGGGTTCAGCAGCCATCTTTTAGTTATGGAAGTGCAGTTTGCATCCCTATTTTCATTGGATTTGATGATAGACTGAGCGGGAGAAAAGGTGGAGAATGTCTTTTTTGGGAGTTGTAGAGCTTGAACCACCATTTCACTATTAATAGGCATTAAAACACTATCATCCCTCTTCTTGATATATTATGTATGTGCATCATAATTCTTGATGCATTCGAGGATGAGCTCAGGATAAACAACAACGGGAGAAAAAGTGGCTATTGAGCAAAGGTCATTCTGAAGGATTTCTAAAGCTGGGGTACCCTCTAGAGAGTTTAGGAGACAGTTGAGAAAATTTTCCACATCATAATCTTCTAAATCTGTATCTGATACTATGGGGCCATCACATAATAAGCTTGAAGTGTTCCCAAATAGATGAAAAATTGACCTCATAACTGTAGAAATTGAATTTTCTATTCACCTCTTTGTCTAATAAATTTTGAAAATATTACAAGGGTAATGGCCAAAGTCACCTTATTTCGACCAGAATTTTTTGATCACAGGAGCTCCCAAATTCTTACCTCCCCACGTCAACTCCTTAATAACAGAAAACTTAGGATATTGAATAAAAAGGCTTAACTTAAATAGAACCGTAAGGGCGTAAGCATTTATTACAAATCTTTCACGGAAAGAGCAAAAAAGATTTGATTTGACACCTTACACATGCAATCCTTAATGATCAGTTAAGAAAATCCTGAGGTCAGTAAAAACAATGATTATTTAAACCTCTCAGATGTACTTCAAAAAAATTTTGTCATAATTAGCAATAAATGCTTACTCTCTCATGGGCCCCACCGCTTAACTTTCACTAGATTCTTCTCTTTCCTAATCCTCCCAGATTCCTCCAAACATGAAAGAACAAAGTGCATGGTTGTTCAACAATGTTCAAGCCTATTCAGATTTTGTGGTCTTCTAAGATTACTCTATTGATGATTTGGATGCCAGGGAACATCACGGACCGAACACCGATGTGTTGACTTCTCATTTCTTAGCTACAAGTAGATCTCCTTCATTTTCTTACCAGCCTTCACAAATGATGAAAATAATATGAACTTCCTTGAATGGGCTTGAACACCATTCAAGGGTGTTCAAAGGTGTGCAAGAGTGTTCAAATAGAATAGGGCTTATCTATATTTTCATACAACTCAAAACCAAACATGACCCAAAAATGTTGATCGATTATGACCGAACTTAAGATGCGCAGGACAAGGAAATACTAAAAAGGAGGCAAGGTTTATTCGATAAACAACTTAAATAAAAGAAAGAAGGACCAGTATCAAAATGGTACTAACATCAGCTTCGACTGGGGATTGCTTTTTGACAAAAAGGCAGAGAACTCAGAACTATGGTTACACAAAAATGAAAGGGAAAGACAACACAACCAAACAAAAACTTGAAGAGGAAACTAACCTAATATGTACAAGACAAAACTCCAAAAGGAGAAACTCACAACTTTACCAACTTTAAATCTTTCCCATTGTAGGAATATGGCAAGACTGATCCATCAGGATAAGCTAACTTGAAAGTATTAAATCCCAATTCTTCTTCAATGAGAAAAGGTCCTTTCCACAAGGATTCAAACTTACTATGAGCCCCCTTTGGTTCCTTCCTTTTGTCCCAGAGCAGTACTTCATCTCCTTTCATAAATTTCTAAGGTCGAGCTTTCCTGTCAAAGATATTTTTGACTTTAAGATGATGCTCTGTGATTCTATCTACCAGTGCTTCTCATTCAGCTTCTAGCTTGTGTAAGTACATGATCCTTTTTTTAAGTGAATATTTGAAAGTCTGCTCTTTAATAGCAGCTTGTAGTTTTATGGCTGATAATTCCAAGGGAAGAGATACTTGCACCCCTACACCATATACTAATTGAAATGGTGCCATACTGATTGCCCTCTTTGGTGTTATTCTATCCGCCCATAGGGCCTCGGAGAGCTTTTTGTGCCAATTTCTGCCATTATTGTCCACCAACTTCTTCATAATGGCTATAAGATTCTTATTGCTTGATTTCGCTTGCCCATTCCCTTGAGGAAAATAATTTGATGAATAAGACGGGGAAATACTATGGTCATAACAAAAAAGGGTTAACTCTTGAGATGAAAAATAGGTAGCGTTATCTGTCACAATCTTTTGAGGGACTCCAAAATGCACCAAGATATTATTTTTCAAGAAATCACACACCACCTGGGAATTTTCTTTCTTGGTTTGAATGGCCTCAACCCACTTGGTGAAATAATATGTCGTTGTCAAAATATAGATATCACCTGCACTGGATGGGGGATTAATAGGGCCTACAAAATCTAGTCCCCATTGCTTGAAGGGCTCATCCACAACGACGGGTTTCAAGGTTAATGCTGCCAGTTGAGGTTTTCCAGAAAACAACTGACACTTCTAGCACCTTTTAACAAATGTATAAGCATCTTTGAACATGCCTGGCTAATAGAAACACTTGTGGAGAATCTTGAAAGTAGTGATTGAAGAAGAAAAGTGGCCACCACAGGCTTCTTCATGAAAGGTTCTCAATAGTTATATGTTGCTCCTTATCGACATATCTGAGGAAGGTTCCGTCAACACCTCTTTTGAACAATACACCCTGCCATATCACATACTTTGCTGCTTGCAGCCTCATTTTTCATCTTTCCTTTGGGGTTAACTAGGAAGGACATTCTTCGTAAGTTAAATAATATGCTATATCACAGAACCAAGGATCAGTCAAGCTTACCAATAGTGCATGTGATACCCCATTTCCAAAATCCTCTTCTTGTTTTGGATTCTTGGCTGTGAATTTACATAATCCTTGTCCTCTAACCAATTTCGTAGGTTTTATTGTCAAATCATATTCTTGTATTTTTGTTACCCACACTGTCCTTTTATTCATGGCTATTTCTTGTTGTGTAAGTAGACTTTTTACAGCTGAATCAGGAACAAATACCACAGAGTGTGAATGAAGAATATAAAACCTGAACTGTTTGACAACTTTGACAACTGCAAAAGCTTGCTTTTCAATAGTTGAATACCTGAGTTCAAGGTTTTTAAGGGGAGTACTCATGAAAGCAATTGGTGCTTCATTTTTTGTATCATTCTTTTGATTAAGCATTGCAGATAAGGAATGGTTAGAAGCATAGCAATCCATAATAAAATCTTTTTTATAATCAGGGTGGACTAAAGAAGGAGCATTTGCTACAGTGTTCTTGATTTCATTGAAAGCTTCTTTACCAGCCTCAGTCTATTCGAAAGGTTGTTTTTCACTCATCATTCCCACAATGTGTCTAGTCAACTCAAAAAACTCTGGCACAAATGCTTGCAAAAAATTAATCTAACCAAAGAAAGATTTTACCCTAGTTCTAGTTGATGGAAGACTTATCTGCTAAATATCTTTCACTCTTTCAAGATCAATTCTTATCCCTCCCTTAGAAACTATATGGCCCAATAATTTACCCTCTGTTACACAAAAGATAGATTTTTTGGGGTTGAGATAAATACCATGGTCTCGGCATCTTTGAAGAACAGATTGAAGATCTCTGAGATGGTGCTTTTGCCTTTGAGAATAGACTGTCAGATCATCAAGGTATATAACAATAATTCTATTCTTCATATCAGCAAAGAAAGAATCCATAGCCCTCTGGAAGGTTGCTCCAGCATTTATTAGACCGAAAGGCATTCTATTATATGCAAATGTTCCCCAAGGTATAGTAAAAGCATTTTAAAGCTTATCATTTTCTGCCACACTGACCTGGTTATATCCTGAGAATCCATCAAGCATTGACATAATCTCAAATCTAGCAATAGTCTATAAAATATGTTCCATCTTTGGTAAAGTTTAGTTGTCCTTCAGGCTTGCTTGGTTCAAGTTGCAGAAGTCCACGCAGATTCTTATTTCACCATTCTTCTTTCTCACTAGGAAAATATTCGTAATCCATGTAGAGTGGTGAATCGGGTATATAATCCTTGCTTTCAACATTTTGTTTACCTCTCGTAGTATAGCTTCTAACACTTTGGGATTATAACTACGCAAATTTTGTCTAAAAGGCTTACATTCTAGTTTGAGCGGTATGTTGTGACTAAAACTTCCACCTCTGAAATCCTTCAGCTCATTATAATTCCAAGCAAAAACATCAATATAGCTAGTTAGCAATGATTAAAGCCTTTCATTTTCCTACAAAGAAAGAGTCTTTCCCATGGATATCCATTTAGGTTGTGATTCATCTCCTGTGTTGATTTTTTCATACTCTTTTAGTACTTCAGGAGGTGGGTTACCTTTCCCTGAGAAGTAACTATCATCTCTTCTAGAAAATAAACTTTCTAGTAAAACCAAACCTTTAGGAATCTTATTACCTTTAATTGAACCACCTCTTCTGATGGTTGCACTTCAGGACCAAGATCTTCACATGTTCCATTTGATCCTTCAAAATAAGTGGAAGCAAAAACCTCTACACAGGCCATAAATTCTTTAATATTAGTGTCATCTTCAAACACATGAAAATGTTCAACATTATCAAGGACTGTTGATCTGTAAATCATCTCTATCTTATAAATATTTGTCTTGAAATCTGGATGGTGAAGCAATAAGGAAGCCAAAACAACCAAAGAATCCGCTCTTGAATTTAAACTTCTCGGGATAGCCTCAATTGAAAAGGCATCAAAGGCTTCAATCTCCTTCCAAATCAAATCTCTATAATGTCTTAGCCATTCATTCTTCACAGTAAACTAACCCTTGACTTGTTTAACTATCAGTTTAGCATCTCCTCTGGCAATAAGGATTTTAATCCCATGAGCTTTCACTTCTTGCAAGCCTAGCAGTAAAGCTTCATACTCAGTAGTGTTATTGGTGTTCTTAAAATCCAACTTAAAAGAAAAAGGTAAGTATTCTCCATCAGGGCCTTTAAGTACCATCCCATCTCTTGATCCAACATTTGCACAACTACCATCAAATTCCATTGACCAGATTTGGGTACCCTCACTTCGAACAATTACAGTAGGGGAAACTTCATCAGCCATGATTAGATAATTCCAAAACTCACATTCTTGGTATAGAATTTGAGCTTTAGGGTCATCAGATGGAAAGACTGTGTATTTATTCTTTGCCTCATGTTCTAATTTAACCTTCTTCTTTCCCACAGGAATCACTGCTTCTGACCAATCCATTTTAATTTCCCCTCCCATGTCTCTACAAAAGGTTCTACTCAAAAGCATTCCATAGCTTGTTGGGATATTGGCCACAAGAATTGTTAATTTTAACATCTTATCTGGATGGGTAGCTAGGACAGCTTGTGCATCTTTCACTTGACCTATTAGAGGTAGTTATTTACCATCCATTGAATAACATCTCCCAAAGGTCTTTGTCAAAGTCAGGCCAAGGGATTTAGCAACTAAAGATGATATAATGTTATTAGATGCTCCTGAGTCTATGATACAATTGCTTAATTTAAGACCATTAAGGAGCAAGGAAATATAAAAAGTCTCAGGCTTTCAGGTTTCATGAATATCACAATTAGTTTCTAAAGTAGAGGCATTGGATGAATTAGTCTGGTTGACATTTGTAGGAGGAACTACTAAAGGAGGTTGGACAAAAGAATCAGATTGATTGACTCTACATTGGTCAGAAGGAGGAGAATCAGGAGATTCACCCTTAACATATTTAATTAACTTGTCACGTTCTGTTGGGTTGAATCTTAAATACTCAGCGGCTGAAATTTAGATAGCAGAAGATTGACAAAACTTGACAATGTCAAATGAGGGGACTCATGCATCTTTTTGCAATATTTTAAATTCACGGGACTTTACACTTGAAAATGGTGTATTACTTACAGGTTCTTTACTCTTGGTAGCATCATTTGATGTCAATGGACTAGGTTTAGGAGACTTCTGATTACGAGTGAGCATAGCACATGTTGAATCGTCAAGAGTGACTAAAATATCTCCTCTTTTGGAGTCTGATTGATATTCTAGGTAAAATGAGCCGAAGTTTCCAAGTCGCTCTTGAGTCATTTCTTCAACCTTCACTTCTCCTAATACATCTTGGGTTGCTCCCATTTGCACATGTCTCATCATATTCAGGCATGTATCACCATCATGATCTATTTTTAAATGGAAAGAACACATAACCCCCTCTCTAGATGGAGCTTCAAGGGCTAGTCTGGGCTGAGTTGAGGGTAAAAGGGGAGTTTTACCATGCCATTGACCAGGCTATTTTATGTTAGCATCTTGATATGCAGGGGGTAAGTTGATCCTTGTTTGGGCAATTTCCTTTTTAGCACAATCACGTCATTCATTAGCCTTTGAACGACTGGATCCAAAGAAGTAGAAGCTTGAGAGTGTGGAGCCTGAAGATTATTCTTCCACTTCCCTGTTGTGATCAAATCATCTTCTAACTTAGTCGCTTGGCTTTGAGCAACTGCCAAATCCATTGGCCTATTCCTCCTGAGATGAAAACCAATGTCCAGGGGCACGGAATTTACAAAAAACATTGTTGGTTTTTAGGGGTCGGCCTTTTATCAGTAGGAATCTTATGGATGACTTTATTATACCGGGCCACATAATCTCTCATTGGCTCATGGATTTCCTTTTTCATCTGGGTAAGTTGTGCTAACAAGGAATGCTCATCATCTACGCTTTTGAGAAGGCCTTCAAAATCAGTTTTCATGGAGTTCCAGTTAGTTATGGATCCTACAGGAAGATGACCAAACCACTCTGTTGTTCCTTCTGTGAGAGTTTGAACGAAGAGTCTAACTGCTACATCTTCAGTTTGTACTGCTAAAATACTAGTAGCTACATTAAAAGAATTAAAATGTTCCTCTACAGATACTTTGTCATCATTGGAGAATTTTGGAAGGACATCTTTGGCTCCTTTAGGAAGAGCATGATGACTAGCTAAGGCTAAAGGACCTACTGCAGTGCCCCACGGTTGAGCCATGATAACAGTTGAAAAGATAGTTACAAGTGGAGGGGGCTAGATTCCTGACAAAGTGAGGGCTTTCCAAACACTATTAGACATAGAGATGTGAGATGTGTTTCTAGACGAGGAAGGAGGTATACTTTTTGCTTTAGGTCTAGAAATAAAAGTATTTTTTCATTGAAGGTTTTGCAATTCTTCAAAGAAAGAATCAGGTATACCCTCCCTTCTTTGGGATCTTGTACAGGGCTGAGAATCTAGACTTACAAAGTTTCTAAGTCCTCTGGATAGCTTTATTCACAATTTTAGCTTTTAGGCAATTGGGAGACCTCTCAACCATTCACCGATGTCTTCCTCTTCTTCCAAGACCAAAAGAACTTGTTGATATTGTTGATTACTAGTTTTCTCTTTCCAGGCAAGGGTGTTCAAATCTACTATAATATCTTCTTGTGTATCCTACAAATTCAAGTTCAGTTAGACAACAGGAGGAGGTTCTTACTGATTAGGTACAACATCAGCAGGTAGAACCATGTTTATGTATTAACAGAGCAGCACACATTGATCTACACTGTTTGCGCTCCCCAGTAGAGTTGCCAAAAATTTGTTAGTAAATAGATTTGTCCTCTATTTTATCCTCCTCAAGATGATTTCTCTATTACCCCTTTAAAGAAAAATATTTACTAATCATTGGGAAAGTGTTCACTACAATCACTTCCCTCTGAATTTTTAATTTAGGTACAGCTCCCTAAAACTAATTTTCAATGAATTCCATTTATCTTATTTCACAGTTTATCTTTTAACCTAAAAGCTTCAAAAGGTTTCTGTATCATTCTTAGATGATTAGCTTTTTAAATAATCTTTCCACAGTAAACAAGACATGCAATAGTAGAAAATCACAGTTATCTACTTTCCATTATATTTTTGAGATAAAGTAGATTAAAGAGCAAACCAATGAAATGAAAATCTAACTAGGATCACTGATAGCATCAAGATACTAATTGAAGTTTTAATGCAATAGAGAATGGATTGAAATGTTACCACAGAACGTGCATCCACTCATTCCAAATAACACAGATTTGAAATATACTAACATTGATATATTAACTATCTTTGCAGCACGGGAAAAAGAAAGAAAAGTATACATATAAGTACTTCTATAGAAAACTTGATATATCAGAAATGTTTTCTTCTAATAAACTTTAAAGCTGGAAAATATAGTGCTTTTCCAAAATTTTCTAACCCTTTATTTTACGCTACTAAACTACTTATAGTTCTTTGCAAATCCGAGAGGTTTCCCGAAAAACCCAAACTCTCGATTAAAATAGTTTAAAGAGTAACCAAAGCAAAAAGGATGCATGTACTTAAGAGTTTTCAGACAATTGAAAAATAACTAAGTTTCAAGATTTGCTTCCTTGTCATCAGCACGCTCCTCATTTCCAGCGAGACTCTCCCCTTCAACTGCAGTGGATTGTGTTGCCTCCCACTTCTTGTGTGCCTGGATAAGCTCCTTTGCGAGCTACAAATGGGGGACTTTGATGTTCACTAACCTTGTCATCCTCACTTCTTTAGCCCATTTAGATTTCTTGATCTTATCAATTATTGTAGGAAGATGGTCTACGCAGATATACAGCATGGATTCAATATTGGCCACCTGTGTGAAATCTGAAGCTTTAAGATTAGTCTTTTCTTTAATTTTCCTCATGGCAGTTTCAAACACCTTGAGAGATACTTTTACATCTTATTCTCCATGACTGGTCATATATGTATGAGCAAAGTTAATTACTTTAAGTTCAGTCATCATTATTTTTTGTAGCTGTTTGATTTCATTCTCACTATCTTTATTTTTGGAAATGGTACTCCTGATAGTGCTGAGATGCCAGTTGACATTCTTCCTGAGAATGAAAAAGGTAGCTTCATCAGGTGATTTCATGGATTTCTCTATGCAGAACTTCATGAACCCATACTTCTCAATTTCCAAAAACTTGGACATGGTTGTAAACCATTTTTCCTCTTCTTTGTCCCACACTTGTCTCTGTGTCTGTAATTCCCCTATCAAGGCTTCTGTATCAAAGAGAAAATCTTGATCATCTTTGAGTTATCTAAGGCCACTTTCAATAACTTCATCGATCCATTCATCCAATGAAGATACTAGGGCTCGACCTCGTTGAACCTGACTCAAGAAACTCTTACTCTCGGCAGAATCTGGGTCAAAAATTTGAGGAGACTGAACCAAAGGAGTGGCATTGAAACTATAGAAGGTGTTAATAAACTGCGACAATGTCAAAATTATCTGCTTTAATCCTTTTTTCTCCTTTCCATCTTTCCATGATGAATTCAACATCTGTTGAGCAGTTTCTTTGAATAAGTGATTCTTACCTGCTCGATCCATGGTACCTAAGTCAACTTTGGTGACCTCAAAATCTTCTACCCTAATTTCCTGTGCACCTTCCTTTGGACTATAAGTTGCTACCTCTGTAGTCCACTTTCCCATTTTCGCATTGGTGAACATTCAGGCTGTGCTTTTTACTTTCTTGTCTTTTGGAGTTTTCTGAACGTACTTGCTAACAATATCTTTAATAGGGACTGAGACTAGAACCAGGCTGCATTTTTTACTTACAGAAGAGATTAACCATTTAGGGGTAATATCAAACTTAGTGGATTTCTCAGGAGTCTTTTTTGGCGTACCAATCACCTCCAGCATTGCATCATCTAAATCAAAAATATCCTTATCTACCTGTTCCTCTTCAGATATGTGGAAACGTACATCTTCCACCTTGTCCTCATCCAAATTAATTGTTAGCACATTCTCTTGAGCCATGTCTTTCTTAACTTTTGATCTAGTCTTAGATCATGTAATTCTCTGTGAAGAATCAACTGGTGGGGGATCAATTGTAGCTTTCTTTCGGATGATCTTGACCTATGATTTCTCTATAGAACCTACATTTTCAATTTGTGTAGATGAATTAGAAACAGAAATTGGAGAATGCAAAGAATTAATTCTAACTTCTTCTTTTCCTATTTTAGATTCTTTTTGCTTTCTTCCTGATTGTAACCATTCTTTAGTTAGGTGAATCACACATAAGGTCCTTTTTTCAATATTGTCCTCTTCTTCCTTAGACCATTCAATAACCGAATCCTTTTTTTCAATTGACTTCTTGAAGTTGGGCTCAATCAAATCAAACCCATCATCGGTTATTCCTTCAACATTGATCTGAAGTCTCATTGACTGAACCTGTGATACGCACAATCTATTGTGCGACCTTTCTTCTACCTGAGATTCATCACAGTAGTCCTCCCAAAAATATTTTAAGTGAGGAATAGAAAACATATGAGACCTAAGTCCTAAACTGCCACTAGCATAGTGTTTATTATCAAACCCCACTCTTTCAGTATAATATTTGAAATCAAAATGATAGATGTCACTTCCAATAATGATAGCATCTACCATGGTTTTACATTAAAAATTGACCAGTGATATAGGGAAAGCCTTATCCCACTCCTCTTCAAGGAGAAATGTTTTAAGGACGGTGGTGAGTTGTCTACAGATCTTGGCTAGGATGAAACAATCAAATGCATACCTAGGTAATCTCATTGGTGGATCTTCAAAACCCCCAATCCTGATGTAGGTAAATCTAGGAAATTGGATGTAATAGCTACCATATTTCATTACAAGCTCTTGAACCTCTAGACTAATTCTCTTATCAGATATATCGGCCAACTTAAAACATAGTTTACCCATAAATGTATCATGCACCCTTCTGTAATTTTGCATAATATTTCCCTTCTGTAGAATTAGATAATACTCATAGATGCACATATTTGTGACCCAGGGCTCATGTGGCATTCCATGCCATTATTTTTTGTAGGCTAATAAATACATGAGGTAAGAAGACATAAAGAAACTGCTGCCAGTCAATTTAGAGGTGTTAAGTTGTACTCAGAGAGAGTTGGCAATTTGTTCGGCCCAGTCTAAGAGTTGTGTTCCTTCAAGAATTATTTGTACATAGAAATACATCCAATCTGAGAAAAGGTAGGCTACCTGAGACCCTCTTACCCTATGCAGCATTACTATCATGTCACTGATATATGAGTGCACATGGGTTCTATTAAATTTTTTAGGTAATCATGAACCCCCTCTTTGTGGGTTCAATAGCCATCTTTTAGCTATGGAAGTGTGGTTTGCATCCCTATTTTCACTGAATTTGATGATAGACTGAGTGGGAGAAAAGGCGGAGAATGTCTTTTCTGGGAGTTGTAGAGCTTGAACCACCATTTCTCTATTAACAAGATTAAAACACTACTATCCCTCTTCTTGATAGATTATGTGTGTGCATCATAATTCTTGATGCATTTGAGGATGAGCTTAGGACAAACAACGGTGGGAGGAAAAGTGGTGGTTGAACACAAAGGCCATTGTGAAGGATTTCTAAAGCTGGGGTACCCTCTAGAGAGTTTAGGAGAGGGTTGGGAAAATTTTCCACATCATAATCTTCTAAGTCTATATATGATTCTATGGGGCCATCACATAATAAGCTTGAAGTGTTCCCAAACAAATGAAAAATTGACCTCATAACTGTAGAAATTGAATTTTCTATTCACCTCTCTGTCTACTAAATTTTGAAAATATTACAAGGGTTTACTTATTTCTGCCAGAAGTTTTTGATTACAGGAGCTCCCAAATTCTTACCTCCCCGCGTCAACTCCTTAATAATAGAACACTTAGGATATTGAATAAAAAGGCTTAACTTAAATAGAATTGTAATGTCTTAAGCATTTATTACAAATCTTTCATGGAAAGAGTGGTAAAGATTTGATTTGACACCTTACGCATGCAATCCTTAATGACCAGTTAAGTAAATCCCAAGGTCAGTAAAAACAATGATTATTCAAACCTCTCAAACATACTTCAAAAACCTCTTGCCATAATTATCAATAAATGCTTACTCTCCCATGGGCACCGCTGCTTAACTGTCACCAGATTCTTTTCTCTTTCCTAATCCTCCCAGATTCCTCCGAACAAGAAAGAACAAAGTTCATGGTTGTTCAACAATGTTCAAGTATCTTGAAGCCTGTTCATATTGTGCGGTCTTCTAATATTTCTCAATTGATGATTTGGATACCAGGGAACATCACGGACCGAACATCGATGTGTTGACTTCTCATGTCTCAGCTACAAGTAGATCTCCTTCATTTGCTTACCATCTTGTCATGCCTTCACAAATGATGAAAATAATATGAACGTCCTTGAATGGGCTTGAACATAGTTCAAGGGTGTTCAGAGGTGTTCAAGAGTGTTCAAATAAAATAGGTCTTATCTATATTTTCATACAACTCAAAACCAAACATGACCAAAAAAAGTTTATTGATTATGACCGAACTTAAGATGAACAGGACAAGGAAATACTAAAAAAGGGGCAAGGTTTATTCGACACGCAACTTAAATAAAAGAATAGATGGACCAGTGTCAAAATGGGATGAACAATATTGTTGAGGGAATAGGAACTAGATGAATACAAAGTCCATTCTGACTTATTGGAGCTAGTTTTAGCATGGATTTCCTCATATGTTGTTTCGTTGTTAGAGGTACTCACTTTTTCACATAAGGGTACCTTAGTACTAGAAGATCCAATTCACAATCACCTAAATCTAAGTCCTATGTTTGGAGGACACCTCTTTGGAATGATAGTTTTTATGACGCCTTGTTTATGTGCCCCAAGACCACTACATCCATCATATACTTTCTTTTTCATTATCTTGAATCATGGTGCATACTATTCAACTAGTAACTTTAAAAATTATTGGTATTATTGATCTTTGTAAATCTATCCAAATATGTCTTCTTTAATGCTTTCTTTGTTCAATTATCCCTATTTTATGAATGTAGTGGGAGAATTGTATTGGATGATAGTCTTTTGTTGGTTTTGTAAATAGTGCAGCTCTCCATAGGATTTTGAGGAAGCGAGTAATTTCCTGATATGAAATGAATGTGTCAGAATATTCTCACATGCTTGGTAAAAAATTCTTCACATCCTTGGTCTTCAATTTTGTGCTTTCCCTCAAAAATTTTTGATAATTTAGATGGGTCAACATATTGTACAAAGCTATATGATGATGTTGGTACTATGGAAAGGTTTTTACTGAGAGGGGAGGGGTGAATCAATACCCTTTGAAACTTTTTCTAACTGAATCTTTGTGAGCATAGATATCATTAACTGGTTGTATCAATTGCATTCGACATACATCCAAAACATAACTAAAATATAAATGTATGTAATCTAACCAATAAACCATTCATGAAACTTCATACACATAACTCAAGTATTTTGGTATTGCAGAAACCCTTGTTAGAAGGTAAAAACTATGGTGGGGATGACACCCACAAAGCTTCACTACTATAGTAACAAAGTTTTCAGTTAAGGCTACAAAGATTATAATCACTTTTGGTGATCTTACCATGTTAGGAGTAACAATGAGATCAGCTAGATCTACCTAGTTAGAGGATTTTAGCAACATAATCAAGTGTACACTCAGTTAAGATATTTACAATAGAATTGTTAAGTTCACTCTGTTAAGATATTTTAAGTCTACTACAATGGTTAAAGAGTAACAGTAAAATTTATCTATAAATAGCAACTCAAACTCGCCTGATTTAGATCTATAAAGCACTTATATGTTACCACCTTAATGTGATTGATCTCTTTAATGAATACTGCTTGGTAGCCTTTTGTTTTTTATAAAATTAAATAGTCCTTCAATGATTTTTCAATCAAAAACATCCCTGTCTGATCTTTAGATGTCTTCCATTGTGGTGGCTACTTCATGTGTGATACTTGTCAAAATGACATCCTTGCAAATTTATATCAAACTAACCTTGACCTAATTAGGTTTTTACAATATCTTAGAAAACCTAAGATCTATGGTAGAAATAAATAACCTAGATCAATAATACATAGGAATCATCAATAATTCAATGATTACATCCATATTAAATTATGTCTCGATCTTGGTAAACTATTTTCTTAATCGGTCTAAATCATTTGCCTTGTAGTTTGTGTCATTCCAAACTGCTATGTCATTTCCTCTTTCACTCAGTGTATACTGCATTCATCGCTCGATGATTAACTGGTGCTTGGTTCATATGAATGCTTGGTGACTACTATGCTCGGTACTCGGTAATTATTTATCTTGGTAAGAGTGCTTGGTCAAAGATATGTTTGGTTAACTTAGGTATCTACCTTATGTTCTGCTTAGTGTATAGACTCTGTGTACTAGCCGACTATTCTGCCTTGTCTCCTTTACCGACTCTATGACTGAATGATATTAATGGAAACCATTAATTCACTTTAGGAGTAAAATTCTCCCCCTTTGGAATTAGAATAAAAAACTTTATGTATATGTACCAACTTTTAAAAAATTAACTTATCATATGTGAACTCCCCCTTTGTACATGATCTCGGTGTGATGTACATACAAGAATATATGTACATATATTTTTCCCCTTTTTAAAAAATTAATGCCAAAAATAATGTACTTACAGCTTGTCAAAAATATTCTGATGGGTTTTCTTCAATGTAGCTGAGAGGTTATCTCATTCCTCTTTAAGGTTCTCAAGAGAAATGTTCTCTAATCTGAATTTTGCATGCATACCAAAAATGTTCTCTAATATTGATATCTTCAGGATGGAAACTAAGTATTTTTCCTTATTCACATGTTGTTGCATTACCTTGAGATGTGGAAGCAATTTAGCCTAAAGCTCGGTTACGTGCTCTTTGATTGTATCTTCTTGCTTCCTCAAGTCAATCCTTAACCAATGGAGTTCTTGAACTTTTGTATAATGCTTATGAAATGCATTGGACTCGGTTAAAGAATTATTTGCACTAACCTTTATATCTACATCTAGCTTATTTATCTTTTCACTAAGCTCGGTAGTGAAGTGGTCTATGGTGCATAGCTTATGAAAAATTATAATTACTTGTAGAATAATAGTGTCAAGCTCAGTGATTACCTCTGATAGCTTGACTTTATTTATTGCTACTTCCTAGCTTATTTTCTCGGCTAACTTCAATTGAATTTTGTTCTATGCTCATTCTTCCATTCTCTTCTCTACATCTATGTCTGGTGCATTGATGTGGTCGATTAGAGTAGCAAGTTGACCAATGATGGGAGTTGCATCATCAACATTGATATCTGGGACTACTTGCATCAAAATGTCTCTAACATCCTCTAAGACCTATTTGATTTTACTTTCCTGTCTTGGTTTATCATGTGCAACCTTTCTTGTGCACAATTCACCATACCTTCTTAAGGCTTCGAGATCTAGAGTCCTAGGGTCACATGCAGGAATTTCTATAATTTCATCTAATGTGACTGGACCCTTACCATGTTTCTTCTTTTTCTTTTTCTTACGTGCAGGAGATTTTCTATATGGTACTAGATCTTTGGTCTCCAGATTTGTCATGTCTTTCTCGCTAGACACGCTTTCTTCCTTACCTTTCCATGTGACTGGTGTTTCGGTGTATTTTCCTTGGGCTTCTTGCTTGGAACTATTGTAGACATCTCTTCATGTGTATTCTTTTCAGGTTCTTTGATTTTTGCCTCTTTATTTTTAGGCTCATTTGTATCTTTTTTCTCTTCTGCCCCCTGTCCTTCAGTAGTGTCCTTCTGCTACTCGGGTGTAGAGCCCTTAGGTTCCCCTTGTGTAGCAATCTCAATTTCTTGTACTAATATTGGAAAATTACCCGGTATATCAACTGTTGTTGCCTCAATAGGTTGATTTTCTTTTATTGTACCTACATCTATAGTGATTTCCTCATCATCTTTTACATCATCATTAGGATCTCCATGTGTTATGTCTTCTATCAAGACTTCATCTATCCCAGTTGTTACTAATTGCTCAGGAGCATCCTATGTATCCTCTTAAATATATCCTGTCATGTATAAATCCATGGCATATGTGTCATCCGGTATCTCAGTATCAGATATATGAATTGGTTCCTTGGTGGCTATGTCATCATCATCCTAGTGGACTCCTTTTCCTTTTCTTTTATGTTTCTTCTCGGGTGTAATAGCCAATGCAAGTTTATCACCTTTTGCCCTTGATTCCAAAATTTTAGGCCATAGAAGCTTGTTGTTCTCATCAACCTCCTCAATTTTACCTGCCAGCATATTAAGTGCTCTTACCTTTCATCAAAAATTGATTGGAATACTACTTCATCAGCTCTTCAATCTTGGTAACATATAAGGTAGGCATTGCCAAAATTAATGAGTGCTCCCTCATTTTCTTTTATGTGTGCAAGGCATATGTCCAACTTGCCAAAATATTCTCATGGAATTCCTTAGGAAAACATCTCACAAACTCAATAGGTAATCTCTTAAATTTGATCATCATCTAGATGATAGCTTCTTCTATTTTCTCCTGATCCTCGGTAGACATATGTACATACCAACTCATCTCAGGGTGAGTTAGACTCCTTGAATCCTTTATATTTTTAGCTAACTCATCTACCAACTGATTCTTATTTACAACAACCTTAAATTTACCTTATTCATCTTCTTCTTTGGATTTTACATCATCTTTAGCTCTCATCATCCTTCTCCTCTTCTTAGGATGCTTGGTGGTGACATGGGCACCTCTTTTCTTTTTATGATAAGTCTTTTTGGGAGTTGGCCTTGTGATTTTTTCTATTCCTTTCTTCGGGGGTGGAGAAGCAGCTGTGGAGGATTTTGTCCTTTCTCTTTTAGGTGTTTCTTCTTGTTTCCTTTTCTGTGTGGCCTTTATCGGTGTAGCTTGAATGTCCTTAGCTGACTCATTTTCCTCCGCATGTTCACTATTCCCAATCAAAAAAATTTCCTCGGTTGCTTCTTCAACTAGCTTAGTTGTTGATTCTTATTATTCTTCTTCATCTCCAAATTGTTTTGCGAGATTTTCCATCATATTAAATTATATTTTTTGTTTACTTTTACTCCGACTAGATCCATCTTTATCCTTAACTTGGCTTCTTCATAGGTTCCAAACCTAGTAGCTTTTGGATCTTTGGGCTCAGCCAAAAGTACCTTAATTGACCTAGAGGCTCAGTCAATATCCATTTCATAGCCTATTGGAGGTAACCAAGTAGTCCTTGGTTCAACTGCTTTGTTTAAAGTGGTGTCGGTATCCACTAGGAAACATATTTCTTCTTTGTATTTTTCAACTAGTATCCTGGAATCCTGCTTCTTTTATGCATTCTATCCTTAAATTGTCCAAAGTAATCATCCATAACAATGACAAAATTTTGATCTAGATTCTGAATAAATTCACTTATTTGTACAATAACTGGTTGGTTGACATCCCAGTCAATATTACCGATGGATGGGAAATAGTTTTGTAAGTAGAAAAATATACAGACCAATAGAGAACCAAACTTACATGTATTTTTCTTTCCTACCCGAATGGTTCTCATGTTCTCATCTAGTTGTTTCAATAGTAGCTTGGAAAAGTCCAATTGAAGACCCTTCTTGACAATCTTATATGCAATATCTACAGCTCCACAAGGTACATTGTTGGGCCTGCTAGATTGAAAAATCTTGTAGCCAAAGATATAGGCTCCAAACCTTTTTTATGGGTCAATGATGGTATTGACTCTCATTCCTCTATCATCCCATTCATCTCTTGTGAGCTTCTAGATCTCTACCCTAGGTGCATTCCTTATGGCCTTAGCTTTGTGTTAGTGGGGTAACCGATAACCACATGAATGATATCCTTGGATAGTCACTGGTTCATCCAGCCACATTTTACATTCATGCACTCAGCTAAGAACAACCCTAATCCATTTATATTTGATCACTCTTATAAATTATAGGGCATTGATCAATCCATTCACTTCTAGGTGTTTATGCTCATCCTTGAGTTTTCTATTCACACTTAGCTCTTGGTAAGCTGATTGAAGTTCAAAATATTTGATTTCACTAATTTTATAGTGGATATATGCACATATGTCCTGCACCAACAAAACCCTAGGTGGTATAATGGAAAATGCACTCGCTTGATCAATCTATGAAGCAATTTCAGGGTGTAACTTGTATTTGGGTTCCTCATAAGTTGCATACTTAATCAATGTGACCTTCTTGTCAGTCTTAGATGTCGATTTCATAGCCTTGGATGAATATGCCATCATTTTCTCAATTTTAGGGCTTCTCAAAATCTCAGTAAAATAACTCAGTAGCTTGAAACTTACTTGAAGTAGTGATGAACTCGCTCGGTATCTCCTTAAATCTATGTCAAACACTCAAGAAGTTCTTTTCTCAAATTGCTCAAGTTGCTTTGGTTCTTCTTGTGATCGTTGTGTGATGAAATGACTTTCTTCATCACATATTTATACCTAAAAAAAATTCCCGCTCAAACTTCTACATTAAATTCTTTACCTACCACAACTCGGTAAACATAGTTACACTTGGTTAATACTTCAAAGGCTTCATCTCGGTTAACACTAGATATTACTCGATTGATACTTCAACTCAGTTAACCTTTCCAATATTCAACTACTAACAAACTTTTACTCGGTCATGCTTTTACTGACTGTACACATTTTTAATTCTAAAAGTATAGTACCATAGTGCATCTTATTTTATGTTGATTTGGTGTTCATTCACTATATATAAGGAACTGTTGTAAGATATAATTGATTGAAATTCAGTTCCATGCATACCTTAATTGCTTAGGTGGAGGTGGTGATATCACCTAATCCAATGGATGAGGTGTCACCAACAGTAGTGCTTGATCCAACCTTGTCATTTTATCCACATTCAATTTTTTATCCTCATAATTTATTCAATTGTGTTTCTATTTGCATTAGCATTTATCTCCGGTGCTCGGTCTCTACAATATTTTCTCAAGTGACCAACCTTTTGACAGTGCAAACATGTCATTTCAAAATTTGTCGAATTTCGAGATCTTCCTCTCTAATTCTTCCTCATACAATTTGCTGCAATATGTCCATATCTGCCACATGTTGTGCAATTAACCCAAGTATTGTAATCCCAAGTATATGCATTACCTTTCCTTTTAAATTGATATGTCTTGTTCTATTCTTTTGGTGTCTAGACTTGCTTCATCTTTGTCTAGTATTCCTATGATATGTGTCCATGCATGTTGCAAGTGTGACAGCATTTTTCTATATAAGGTTTCTTAGGTGTCCTATTCAACTTTTATCTGCACTCATGCGCTTGATGTCCATACTTATTACAGTTATAGAAATAACAATTAAATCTGGGAGTAGATTTAGGAATACCTTTTTCTTTTCTTCTGCAAACATTTGATGTGTGGCCTATTTTTCCACAATGATAGCATGAGATATTCTTTGACTTTGGATTAGCATAGGCATTCTTTTGTTCAGCTTGTCTTGATGACTCTCCCTGCTTGGTATAGCCTAAACCTATAGTGTTGTCAAGTCTTTTATGAATGATTAGGAATTCATCCATTCTTTTTGTACTTTATTCAGCTTTCTTGACCATATCATTATGTTTTTGTTGAACTTCATTCTTCAATCTTTCATTTTCTTCTCTTAGTTCATTGATGTCTTCCAATTTCCTAGTAAGTTCACTATTTACTCAGTTGACTTCCTGACTCATGACAACCATCTAATTGGAGATTTCAAAGTGATGCTCAGTGAGTCTCATTATCTCAAATTCCTTTTCTTCCAGCTTATTAGTCATTTTCCTCCTATCTTCATTAGCCAAATTTCTTTCTTTTTCAGCTTGCCTTCCATTGTTTATTACATCAATCATTCTAACCATTTGTGATTTTTGACCAACCTGTAATGCTTTCACTTGTTCAGTAAGATGTTGATTCTTTTCAGATAGATATGATATGGTTCCTTCAAATGCATCAAATATGCTACCAGATCCAGATCCAGATGCCTCAAATGAATCATCTATCTCTTCTTCATGATAATCAGTCTCATTATACCAAAATGTCATATCCTTCCTTTTGATCAATAAATTTCTTATTTTTTCTTTGGCTTCCTTGAATTATTCAATGTAGATATGCATCTGTATTCTCTGATTCCCAATAGTCTTACCAAGCTTATACCTTCCCATCCTTAAGATCTTTCCTCTTCGGTGATTAAAATCTCCAAAACAAGAGAACTAGCTCTGATACCAATTGTTGGGATTATGGAAAGGTTTGTACTGAGATAGGAGGGGTGAATCAGTACCCTTTGAAACTTTTTCTAACTGAATCTTTGTGAACATATATATCATTAATTGTTGATATCAATTGCATTCAACATACATCCAAAACAAAACTGAAATATAAATGTCTGTAATCTAATCAATAAACCATTCATGAAACTTCATACACATAACTCAAGTTTTTTGGTATCTCAGAAACCCTTGTTAGAAGGTAAAAACTATGATGGGGATGATACCCACAAAGCTTCACTACTGTAGTAACAAAGTTTCCGGTTAAGCCTACAAATATTGTGATCACTTCTGGGGATCTTACCCTGTTAGGAATAATAATGAGATCAACTAGATCTACCTAGTTAAAGGATTTTAGCAACACAAACAAGTGTGCATTCGGTTAAGCAATTTACAATACAACTATTATGTTCACTATGTTAAGAGATTTAAAGTCTGCTACAATGGTTAAATAGTAACAGTAGGATTTATCTATAAATAGCAACTCAAACTTTCCTGATTTAGATTTGTAAAGTACTTATCTGTTATCACCTTAATGTGATTGATCTCTTCAATGAATACTACTCAGTGACCTTATGTTTCTGATAAAACTGAATAGTCCTTCAATTCTTTGTCAATCAAAAACCCTATATGATCTTTAGATGTCTTCCACTGTGGTAGCTACTTAATGTGTGATACTTATCAAAATGACATCCTTATAAATTTATATCAAACTGACCTTGACCTAATTAGGGTTTTATAATATCTTATAAAACCTAAGATCTACGATAGAAATAAATAACTAGATCAAAAATACATAGGAATCATCAGGAATTCAATGATTACATCCATATTAAATTATGTCTCAATCTTGGTAAACCATTTTCTTAATCGATGTAAACCATTTGCCTTGTATTTTGTATCATTCCAAACTGCTATTTTGTTTCATGTTTCACTCAGTGTATACTGCATTCATTGTGCGGTAATTAACTGGTGCTTGGTTCATATGAATATTCGATGACTATTGTGCTCAATACTCAGTAATCATCCAAATCGATAAGAGTGCTCAGTCAAAGCTATGTTCAGTTAACTTAGGTATCTGTCTTATGTTATGCTCGGTGTATAGACTCTTACGTGACCGACTATTATGCCTTGTCTCCTTTACCGACTCTATGACTGAATGATACTAATGACCACCATTAATGCTCTTTAGGAGTAACAGATGATGCCTCTTAGTTGGTTGGTATTTATTGTGTTGGAGTCTCTTTTAGGTTGGCATAAAAATGAAAAGGATTAGGCTCTCCAATAATAGTGACCTCCAATCCATTGTAGGTATATTTTAGATATCGATGATAGGTTGATGGAACTACCTCCATCATATGAATCTAAGGATGACTGAGGATCATATTGTAGAAAAAATCTAGGTCCAAAATATGTAACAAAATATTCTCTACTGCTAGACCAGCCTAGACAGGTAGCATGATGACTCCTTTGGAAGGACATTGTGCCTCATCATAGGCTTCGATTTTTATTTTATTGTAAGGCTCAATTTCATCTTTAGAATATCTAAGAGCTATTATAACTCTCAAGGTTGAGATATTTAGTCATGATCCTCCATCTATCAAAACTCATTTGATTTTGCAATTATGGACAAATACTTCTAGATACAAGGGATCATTATGATTGGGTCTATTATGTGGAATGTCATTTTTCATATATACAATATGTTGTGTAATGGAAAGGTGACCTATCATAGCCTAATATTTCTCAACATTTATGTCTATAGTCACTATGGATTCTTTCAAATCCTTATCTACGACCTCTTTGTGCATGGAGAATATATGCAACATCTCAAGAATGGAGATATGTACATGTATTTATCCAAGATGATCAATGAGCTTATATTAGCTAGTCACTTTGGGCTTAGGAAGAACTCCTTGTCCAGTGATCTTGGATCATCAAATGGTGACTACACATTGGTGATATTTCTCTTTAATGGTTATGGTGGAAACATGATTATTTGATACTTGAATACAATTTATGGTATATTCATGAGGGGTTCTTGCGTAATTCACATTTCTATTGGGATTATAGTTTGAACTTGAGGATTTCCCCTTCCCATAAAGATCAAGAAAAGGATTCTTGAAAATTGTACAATTGGTATTGAGGAGCCTACATGCGGTTCCACTTTAATCAGGCCTTGATTGATTAAATATTTTTTAACTTCTTTTAGCTGAAAACACAAATTAGTCGTGTTTTCTTTCGTATGATTATACTCATAATATTTATTATAATTCCACAATGGTGGTTTGATTTTCATTTCCTCTTTTATCTTAGGTAAAAAAATGAAATTGAAATGGATTAATTATTGTAAAACTAATTCGATAGGCTCTCCCAATGGCGTGAATTATCTAGGAGGTACATCTTTAAATCTAGGGGGTCTGTGTTTTTTATTCTTATGGATCGTATTTGTTGCTTGAACTTGTTGTTGAGGTTCATCAGTTGGTTGTGTTCGATATTATTAGTCCTCTAAGACTGATTTCATCTTGTGTATTGTTGATTATTCTTGTGTCAACAACACCATAATTCATATCATTCTTGTTTTGAAACCAGAATTTTCTGTTGTCATTTGATTTTCTCGAATTATTTTTGTCTTTATTAACATTGATTATTCCCTTTTGAATAAGATATTCTTTAATATTTTTCCCTTTTTTCAACTTATTTTTTAATTGTGCTTGGACTCTTGATTTTTAGCTCATACATCATTTTTGGTACTAGATTCTCAATGAATAAATTCATTTTTTTCTATTTAGGAATATTAAATGGACATTGACTGACAAGATTATACAATCGTAATAGAAATATCATAAAAGGTTCACTCCTCTTTTGGTTTTTAGTGCATAAATCAATCAAGGTGATCTCATTGCTAATGTTGAAGGCAAAGTGAAACATACTTTTCAACTAATTCTCTACATTCTTACATTGCTTGGTATTCATGCATACAAATCCAGTACTTGTTTATAAATACTTTGAAGGAAGAGGTGCATAAGATATGTATCATCATAAGACACTTCTATATAAGATGTGCATAAAACTTTGCATTGTGATCTTTAGGATTTCCATCTCCTCTATATTTCTCAAACTTTGGTTCCTCAAAATTCGTAAGAAAAAGAAGTATATACAAACTTTTGTCAAATGGATTAGGGCACAAATATTTCTCTATATAATCCTTCTTCATTCCTTTTGTTTGTAACACATTTAATGGTGAATAGAGGTAAAATGGAATCACCTCTATTGAAATGTGTGTGTATGTATTGTATGGGGGAAATATGAGATTCACTCCTAAATCCAAATTCCCAAAGGAGAAATCCAATTTGATCAACCAAAAAGGTAAATACATAATCGAATCAATCTATGGAGAAATATGGAAGAGAGAGAGAATGTTTCCCTATGGTTGAATTGAAGTCTTTAGGATTTGAAGTAATTAAAATACAAATACTAACCTCAAATTAGGGCAGATCTGGAAAATGTCAAATTCTAATGTTTTTGTGTACTTTCGAGCAATTCTACAACCTGTTCTGGACTGGAAATGCCGAGACAGAGAAAACCCAAAAATCTTTCTCCAAGATGAGCTCAGGTCGAGTTTGACCCTCATAAAAGGTCAAATACTACATTCTTTATTTGAAGGCCGATTTTGATTCTATTCATAGATCTCAGAAGTTTTCTAAAAAGGGTATCCAAATTCTCTCTCAGATCTAAAATCCCGCACCTATACCTATAAGAAAAGGAGGGTTTTTGTTGTTTGTTTGAGGGGTTTGCCTTGGTCAAACCCCAGTTTGGAATCAACCTTAATATTGAAATAGGAATGCTAGCAAGTAGTAGAAAAGGATCTAACAATGAAGCTATGCAATTTAATAGATATGCAATTGTATTTTAAATGTAAACAAGTATATTGATATGAAAGCTTGAACAAAACAATAAATCAAACCTCCATGATTGTATGTTTGGAATCCACCTTGTGGGAAGAATGGCTATTGAAGATGAACAAAGGATCTTGAAGGAATATCACACCATCATGATGGCTAGATATAGGGTTTGAATGATGGATCTTGAATGTTTAAACCAAATCCCTTCAATGGCTTGAATGCTTGAATCCTTGATCTTCAATGGAGAACTTGGATGAAGAAGAGAACTTGAATGCTTGAATGAATTCTTGCTTGATCACCTTGAGAGATTGAGATAAATTTCTTGAGGATGAGATGTGAATAATGGATGTCAATTGCTTGATTGTGGATGAGAAAATGAGAGAGGAAGGCCTCCTTTTATAGTGAACTAGGGCACAATCCTCTAGAGGGGCCACCTTGGAGAATTAAATCCCAAGTAGGTCCTAACCTTTAGAAAATATACCTAGATTAAATGAAATTAGAGGATTTACCATCCCGAAACCCGAAATGGCCAACTCGAAGGCAGGAAAATAAATATCCCAAAAGCCCGATGCCCAAAAATCAAGGATTCTGGAAATTTGAAGGAAGGGGGAAAAATCAAGGTTGGGACTGACCTAGTCAGGTATGACCTCGATCCTAACCTAGTCAAGTTCAAGCTTGATCCTAACCTAGTCAGGATCAACCTCGAATTTGACCCTAGGCCCAGATTCAGTTAGAACCAAGACAGGAGGTCCCAGGGATGCCTAGAGACCTAGAGATGATATCAAACAAGGACAAAATGCCAGGGATAGGCACAAAATCCTATGATGACTATGATGAAGGCTAGGAGGACCTATTTCTAAGTCTTGCCTAGAAAATAGAGCCATGGAAGAGGGAAATTAAGGAGAATCCTCAGGATCCTAACCCTAATTTCACCTAGAACAAAGTAGAAAAAGAAGTGGAAAGTGGGAAGAAAGCCAGATCAAAGAGAAGATCAATTCAAGGCATCCAATATGACCCCAAACCACTTACGCAGAGGGATAAACACTCTTAACATGGAAGTGCTTCCATTTTAAGATGATACATTAAGCCCCCACTTTAGCAAGAGTATGGACTCGATGCAAACTCTTGGTAAAGGAGAAGGAAGAGAACATCCAAGTGGATTTGAAATGAGATAGAATGACACTCAACTAGGGAGACCAGCCCCCAGGCTAAGGATTCTAACTCAACATACATGCACAATGGTGTGAAAAACAAAAGGACACAAAAGGGGTTAGTACTAAAACAAACCCAAATCAACTAGCACAAGAAACCTTGCTAAGAAACATTTCTTATACGAACATCATATTTGGAAAGCTATCATAAAAGCATAAAGGATTAATTAAGAAATACAAGAGAAAAACTATAAATAACATAGCTTCATGATCCCATCCTATTAGCATGAAAGCGAAAAGAGAGAAAGGAGAAAGTGATTACCTCACCCAGTAAGATGCCCACCTTACCGTGAATCACCTTGGAGGGAGAGCCCAACATGTTCACCCATAAATTGTGCTTGCAATTGTAATACATCTTCAAACAACTTCTGGAATATTCATAGATCCACCTTCTTGCATCACTATGAATATGAAATGTGTGTCTCCTCAGGATTTAGTAACTTATGTGTGTTACCTTCGGAAGATTTAGCATATAAATGCGTGTCTTTTTAGGATTTAGAAACTTATGTGTGTTACCTTCCAAGATTTAGCATATTTGAAACTAGAAATGCATGTCCCTTCAGGATTTAGCAACTTATGTGTGTTACCTTCAGAGGATTTAGCATATTGAAAATTTTGAAAACTGTGTGTCTCCTCAGGATTTAGCAACTTATGTGCATTACCTTCAGAAGATTTAGCATATAAAAATAAAAAACTATAGTACAAGGGAGGCCCCATATATGCCCCCCTCCTTAATATGGAAAAAACATACTATTTTGACATGTTAAGGAAAGAAAAGAACAAGGATAAAGCCTTCTTTAGCATCAAGACAATATCCACAAACAACACCCAGTCCAAGCCAAGAAGGTCACAACTCCTATGAGGCCATGGAAGGGATGAATGTAAATAGATATCATGCAAGAAGTGAAAAGAAAGTAACCCTTATGAGGGATAGCACACTATTCAGTTTCCAGGGTGAGAGATATATCAACCATGGAAACCCAATGTCAAACAACAAAAGAGGTTGTTATCAAGGACATAGGTCCTCAATGCAAACCAAAATTTTCATGTATGATTGGATATCACATAATAGATAAATACTGGTTACCTAAGGAAAGAGGTGAATCCCAGAAAGACAGAAAGAAGGAAATGGCATCCTTTCCCCCCAAGTGTAGGAACAAAGATGGAAGAGGATACCTACTTCACAATGCAAGGAGATATCTTGTTTAGCAACAATGTATACCATATCATGAGCGAGGGATATTGACCCCTACATCCAAGAATATAGATAATCATGAAAAGGATATGTCACTCATGGAAAAGGATCCTCAAAGAAAGAGATCTTATCAACAAGACCCCCCACCAAAGAGGAGTGCTTTAGATAAAATATGATCTTTCAACAGCAGGAACAAAGATTCAATCATCAAGCCCCCTGCAAACAAGAGGAATAGGAATCTTTGGAATGAGGGAAATAGCTCTAATACCAAAGCAAGGGTGAGAGTTTATAAAGAACATAATTTGCAAAATAGAGAAGAAGTGACGACCTAGGACAACAACTTCTCATATAAGAAAGTTATCCATAGTCAAAACATCTATCAATATGTTGAAATAATATTGCAATATAAACAAATACCACTAAGCTAAGGAAAGTAGTTCCCTAGACAAAGAGAAAGAAAGACGTACCTTGCCCCCCAGAGATAGAGACAAGGGATACCTTTGCAAAACAAATGTCTTAGAAAAGATATCTTGAAATATTCTATGGATGATTAAAAACATAATGCAAAACCATAGAAAAGTAGGAGAAAAAGAATACCAATTAAGCTCAAGACATAAAATATATACTAAAAGCCTAATGGATCCTAGGACACTGGATGAAAATACACCTCTTTCCCCCTAGTAATGAGACAAGAGGGAAATAACATCTACATTATATCTAAAGGAGGGGAATCCCCTATATCAAAATTATGAAGGAATTGTAAAACTACACGAGAGTGAGATATAAATCCTAAAGCAACTCTTTCTCTAACATATAACTTGAAATGTTTACAATCAACAAGTAAATGTTTGTTACTATAATGAAAAGGACATTTGTATTTTTGTAAAGCATCAATCGGCATAGGTCTAAAGATTTCTTTCTTGGAATTCATTATAGCTCAACATATACCTTCTTAGCAATTTCTTGACGAGTAGTAGAGTTATCTAATATAGGTGTGGGGAGAGGAGGATGATGTTTAGCATCACCTACCTTAACTTGAGATTTTGAACACCCAACACCATACATATTCAGTTTAGGGGGTATATGAACTGGGAACCTAATACCATGCTGATTAATCCCAAGCCCTAAACCTTTATAACCTTGTTTAGTAACCATATTATATCCGATAGTGTACATATTATGTAAAGCTTCTATAGGAGGTGATTGTTTATCATGTTCATGAGTAAAGGTTGCATAAGGTGGGATATTAGGTTTGAAAGAAGTTTCTTTACCCTTTCCTTTAATATCATCATGAATCCAAGGAGAAGGTAAATCAAGGAAATCTTGCACATCTGTATCCTGAACTATAGCTTGAATCCCATCATAATTATGAGAAGAGAGAGGATGAACAGATGGAGAATTAGGTATCGAATTAGGATTAGGAAGATTAGGATTAGGATTGATAGGATTGATAGGATTAAGATTAGGATTGATAGGGTTAGGATTAGGAAAATTAGGAGATGATGTGTCATCTACCAAATTCTTCACATAATCTAAAAGATGAATAAGGTTACCACATAAATACCTAAGAAAATTTTTAAATGTAGGCAGACTAGTGTCGGTCAACTTCACAAAAGCATAGGCAAGAGAAAAGTGAAGGGTCATCAACATAATGAAGTGAAAGATACTCTCATAAACATCATAGGTAGTATAAAGAGATGTTAAAAGAAGAGTGATAAAGAACATAACCATGCACCAAAACATCTTAACAATCTCCATAGTAAATGCAAGAAATGTTTTTGTATTTTATTGAATATATAGATTTTTTTTTTGTATTTTTGAATTTTGAAATGCAAGAGCATAAACTAGATCTAATCTAAATGCAAGAAAGGATCTAAAATCTAACACAATAGGGCATATAATTTCACAAAATAAAGGAGAGTAAGTATGTTGGGCTCACCAAAATGAATAGAGGTAAAATGGAATCACCTCTATTGAAATGTGTGTGTGTGTGTGTGTATTGTATGGGGGAAATATGAGATTCACTCCTAAATCCAAATTCCCAAAGGAGAAATCCAATTTGATCGACCAAAAAGGTAAATACACAATCGAATCAATCTATGGAGAAATATGGAAGAGAGAGAGAGAATGTTTCCCTATGGTTGAATTGAAGTCTTTAGGATTTGAAGTAATTGAAATACAAATACTAACCTCAAATTAGGGCAGATCTAGAAAATGTCAAATTCTGATGTCTGTGTCTACTTTTAGGCAATTCTGCAACCTGTTTTGGATTGGAAATGCCGAGACAGAGAAAACCCAAAAATATTTCTCCAAGATGAGCTCAGGTCAAGTTTGACCCTCATAAAAGGTCAAATACTACATTCTTTATTTGAAGGCCGATTTTGATTTTGTTCACAGATCTCAAAAGTTTGTCAAAAAGGGTATCCAAATTCGCTCTCAGATCCAAAATCCCACACCTATACCTACAAGAAAAGGAGGGTTTTTGTTGTTTGTTTGAGGGTTTTTCCTTGGTCAAACCCCGGTTTGGAATCAACCTTAATATTGAAATAGGAATGCTAGCAAGTAGTAGAAAAGGATCTAACAATGAAGCTATGCAATTCAATAGATATGCAATTGTATTTTAAATGTAAACAAGTATATTGATATGAAAGCTTGAACAAAACAATAAATCAAACCTCCATGATTGTATGTTTGGAATCCACCTTGTGGGAAGAATGGCTATTGAAGATGAACAAAGGATCTTGAAGAAAGATCACACCATCATGATGGCTAGATCTAGGGTTTGAATGATGGATCTTGAATGTTTAAACCAAATCCCTTCAATGGCTTGAATGCTTGAATCCTTGATCTTCAATGGAGAACTTGGATGAAGAAGAGAACTTGAATGCTTGAATGAATGCTTGCTTGATCACCTTGAGAGCTTGAGAGAAATTGCTTGAGGATGAGATGTGAATAATGGATGTCAATTGCTTGATTGTGGATGAGAAAATGAGAGAGGAAGGCCTCCTTTTATAGTGAACTAGGGCACAATCCTCTAGAGGGGCCACCTTCGACAATTAAATCCCAATTAGGTCGTAACCTTTAGAAAATATACCTAGATTAAATGCAATTAGAGGATTTACCATCCCGAAACTTGAAATGGCCAACTCAGAGGTGGGAAAATAAATATCCTGAAAGCCCGATGCTCGAAAATCAAGGATTCTAGAAATTTGATGGAAGGGGGCAAAATCGAGGTTGGGAATGACCTAGTCAGGTACAACCTTGATCCTAACCTATTCAAGTTCGAGCTCGATCTTGACCTAGTCAGGATCAACCTCAAATTTGACCATGGCCCCAGATTCAGTCAGAACCAGGACAGGAGGTCTCGGGGATGCCCAGAGACCTAGAGATGATATCACACAAGGATAGAATACCAGGGATAGGCACAAAATCCTATGATGACTATGATGAAGGTGAGGAGGACCTATTTCTAATTCCTACCTAGAAAATAGAGCCATGGAAGAGGGAAATTAAGGAGAATCCTTGGGATCCTAACCCTAATTTCACCTAGAACAAAGCAGAAAAAGAAGTGGAAAGCGGGGAGAAAGCCAGATCAAAGCAAAGATCAATTCAAGGCGTCCAATATGACCCCAAACCACTTAATCAAAGGGATAAATGCTCTTAACATGGAAGTGCTTCCATTTTAAGATGATACAAATGGTTATGTCAATTTTTTAATTTGTTGTTTCATCACATCATTAGGTGATGGTTTTTCCAATATATCATTCATATCAAGATTATTCCTCTATCGATAGACTATTCCTCGTACCTAATTTTGATTGATTTTGATTTGATGAAATTCTATGTGAGTATGCCCCCTAAAGAGAGAAATAGAAAGGAAATGATGATTATTAATTGGTTTATAGTGATTTGATTGATGAGAAACTGATTCTAATCGAGTAGGACATGATTAGAAATGTGATTTGAGTTAAGTTTGACCTCAATTTGATTTGGTTTGACCAAGTTTGACCTTTTTTACCATATTTGACTATTTTTAACTTGTTTTGACCACATTTGATTGGATGTTGACTTGATGAGATGATTTGAAATTGATTTCGATAGGTTTTGAGTTGATCTTGTGCCTAATTTGACCAAGTTTGGCCTTAGTTAACCTAAGTTTTTTACTAGGGTTGACTAGGAATTTGACCTAGTTTGTTGTGAGGTAGCTAACTCTTTGTTTCAATTTCTCTCTTGATATTGTGTCTAATAATTTCTATTGATTCCTAGATTTTGATTTGATCACAAAAATAATAAATCAAAAGGGGATTAATTAACAAGGTAAAGATAGGTTTAAAAAGGTTAAAACCCCTTTTTCCTATTCATTTTTACTTTTATCCCTTGGTGAATTGGAGAATTTTCTACGAGAAATATTTTCATTCTTATCAAGACACATTGATTCGAGCTTGTGAGACACCACCAGAGATTTGCCCTTTATCAACCACCAATATGTCGATGTTTCCTTGCCTTTATTTAGAGTTTTTATTGCATTATCGTATGATTTTTAGAGATTATAATACATCAATTTTTTTTATTTCATTTTTTGTCAGTTCCCTTTCATATATCATAAATTTCTCTTCATTTCTAGTTAGGATTTTTGAGTTGTCTTTCTTCATTTACTGTTGATTTTTGTTCAAACTCTTTCTTTTTCCATTAAAACCTTGTTTACCACATATTTTCTTTTGTTTCCTATTCATATGTTTTGTTTGTAGTAAACCTATCTTCATTTACCATTTTATGTTTCCTTTACAATAAATTTTCTCTTCACTTACCATTTTGTGTTTCATTTACAGTAAATTTCCCTTTATTTACCATTTTATGTTTTTTTATGGTAAATTTCTCCTCATTTACTATTTTGTGTTTTTTTTACAGTAGATCCTCCTTTGTTTGCGATTTCTCTTCATTTGTAGTCTAAGAAACTTCATTTTTGGTTTCTTGTTACCGCTTTTGACTAGATTGTCTTCGTAACTTGATTTTAATTGTTGATTTTGATCTTTATTTGTCTATTAAGAATCAATAATGATGTTTCTGATGTTTTTTTGATTTGATTGATCCTTGATATTCCTTCATTCATCTTGTAGCTCAATAATGGTCACTAATACATTTGGTGTGAATTTTTTATGGCTATTTTTTACGAAGAAAGCATTTTGGTGTGAATTTGCATTTTTTTTTTAAGTCCTCGATATCATCTAAATGCCGACTTCCATCCATATGGCGTCATAATTTTGACTAACATGGGAAGTATTAAAAAAAAAGCTTCATTCTATATTTCATATGTGCAAGCAATTTTGGAGCACCGAAGAAGGCAATTTGGCACTGAGATCTACAGAGGAATTTCATTTTGGAAAAGGTTAGTATTCCATTTCTTACAGAGTAGAAAAATCAATTTTATTGTAATCTAAAAAGAGCTAAATGGAAACTGGAATTGCTTCAAATCCTCCATCACCTCACATTGAACTACAACCACTAGATTATTTCGAGGGCTTGACCCTTTGCCATATCTATATAGAGAAAGTGATAGTTGCGGGTTTTGTCCCTCTTTTCTATTTTTTAAACTTTGTTTCCTTTATTGGATAAATGAAGTCCATCATCTCCATCGAATACATAATCTATTTGTGCCCTACTTACGTCATAGATGAGGATGTCACAAGCGTTTGTATTGTCAAAGAGTGACCTTAATAGAAGTGCATATATCTATCTTGTGCACTATAGAAATGGTAAAAAGACATATATATTGCATCCAAGAGGGATTATGATTGGAGATACCGTTATTTCTGGTCCAAGATCTCCCATATCAATGGGAAATTACCTACCTTTGAATGCAGTTTGAATTATTACTTTACATAATCAGAAATAACCAATTGGGTTTACAGCAAAACCTTAAAATTTATCACTGATCCAACTAGAATACTTTGATGGGATCAATCCCAAAGGTAAACTAAAGATAAAGAGTAGTGGGTATTCAGATATTCAAATGTAGATTCCCCTATCCTAGGAGATATTTGTAGGATGTTTGATAGGATGTTTGATCAAAAGAAGCAAGCAATTCATAGCAAAGATCTTGGACTGCAATTCTATGAGGTGCATATTAGGCCTACTGTCAAAAAGAGGTGAAACACAATCCTCTTCATATGGTTGTCTATTCTCTTAATCCCAAGTTGTACACACATGGAGTTGTCAAATTCTTCATATTAAAGTTGATGAGGTAATTAAAAGGTCTATAAAGACCCTTCGGAATATGTGTGTTGGCAATGAGTAGGCATCCATACTTTGTGAGCAATGTCTTCAAAATTTTGTTCTTCAAGGTCATAAATTTAGCAAACTAGAGGCTAGGATGCATAGATACACCATTGGAAAAAAAAAGAACCCATGTTAAAAATTTCATGGGAAGGACACACTAAATTTTAAATAATTTATTCTATCTCCTCATATATTTATAGTTCATTTGTTGTAGCAAGGAACCAATTTACCTATGATTTCAAACAATCAATCAAGAAGAATGAACTTACATCTAAATCAGCAAAAAATCTAGTAGCAATTCATAGTTGTTCTACAATTCAAGATCAACAAACTATTGGGCATTGAACCTAAATAAGTGTATTGTTGAGGAAGAGGTGTGATGCAGAGGGGGTATGGTGGACCCATTTCAACTCTATAGGTACCTTGATTTTTCCTTGTTTATTTTGTAACAACACCTAATAACTCTCAACAAAATGATCACATATGGACCCAAACCCACACTCCTTATCGTAGGACCTATTAATGGTCTTCTCCTTCAACTAGATCTAACATCCCTCTACAATTTATTACCTTCCCCAACTCTGATCATGATTCGATCATGACATTATTCTTATGGCCTATAACCCATATTGACAACTTTCACTTTATCCTATCAACATTAGACCAAACCACTCGCCTATGTTCATTTTCTATTTGGTGCCCCCTTCACCCTCCTATGGAAGATACTCTAAAAATATCTTAAGGATTTTCCCACACTTATTCTCATCCTTTATTTACTATACATCAACATTCAAATGAAACAAAACAATTATTATACCTTATTGTCCAACTATGATAGTTTTCTCCACTCTGCAACATCCTTGACTCAATCCCTTGGTTTGGGTTCTCTATCCTCTTAGAGACTTTTGACACTTCAAACACCTTCTCCTCACACTCCCCTCATAGCCTTCAATACCATCCTTTAACTACCACCTCATGCACAAAGCCATAGTGCAAGTTCACTATATCAAAACCCTTCTTATGATAGAGCACAATATCCTTCTATTGATCAAATGCATGTGCAAACATGTGTACGGTGCCCTGCAAGTTGTTTGGACAGTTATTATACATCATCCTCTTCACCACTACCCAAATGAGAGCCTTATTCAATGTGGAATATGCAATATATCATATTTTGAATACTCTTTGGATAACCTAATCAAGGGTTTACAAGTAAATCTTCAAATGCAGATAACTAATTTGCTTCTTTATCAAATCAACTACTTCCAAGTTCACAAAATAAATGATTCAATGCTTCAAAATGTTAACACCATGATTCTTGGAAGGAAACAAGGATCAAAGATAAAACCCACAATATAAATCTATCAACAACTATAAAACATAAATTGAAGAACAAGACCTATGTTTTTTTTAGTTTCAAACTCCTTTTACATCAATTATTGTCCATCTCTCAGGCTATTAACCCTCAAATAAACTTATTACAATCCAAAGGACCAATCAACATTAGCCAACCACCTATCTAAACTGACTCATAACTAATTATATTTTACTTTCATAGTTATATGTCTTAATATATATGTTGATAGGTTTTTGTCGACTTCTTTAGCAATTAGAGAGTATGAGGATTTTTTCCAAGATGACAACTAATTTTTCAAATTGAAAACTACACACCAACTCATCTTCATTACATAGCTTTTATACTTTATCACCCTTAAACACTTATACTTTACCCTATCAACCTATTAACTTACCTATTAGTGCTTAAGGCCTTATGACCAACATAGGCACCCTTCCATCACATTGCCCTTATTACATTATTTTATGACCATATCATTCATATTACATATTTGATTCCCTCTCAAACCTATCAAAACTATAAACCCCACATCCCATTACATAGTGACCCTTATAGGGTTATTTTCCTCATCATGGCAACTTTGTATACATAGACCATTCATGACTCCTTTTACATTTGATAGGCACTAATGGCCCAAGTTACATTGATTTGAGGCCTTTTAGGTCCTTATTGTCTTCATTTTCTCAAGGTCATCCAAGTGACCCCCTGGTATACTTCCAAGCCCTAAGTACTATTTCACCATACTCCCCAAGTTTGAAAAATTTTCAAGTCTTCTTGGAAACACCTGCAATAAAAACATGTTAGAGAAAAATTTATGACTCATTTTCACCTTAGGCTTGAATAGGTCTTCATGCTTGACCCTATTTCTCCATGTTTTCTCCTTATTCTTTGTATCCCTCATCTTCACCTTAGGTTTTCCCTTCCTTGGTAATGTAACTCCACCTTGTATCGTGTTGCTTCTTAGTAGTCATCTCATCATGTTTATTATCATAAGTATTGCTGCCCAAACCTGCAACCCAAATGCTCCCATCACACCAAGGTATTGTTCCATCTTACTAACAATTTTATACCACAACTTAGGAGCCTTCTCATGGCCCACAAACTCCATTTTAGTCTTTGCATATGAGACCACATCAGACTGTTGAATTTTCTCATCCTCTTCCTCATGTCATTCCCTTTGGCATCTCAACTCACTTTCTACCTTCAAGGCTTCATCTTGTGTCTCTTTCTCTCTGAATGCTTCAGCAACCTTTCTTATTGTTTTCCTCCTGGTACACTTAGGTAATTAGGTGCTATGCACCAATAGATCATAGGATAGATCTTATACAATACCTTGGAAAAAAAAGTTAGGCAGAAATAGTAGGATACCATTTTTCTATTCTGAAGCCTCTTTATCTAAATGGAATCAATTTCCTTTCTCTTCAATTGAATCATGAGTGCAGAGGTGTTTTGCATCATTTGGGTATACCACATAATTGAGTGTTATATGGAATCGATGCAAAGAAACCTCAGTACCCCTAGTTCCAATGAAGAGAGAAAGGACATTGATCCCATTTGGATAAAGAGGCTTCAACACAAAAAGATGGTATCCTATTGTTTGTACCTGAAAATGATTTTCATGATTTGATAAGTCCTTCCAATGCATAATGCTCATCCATACACAATTTGACCATCTTGGACCATTCAGGTCCGTAATAGGTCAACTAGGACATTTTTGTCACCTAATATAATTTTTGACCATGGGTCATACTTATGAGACCCATCAAAAGTGTTTATAGTATTGAAGTTAATTAATGATGTAAGAAGATAGGTAGTAAAATTTTAGTTTTACTTTCAAATTGGATTTTTGCATTTTTTTAATGCACTTTATATAATTGTTCTTTTGCATAAAAGTTTCTTATACATATCTTAATTTTTAAGCTATCATCATAGAAAGTAAATGATGAAACTAATTTTAGGTAATTACATAATGAGCGTGTTTTGTAGCCTCAAATTTAGTCATCTATCACTTGGAAGAAGTTAAATTTTTCATCTTTTTAGAAAATAATCTTAGATGTATATGATATCACTGAACCAATAACATATATCAAACCTATCAAATTGTGAATCGGGTCCAAGCTGCCATAGAGAGAATGAGAGGTCAATACAGTCCTCATCTAAAAAATTGAGTGGTATACCCAAATGATGCAAAGAACTTCCTTCTACACCCTCAATTCTGCAGAAGGTTCTTTGCATCATTTGGGTTATATGACTCAATTATGAATTCCTAAGGATTTTGAATTATGTAAGGGGTGTTCATGTTGGTGAAGTATGAACCTCAACATTTTAGAATCTAAATTTTATGTCTCATCCCTTTCTCTCTATTTCCTTTTCTATAAAGGATTAGAATTATTTATATGAAATGAATGAACCTCGACATTTTAGAATCTAATTTTATGTCTCATCCCCTTCTCTCTTTAAAATATGTTTCTTTTTATTATTTTGCTAGGTAAAGTGAGAGGGTTGTCGGGGCCTTGTTGGCAACCTTTTTGTCTTGAAATAAAGGTATTTTTCTGATCCATGATCTTCGTATAATTATTTGGGCCTAATGCCTTCTTTTCTTTGGAATTAAAGAGAATGCAGTGTAACTTGTAGTGTAGTGTATATGCATCTTCCACGTCTTCCCTGAAGTACTTATGTTTCATGGGACCATTTCACTACTAGTATATTAGGTCCCTCCATGGGATCATCACCTTAGATAGATGATGGTGACCTCATAGGGGTCTCAAATCCCATGATTAATTGATGATATTAAGAGGCTTTTCTTTGTAAAGTTATACTTTTCATTGTAAAGCTATACTTTTGTTTATGATGTCTTTTTCAATCTAGCTCTTATTCATTTGTAATATGCTTTTCAAGTGATGTCCCTAATCTCATCTCTTATTTATGAGAGGATTAATGTTGATTTTACTTAGGTGGATATCATTTTGTGTAGTTTTTGAAGGTTATAGGCCAAAGTTTCCATAGCCTAATTTTTTTGCATGTGAAGAAAGACCGTGTCAGATAATATCAATGAAGAAAAAAATAAGGAGACAATTGCTAGATTATGGTCTAACTTGAAAAGAAAAAGTGATGAAAAATGTTATTGTCCCTACAAAATTTGTAAAGGCTTAAAGACTAGAAGACTCTAATCAAAACAACTAAGAAACATTGTATGGAGCATGGTCACATTAAAGGGGGAAATGATTATCATCCATTGGTAAGTTGTTCATTATATCATTTTAATAATTGATATACATAAGAAATCACTTGATGATGAGATCATGATCATGTTTTATTTATGTTGATCATTTTTATATAGGTCGAGAACCCTATGGCAAATGATATGGACCACCACAACTTGGAGAATATGGTTTTCAAAGTGGAGGAACATAGAGGTGTGAATATCGAAGGTGAAGATAATCATCCCATGGAAGATGATGATCATGCACCCAAAAACACAATTGAAGATGATGATACAAATACATTGATCCATGACACATTTAGTACTGGCACAGTTGATCATGATGATCAAGATGACCTTGATTTGTTCATGATATACCTCTACTAGAGAACGCATATGAGGCCCTTTACGAAGGCTCACAAACAACTCTTCTCTCCATTATATTTTTGTTGGTGAACTTGAGGGTTATGAATGGTTTATCTAACATAACAATGTCATGTATGTTAAGGCATGTGATATATGTCATTATAGTTAATAAAGGGTGAATCGTGTACAATTAATATTCTTTATATTAACAATTTTTATTTTTTTTATAGATTGATAGGTGAGTATTTGTTACCACCATCAATATTCTACCTCGCTCATGCCGAGAATTATTTATCATTATAAAAGATATCATAATGGAGTATCAAGCAATAGATGGTTGTCCCAGTGATCATATTATATATCATAAACAACATGAATTTGCAACGGAATGACCTAAATATCATACGAGTAGATATCAAATATACATCAAATAACAAAAAAGGTGTCTTGCAAGGTTCTTCGTTATATTCTCGTTATTCCACATATGCAATGCTATTCAAGTGCACTAGCTTGGAACAATTTATGGATTACCATGTAGAAGTTGAGATGACATTATTCGAATGCTTGCGGATGGTTCAGCATTTATGGACATAGAGGAAAAGTGGCCACAATTTAAAGAAGAACCTTGTAATCTTAGGGTTTCATTGGTAATGAATGGAGTCAATCCATTTGGAGAGCTGAGATATGTTTAATTAGTGTGGCTTATTTTTGTTATCAATAATAATATTCTTCCACGAATATCAATAAAGAGGGAGCACATAATATTGGCAATGATTATTTCAGGTATTTTATTATTTAATATTCATCTACATTTAATTATAAATATTGCAGTAAAATGGTCATAATAATTATGTAATGTCTTTGTTCATTCATCTAGGTAGGTACCAAGTTAAATATATGAATATATATATTGAGCCTCTTATCAACGAGTTGTTGGAGTTGTGCAATGGTGCCACTATGTATGACATCTCTAGACCAATATGACAATGACAATTTCAATTCTATGAAATGCTTGTATGGACAATACATGATGCCCTAGGGATAACACATTTTTGTGGTATGTTGTAGTGTTCAAGTTTCACATGACAATTATAAATATAAAAATTAACCTATTTAATTCAATTATACATTATCTTGTAGGTCTTCAAACAAAGGGAAAATTTACATGTCCAATTTGTGGTTCAAAGATGAAATCTTTTCTTTCAAAAAGTTTATGAAAGTAGGTGTTTGATGAGTATAGGCACTTCCTCCACAAAAATCGTAAGTATCACAATATTGAAAAACATATTTTCAATGGGAAAGAAGAGACTACATCAAAGCCACGAAGAATGACACCTCACCTGTGGAAATTAGAATATAATAGAACTAATCATCAAGGTAATGTCATTCCATCTAATGGTTTATGTTTGAAAATTATAGTGTTCTATTGTGATTTATTTATTAATGATGTAATTGATGATCGTGAAGGTCATCAAGATAGTAATGACCACCTTACAAAGGGACTAAAAATTTATCCCAGACAATTTAGCAGGTTTCCTTATTATGAGTAGATACAAATTGTGTATTTGTTTGATACTATGCATATTGGAAAGAATATAACATAGACATTATGAAAAATATTGGATGGAAGGCATGACAAAGAAAAAATTATCAAAATTTGTAGTGACATTCATGCATCCAGTCATGCAATGAAAAATTTCATTCAATCAAATAGCAATGGAGACCATATTAATAGAAGTGTCCTTCCTTGGTTATTAACAGACCAGAAAAGCAATGCTATAAAAGAAGTCATCCGAAGAAAAAAAATTCCCACAGGGTTTGTTGTGAATATAAACAATCTCATATCAAAGAAAAGTGAATTTGGGATAGGGATGAAAATGCAAGATTTTCATACCTTCATTAAGATAATTTGTCTTCTTTAGTATTTACTATATATTTATAAATTACATTTGCTTTTCATTGTATTATGTTAGAAAATAATGAAAAGATAATTTTATAATTGTTGTAGTACGTTCTACCTCTATCTCTCCTAGACCATTTCGACAATACTGTCAAGAAATTCATATATGATCTTAGAAAATACATGAGATAAGTAGCAATATTTGTTCAATTTCTTGTATAGATATTATATTTGTGATTTATTTTACTTGTTATGTAATATATTGTATATTCTATTATAAAGTCACGTCTATATATTTTTGAGTCTCAAATCTCTTGTAGGTGGTTGTGATATAAATAAATCTATAAACAAGATAAAAAAATATTGGAAGAGAAAAAAATTTCATCTAATGTTTGAAATGAAAAAGTTTCTACTTTCAACTTTTTTCAATGCACAAGAACACTACCTCATACACCAAGTTGAGAAAATTGAATTGTGTGGACCTGTACATGCTAGGTCAATGTGGATGGTTGAGAGGCACTTGATATTTTTTAAGGCTTTGGTTCAATAAAGAGCATGTCCTGAGGGTTCTATGGTGGAGGGATACATGGTATACCAGAATATGTTGTACATTACTAAATATCTTCCTAAGTTTGCAACAAACATCCATGTAGATCGCATTTGGGATCCCATTAACAAATTTGAAGGGGATAAGGTAGATTGAGGAAAGTGAGAGGTAATTATAAGATGTTATTGTGGTTATTTAATTCTTAAGCTTCAAAATAAATCAGTTGTAAGTTGTCTATTTAATTTTTGTACAGTTGGTCAAGAGAGGGATGTAATACATTTGTATATTGCAAACAATCTTGATTGGATGACGATATGGATTGAACGATGTTAACATTTTGGTCGCACATTAACATGGGAATGTGTGGCTTCATTGGTTAAAGAATCTCATTGTAATGGAGATTATAATGTTACGCAAAGGGAAATTGATTTAGCATATGGTTTAAGAGATAAATAGGTACGTATAAATTTGTTAATCACCCATATGTTTATCAACTCACAATGCAATAATTTTTACATGTTTGACATAATGTAGGTCAAACACCACAACATTATGTGTTACAATGGTCATAAATTTCACATCAAAAATTTGGATGACACAAAGAAAACTTGTGATTCTGGGAGAACTGCATTCTTTGAGGTGACTAACATTTCATCTAGAAATGACATACATCCTCAAGAGTCTCAAAATAGATACTATGGAATTTTGGATGATATATTTGAGTGTGACTTTAATTCTTTCAAATTTTTTATGTTCGTTGTCAAATGGTACATACTACGACTGAATCAAAATGATCCTAATAGATCTATTATTGAACATGATAATAGATTTACAATGGTTAATACACGGTCATTTAAGCTAGTTGGGGATGAGCCCTATGTTCGTCCAAGCCAATGTGAGTAGGTATTTTACTCAAAGGTTCCAAATAAAATGAGTTGGTCATTTTTTGTTAGACATGATCTAAGAGGATGGTTGATAAAGTATAATATGATGGAAGAAGAAGATATTGAAGAAGTAGAAGATGATGTAGATGATGGTGTAGATCTCTATAGTTTTGTTGACTATTAGTGACCCACTCTTAGTCATTTATCTAGGCAATGATGGTCGGTCATCACTACAACCGAGTCATTATGTAAAGGCCGAGCTATGTAATGTTTACTTACCGAGCAGTAGTACTGCCAAGTAAACTTATGGTCACTATGTATTTTTGTAGTATACTGAGTCTAGTTTTGCCGAGTCATATATGTAATGATTACCGAGCATTAGAGATATCAACATATGCCGAGTACAGTGAATGCTGAGTATCAGGAATTGCATTTTCTAAGCTAGCTAGGAATGACATAAGAGTTTGTTTTGGCACAGTGATCGAGGTAAACCATTTTGGCCGACATTCATGTTTTGTATTTTGTTTGTTGAGATAATTACGGAGGTAATTACGCATCTACTTAGAAATGATTGATCCCTATGCAATACCTAGAGCCAATCAAAAATTAGTAAGGCTTAAGTGGCAAAAGCAATTAATCTGAACCGTAGATCTTGAATCAGCAAAATGTTTTTTTGATTATATAAGGTCAAGATCTGAACCCTACAACTAAGCAGCGAGGGATAGTGAATGTGAAGGGAATAAGTAGATAGGTGTTATTCAGTGAAGAGAAGTGTTCAGATAGAGTTCAGTGACTGAGCTAAGTAGTGAAAGGATAGAAAAGAGATAAATCCAATAGATGAGATCAACAAAATATAGTAAAGAGAAGATCTATAATCTGCATACAGTGCAAACCAAAAGATCAGGTACTAAGACATTCTAACTAGTGTATCAAGTTAAATCTCTTAACCGAGTAGTCCTAACAGACTTTTTGTAATCTCTTAACTGAGTGCTTACTTTGTTGTAAGTTTTAAATCCTTAGTTCTTTTAGCTCTTAACAGGGCAGACCCCTCATAGGGTAGATCAAGTTTTGATCAAATTTTGTAAGCCCTAATAGGAAAATTTATTACTGCAATAGTAAAGATTTGTGGGTGTCATCCCCACCCCATTTTTACCTTTCAAGGTTTTTTGGGTAACCAAAATCATTATGTTATGAATGCTTTCATGGATACTATTTAGTATGTTAGTTATTTGATTATGATCAAGTATTTTTTATGCTATGAAAAAGTTTTATTTATATGAAAATGGTTTAGTAGGTGATATCTGATTCACCTCCCCCCCCCCCTCTCAATATCACATTTTCCAATTATATTTCTAACAATTGGTATCAGAGCAGCAAGGTTTCTCATAGAAAGTCTAACCGCTTGAAGAAAAAGATCTTGAGATGGAAGTCTATAATTTGAGAAAGGTCATAGAGAATTACAAAATTGATGTACAGCTGGCATTACAACAACTGGAAGCAACCAGAAGAGAACTAAATAAATCCTTGAGCAAGAGGAGAGAAATTGCTATTCAGCAAAATGAATCACGGTATCAAGAAGAAGATACCACTGTATTATTTGATAATGGGAACTCTGCAGAAAGTGACAAAGCCATAAAAGAGATACTGGAGAAGAATACCATACTGAATGATGACATCAGGAATCTAAAGAGAGAATAGGAAATTCAATCTGTCAAACTTTGTGAAGTAGTTGAACAGAAAAAGAAAGTTGAAGATGATAAGACAATGGTTGAAGAAGACAAAAGATAAATTGTAATGAGATTAGATGAAAGGACAAGTGACATGCAAAGGTTGACTAATAATCAACTGGACATGGTAAATCAACTGTTGTTGGTTAATCAAGAGTTGGACATGAAATATATGGAAATCAACCAACTGAGGTCTAAGAATGATCAATTGAGGAATGAACTAATATATGAAAAGGAAATCAATGAAAGGATGAACAAACCTAATGAAGCTATAAAATATTTTGAAGAACTGTTAAGGTCACCTAGAAGATCTGATGATAGATCTGGACTTGGACTAAATGAACATGCTTCATCTACTGAAGAAGGAGAATCATCAAAGAATGGAGAATGGAAGAATGCTAAACCAAAGAACAACAAGCCCACATGCCATCACTGTGGAAAGCCAGGACATACAGCCAACATATGCAGAAGCAAACATGGTAAGTTTGATTCTAAACCTAAGTTCAATGGACATTGCTTTAACTGTAAGAAACATGGACATCGAGCACATGAATGTAGGTCTAAGGTTAGTAACCCACCTACCTCACCTAAGTTTCAAGGCAATTATTTCAATTGTCAGAAGTATGGGCATAGAGCATTTGAATGCAGATCCAAACCAAGAAGGTCATCAAATGATTAGAGTAAGTCTCCTATGAAGAACAACTCATACAATTGGGATTATAACACTTGGTACAGTTGTCATTACTGTGGAAAATATGGACACATTGGAGCAAATTGAATGAAGATTCATTTCAGAGGCAGATCCAAAAGCTGGATGAATGGAAGCATGGTATGTTACAAATGTAATAAGATAGGTCATCTTAAAAAATATTGTAGATCACCTATGTCGAGAAATGATCAGAATCAGAATGAAGATATCCGTGAAAAATTGAAAAATCAGATGGATAAAACATGGAAGAAGAAAGAAGAAGGAAGCACTAGTGAAGCTAGCACATCTGAGGTCACCCAATCCGATGGATCAAGTGATCACACTTCTTCTAACTAAGCATAGAAGGTATGTTTGGAATTGAATTTTACAAAGCTTTATTTTACATCAGTTCCTAAGATAAAGATTGAGTAGAGGTCCAATCTGCATAGATAAAGATGCATTAGGACATATCTGAGAAAAATAGAAAATTTCACTTTTGATGCTGAGTGTCAGTATTCTGACCGAGTTATCAGTGTATGTCGATCACCTGTTATGGCCAAGATGCTATAGATACCGAGTTGTGTTGTAATGGTTATTTTGACTGAGCTTGTGTTAGCCGAGGTTAGCATGAGTTTTCTGAGACAGTTGTATTCCACTTACAAATATTGTATGGAGCATTTATGAGGCCCTAATTTTACTTTTTGGAATTTATAAAGTGAAAAGTTTCCACTCATTTCATTTCACCTAGCGAATTGAGATTTCTTTGAGTGATTCAGAGTGTGTGAAACCAGTTTGTCAAAGATGATTTTGAATCTCTACAGTGTGTCGTCGGCAAAAATCATCTACAAGGTACTTACGAGAAAAAGGTATATTACCGAGCAAACATTTCTTTTTGAAATTTTTAAAATTAAAATGGCATCATCGTTTGCTATAGTGAAGAAACAAGGGATGGAAGTTTTCAATGCACAACTGGTAAGAAATGAATTTTACAAGCCAGAGACTTTTAAGATAATTTCAGAATCCACAATTAAAGGAGATTTTTTTGGAGCCCTATCTTCTATTCTGGAAAATGTGTTAATGATGAACGATATTAGGTCATGTTATATGTGTAAAATTGGGAAAATCAGAGATTACGAGATCAAGGAGGCATATGATAAGTTATGTGTTAATGGAGTGTTGAAGCTAGAGTATAAATCAGTTGTCGAACAAGGGTTAGTGCATGCCCTAGATTTCTTGCAGAATTTTAAAGTTGAATGGATAAAAATAGTGTTGAGTCGAGTACACAACATGCAACTATGGCTAGAAGATGGACCCGTGAAGATAACAAAGGAAATGATCCATCGAGTCACTAGATACCCGACAATCCCAGGAAAAAGGAAAATGAAGTGTTCTAGCAAAGAAGAAATTCAGGCAAACACACAAGCGGTATGGAACAAACATGGAATGACGATCTCTACCATTACAGATCTAGAAATTGACTTTTCTATTAGGGTTATCTCACACAAGTTCTACCAATCCATTCGGTTGGATAGTGTCCCTTGTATGGCAATGCACCAGGCATGTAAAATCAGCAAGAAAGGACACACGTATGATCTTGCCGAGCTCCAGCTGACTCAGCTTACTGAGAACCTCAACTCAATCTGAATTGCAAAGAATTCTATGTGTAAGTTTGGCTCTTTGCTAATCTGTCTATTCTTTTATGTAAAGAAGAGTTTTCCTACTCATGGAGGTGTGATATAGGACAAGAAGAAACCCATTACTATGCAAATCAGTGAGTTCATAGGTCAAATAGGAGATAGTTTTAATGGAGTGATGGACAACTATTTTGTTGAATTTAAGAAGAAAATGAGGAAGAGAGTAGAATCCTTGTGTCATTAGTTGAAAAGTACAGTAATGATATATGCTTTCTAGTTGACACAAACTTCACATGTGCACAAGCAGTTCTTCCTAGGGTTTCATGTCTCATGCCCCTACCCTATGAAGTTAATATAGGTGAAGCTACTGATGCTATAACAGCCCTCTTAGCTAAAGAAATTGATAGTAAGGCACCCTACTTTGGAACATATGAAGAAGCCAAATCAAAAATCTCTATGGGTTTAACAGTTGCAACCTTAGAAAGGAAAAGAAAGAAGATAGTAAATAATGTGGAAAAATATGTGAAAGAATCAGAAAAGGATGCTCCACTAGAATTAACCCAAGGTTTGGGAGAAGATGAACCAAGTGAATCTAGTGACAGTGAAGAAGTGGAAGAAGAAACTCAAGTAGAAATGAAGAAAGGAAAGAAACCATTAATTGTCGAGCCTCCAACCAAGAAATGAATACTGAAACCTAAAGTGTCTTTGACACCTGTGCTGAGGCCTAGAACAAGGGAAGCAGTTGCTAAAACTCCTAAGATATCCCCTACATCCTATAAATGAAAACCTACACAACCTAAGGCAGTGTCAAGTAAGGAAAAGAAAAGGCCTAGAAGAAAACTTGTGTTGGAACAAGAAGATGATGAAGAAACTGAAAGTGATGAAGAAGTGAAGAAGAAGATTGCATTACAAGATGTTAAAACTATTGTGGATGAAATATGCCACAAAATCACAAACTCTGTAGGAGTGGATGACTTTAAAGAATTAAAGTTTGAAAGTCTGAGTATAGGAGAGAGAAAAAGTTGAAGATGTTATTCTTGAAATGCTTTGCACTTTCAAGATGTTACCTATTTAGTTGGAGAACCGAATCCCCAAGGAGCTAAGCAACATGGTTGCACAAAAATGGGAATATGCTCTTAATATTGAAAAATAAATAAGGGAGAGCACCTTAGTACAAGTAGAATCAAGTCTCACCCCTGCCAACATTAGAAAAACTATGGAGAAACACCAAGCCAAATTTGATCCTAAGCTCGGAGCTTATCTAATCCTTCAACAAAAGGTTGAGGATGTTGTATAGGAAAGTGTCAAGATTTGGAAGATAGTGTTTGGATTGTTGATTGACAAAGATGGAGACAAAGGTGCTGGTACATCTAAGGATGTCAAGCTTGCAACATAACTAAATGTAATGGATTCACCCATTCCGGAGACAGAAGCTCCTACGGTAGAATAAATTCAGAAGGAACCTGAAGTACATAATGTTGATATCACAGAGGATACCCTAGTTAAGAATCTAGTATTAACCGAGGAAGACATACAGGCCAAGAAAGCAAAAGACACATCTTTGCCAGGTAGTAACATTGTACTTTTGCAAGTCAAAGCTTATTTGATAATTGATGAGACATCAACTGGTAACACCACCCCCACCAAATCTGAAGTTCTTACAGTTGACATGTTAGCTCGTACATGTACTACCAAGGAACCAGATAAGCTGGCACCAGTTATTCAACCCACATCTGCTGAGGAGATTCACCGAGAAAAAGAAGAGAAGTTAGAAGAAAAAGATACTAGTCCTCATGTGGAAGATAAGGGAACAAAAGGAAAAGAAGGAAAAGACAAAGCTACTGAGGTACAGGAGCCTACAGAACAAGAAGTAATACAAGCTCTTGTACAGATGTCGAGTGGGAGCACACCGAAGAAGGCACTCAAGCAGAAAATAAAAGTCTTTTCACCAAAGGTAACCATTGATGAAGTTATTGTTATTCCTAAATGGGATACTGATAACTTATCCTATGAGCAGTTATAGATATTGAAAGATTTATTGACAAGGAAAAGCAGACAAGAAGAATTGAGAAGAGAACATCAACAGAAACAGGTCCTATATGAAATTAAAGATATATTTAATGATGTTTATGAGTTGTCAGATGTAAATAGTTACGCTCCCATATTGGAACAACTTGTACATATTGTTCAAAAGGTAAATAATGAAGCGAGTGGCACCAGTGATAAATTTGTTGAGTGGTCGGAAAGAAAATTTGAGACCAAGATGTTGGAGAAAGTATCTGCCGAGATTGCAATTAAACAGGTCGCACTTTCCACTTTGGTAGTAGAGATCGAAGAAGTAATTGTAAATGCAAACTCTCTACTCGCCAAACTTTTCAATGTAGAACAGTTCACTGAGGAGAACCAACGATTGATCGATCAACTGTAGCAAGAACTCAAATCCACCAGTCAGTCCTTAAGTGTTGATGCAGAAAATAGTTCCAACCCTTATGCCAAGATCATGCATACACAAGGAAAGATAGCCAAACTGATGGCTAATGATGGAAAGATTAGATCTCACCTACTTTCTATGCAAACAATTTTAACACCTCACCTGGAGGCAATACAGAGAAAGTTGGTCAAGGTGAAGGACTTAACCCAAAGGGATCCAAATTTGTCTACTGTCGAGAGTCTAATCAATCTAGTTGTCGAGCTAGAAGTGCAGTCTGAAGTTTTAACTATTGCTGCTGGAGGATGAGAAATTGCACTACACGTGGTTATGATGCTGCACAAACCATTTATGGAGAAGCACTTTGAGATCCCCACTCCAGAAGACATTCGTCGTGTCAAAATCAAGGGGGAACTAAAATGACATGACATGACATGACAAAGGGAGGTAACCAAATTTTGAAAATTTTGAATGTATATATATCTCAGGAGGAGTATTTTTCTTTTACTACATATTTTTGTAAATATAGATGTAATTTCAAGACAAAGTGTTTTTTCTACTAATGTCAAAGGGGGAGATTGTAGATCTCTATAGTTTTGTTGACTATTAGTGACCCACACTTAGTCATTTATCTAGGCAATGATGGTTGGTCATCACTGTGACCGAGTCATTATGTAACGGTCGAGCTATGTAATGTTTACTTATCAAGCAGTAGTACTGCCGAGTAAACTTATGGTCACTATGTATTTTTGTAGTATACCGAGTCTAGTTTTGCTGAGTCATATATGTAATGATTACCAAGTGTTAGAGATATCAACATATGCTGAGTACAGTGAATGCTGAGTATCAGGAACTGCATTTGTCGAGCTAGCCAGGAATGACATAAGAGTTTGTTTTGGCACAGTGATCGAGGTAAACTATTTTGGCTGACATTCATGTTTTGTATTTTCTTTGTTGAGATAATTACAGAGGTAATTACGCATCTACTTAGAAATCATTGATCCCTATGCAATACCTAGAGCCAATTAGAAATTAGTAAGGCTTAAGTGGCAAAAGGAATTAATCTGAACCGTAGATCTTGAATTAGGAAAATGTTTTGTTGATTATATAAGGTCAAGATCTAAGCCCTAAAACTAAGCAGCGAGGGATAGAAAATGTGAAGGGAATAAGTAGATAGGTATTATTCAGTGAAGAGAAGTATTCAAATAGAGTTTAGTGATCGAGCTAAGTAGTGAAAGGACAGAAAAGAGATAAATCTGATAGATGAGATCAACACAATACAGTAAAGAGAAGATCTATAATCTGCATATAGTGCAAATTGAAAGATCAGGTACTGAGACATTCTAACCATTGTATCAGGGTAAATCTCTTAACCGAGTAGTCCTAACAGACTTTTTGTAATCTCTTAACCGAGTGCTTACTTTGTTGTAAGTTTTAAATCCTTTAGCAAGGTAGATTGTATAAGTCTTTTAGCTCTTAACAAGGTAGACCCCTCATAGGGTAGATCAAGTTTTGATCAAATTTTGTAAGCCCTAACAGGCAAATTTATTACTGCAGTAGTGAAGATTTGTGGGTGTCATCCCCACCCCACTTTTACCTTTCAAGGGTTTCTGGGTAACCAAAATCATTATGTTATGAATGCTTTCATGGATACTGTTTAGTATGTCAGTTATTTGATTATGATCAAGCATTGTTGATGCTATGCAAAAGTTTTATTTATATGAAAATGGTTTAGTAGGTGATATCTGATTCACCCCCCCCCTCTCAGTATCACATTTCCCAATTATATTTCCAACAGATGGTGTAGATCGAAAGTTAGTCAATGATGTTCCTGACGGAGATGTTTATGAAGAAGAAGATGATGATGATTATGATGATGATGTTGTTGTTGTTATTGTTGTTGATGGTGATGGTGATGGTGATGATGACGACAAGGATGATGATGATGATGATGATGATGATGATGATGGTCATGATGATGATGGTCAGAACTTAAGTGATGTTTTCCTTGGTTCTTCTTTATATTATGGAGGGCATGATTTGAACCATGATCCTTCAACTGCAAAAATAGAAGGGGTAGATAAGGTCAGTACTCAATATCTTACCTTGGTTATAGTTTAATAATTTGCAAGTTTGGACACGCTAACTTTAAACTAATTGTTTTACATTTTAAAATGTAGCAACTAAACAAAGATAATATGGATGATGATACAAACACGTACAAAGCTTCAAGAGGAAATTGGTGGAAAGGTATGGGATATCATTTAAGTTTAACTAGTCATATTTGGGTAGCATTCTCATGTAATATCTTCCAATAACAATCTTGGTTTTTACTGTTACAGGCTTGTTGGAAATGGGCCAGTGTCCCTCACAGGGTTCCTGACATGGCTTAACTGCCTCATGTGTCTTCTATAAGTCTATTGGTTGTATCAGGCATTAACAGGTTGATCTTTTGGTGCAACAGCAACCGCTACTTGTAACAAGTGGTATCTAATCTTGGTCACAGGTTTGAATCCTTGCAGGCCACAACGAGTGACGTTGGGAGGGGGATTGTTGGCAGTGGGCCAGCATCCCTCATAGGGTTCGTCACATGGCTTAACTGCAGCATGTATCTTCTATAATTCTAACAGTTGTATCGGGCATTAACAGGTCACTCTTTTGGTGCAACGGCAACCGCTACTTGTAACAAGGCTCACTATATTATTAAAAATTCAAGCCAGAGTAATTTGCCTCCTACATCAATTATAAGAGGTTTATATCCTGCTTGATATTCTTGAAATTATAGTGATCCATCAAACACCTAGAAGATGCTATTTTTTTCATTCATTAAGGATATGGTCAATAAAATTGAAATGATATTATTTTGTCTCATTGTGATAGGACATGTTTATAATTCATATTAAATGCAATTTAAGATATGAATATAAAATCCATGGTCCAAAATTGTACACTCCTTTTTAATGGTCTTTTACTTTTTTTGCCTCATTCTTGTTTATTTTGTAACCAGTCCTTATTACATCGAATTTTTTGTTTTCTACTAAGAAAAGTTGATTCTTTTTATAAAAAAATTCAAGTATAGATGAAAAACTCCTAGCTGCACTCAGAAGTTTAATAAATTCAACAAGTTGTCAGACCACTAGTTGTTTAATAAATGTACATGTGTTTATTGTATCACACACAATATTTACTAAAAATAATTTATATAACATCACTTTTATCAAACAATTTACATTAAACCCAATGTAAATAAAAAATACATAAAGCACTAAAAACCTAGGGCATTAGTTGAAAGGTAAATAATCAAATCAAAGGGAAAAAGTCACTTTTTAACTAGTGACTTATCTAGGGTAAATAAAAATCCTAACTTGGAATGTGGCCCTTCATTTTATTTTGATCATTTCTTTATTCTTTTTTATCTACTATTAGTGTTTTCATGAGGGTTTTGTGTATCTGGAGATTTATGAAATCGTTTTGAGTAATTTTTTTCTTAAGGGTTTTTTGAGCCTTGTGCAGGTAAGCTTCACCATTTGCTTCCATAAGTTGCTTCGAACTCCATTTGAAATGATCAAAATGAAAATGATTTTCCCTTTTTCCTCTATTGGCATATTGGGAATGAAGCTAAGTTTACACCCTTCAACCATGGTTTTTACTTTGCATACTAATGTGTTCACTTGAGGTTTGTTGAAGCTTCATTTGTACAAATCTTTAATCACTCTCACGGGTATTTTTAGAGCCCGCATTTATTTACTCCTAGTCGTGGATTATACATCTTGTACTACGTATATTTTCTTGATCCTGCATATTTCCTCATTGTTGTTCCTTACTTTTCCTCTATTGGCATATTGGTAATGAGGGTTTCATTGAAAAGAATGGCATGGTTTCAATTTGTAACACTCTCAGTCATTTTGGGCTCTATATGGTGTTGCACTCTCTACTTATTTAGATATCCATGTCACTACTATATAGATACATCATATTTTCTAGATTTTATTGTTTTTTGTTCTTGAGATCTCTTCATGGCTCTTCTGCACTATGATATTCATTATGTATTCCTCATCATTGAGATCAACCATGATAATTGCTATTGATCACAAAACTCATGGCCTTGATTGTGTTCGCATGCCTTGGATTGTTCCTCATTCAACCTTTATCATGTTGGGGAACCATTAAAATTTCTTTTAACAATGGGTTCATATTTTTAATGATAGTTATTTCCTCCCTTCATCATTGTATTTGAGGCATTGAATAATTATCCCTGAGATGATTGTGCTTTCACTATATTTGGTACTTTGTTCATATGCTTGTAGAAATCTTTGCAACACCAAAATAATAGCTTAATTAATTCATGCATTTGTTTACTTCCAAACATTATATTTGATGCATTCTCTACAAAAAATATCATTATTTGGTATGCTTTTGACATCTTCCTTTAGTGAATGTAGGAATTATTTGTTGTTCATCATCATACTGACTTGATATCTTCATTTTCATTCTTTGTTGAAACTTTCCAAAACATGCATCATTGTTTATCTTCATAGCATTTTCATCACTACCTTCATTGATGCAATCATTGTTTCTCTTTCAATTCTACTCAAACATTATATCCTTTTTGGGATTTTGAAAACTAGCTCCTGCTCTTTAAAATTGTCCTATAACCTTGTCTTGGAATATCTTGTGCCTTCCTCATTGAAATTGTCCTTCTTTGGTACTTATGGAAAACCTATATATATATATATATATATATATATATATATATATATATATATATATATATATATATATATATATATATATATATATATATATATATATATATATATCATGAGGATAATCATCAAACCGCAATAATACTTAGGTTAGAAACATATTGGGGGAAGAAATGTGATGACTCTATCTAAAGCCATTTCTAAACCAAGCCTAACAAGGATGTATATCACAACCCCTTTGCTTGTCGGCTTGTATCTTCTTTCCCCAATCATATCCCATCTCGCTACAAGCGGCTTGTATCCGCTTTCCCCAATCATATCCCATCTCCCTACAAGTGGCTTGCATTTGTTTTGCCCAATCATATCTCATCTCCCTACAAGCAGTTTCCACCTTGTGAAATTAGGCGACGGTTGTAAGGGGTGACTTGGTGAGTTCCTTCTTGTCCTAGGCCACGAGATTCATACTAGGAAGACCTCCTCATTAATGCATCTTGACCCTTCTCTTACACCTCGGGTACTTTCCCTTTCAAGGTGGGTTGCAAACGATCAAGCACATCCTATATTATTGTTAAACATATTGAGTAGATGTTGGCATTGTTGTCATTGATGTCAAAACCCTATATCGGTTACATTGTTATATCAGTTGGTTTTTGACAACTTCGGTTGGATGCCTATTGGTTGTCAGTATGATATCAAGGTTTTGATTAAATACAATTTTGAGTTATGTTGTCGGGTGTATTTGTTCCTATTATTGGAATATATCCTTTTGGTACATCTGAATGTTTTGGTGATTGCAGAGGAGTGCATTTTTTGTTAATATTTATGGGTCATTGTGTTACAAATTTCTTCTGAGTATCCCTATTGCTTGGACATTATTGCAATTCATTAGAAGTTTTTGGTATAACAATTATATCTTGTTCTGGACAGGTTTTATTGGTTCTTATCTATTGGTTGGTTTAGGAGTTTTTGTTTGATCAATTCATGGACTTGGTTGTGGTGTTCTGATGGTTCTAGAATCTACTTATATTTCAATAAATGTAATATGAAGCGTATGTACCTTAAAGGCAACCTATGTTTGGGTCTTTTGGTAACGTGGTATGAAAATTGCTTATGTATGTCCTATATCTAGGTTTTGTCGTAGCATGTTAAATATAATTGTAATATCTTTATGTTTTGTGGCCAACATGTTTTGTGGCTTAGCCGACATATGTGGCTACCTTATCGGATGTATATATAAACAAAGATATCTTTTGTATCCAATGTATGTATGCAAGTAGGAGACAAAGAGTTGAAGGTGATATAGTGGAAGTCTATTTCGGTGTATATCTGGCAGCAATGTCTAAGCAGAAGGAAGTCGAGTGAAGTATTTTTGTAGTATAGAGAGAAGGTCTTGCATACTATGTTACAAAGGTTTGGTATATGCTGGCAAAATATTTGCATTAGATCTCTGTTGTCGGTGATTATTGTGCTTTCAACTAGCACTATTTCATGATGTGATATCCCCTTCTAGAAGTAAAATTTAATATTCAATTATAATAATATAAGTCAATAATACTTATATTATAATTTTATTCAATTATAATAATAAAAATCAATAACACTTATATTATTATCATATCAATATTAATCTATATTAATATTATTAATATCTTTCAAGATAGCGATCAATGTAATTAATTAAAGTACTTAATTAAAGAATATATTAATTGTTAAATAGTTAATTAAATATTTCAATCAAATATATATTGATCAATAAGTAAATAAATATATAAATAATTATTAACTAAACTAATAAATAATTATTAACTAATAATGAATTAATAATTAATAAATAACATGCAACGATAAGGAATTATCATCATTGTACATTTATGTTAGTTAAACTTTAAAATATATCTGCACATTCGTAATCATACGAATGCCCACTTAACATTATTAAACTTAACTATAATTTATTTCTCTATGGGTTGCATCCACACAAACAGTCAACACTTCACTTTGGCAAGTTACGTTGGAATATAACAAACACAGTATATTTTTAATGATGTTGGTTCAGACTTTAATACCATTGATTCATACAGGATATCGACTGAAGGCAAGAGCATAACGACATCAATTAAGAATTAATGAAAAGACATTATATACAATTAAGTGATGCTAATAAACCAATGAATCTTGAAGAAGCACGATAATGAGAAGAACTGATTAAAAGAAAATTACACATTGGTTATAGTTGTTATTAAGGGAGATAATTATGAAGGGACATTAAGACATGTCTGATACCATATGACTCTTCACTCAAAGAATGTAGATATAAAGAACCAATCGTATCATCCAGGTGTTAACCTACAACTGATTGAATATCTTGATGAAGATTCAGGAGGTCATCGAGTTGTTAATGTGATATGTAAGATGATTAAATCAGTCAATATGTTGTCATTGATGTCAACTAGTTTTTACTATGCTTATCATGATAGTTACAAACATCTGGACATCTGTAGAAGGAATAAATTGTGAAGAAATGAGATATCTACATAAGGACAAGATGGATATGACAGATATGGATAAGGTATACATTGGGTAACTTATTGATGAGCCTATGGCATTATGTTTTGATTAATGGAAAAAATAGGTTTTGAAGAAACCTGAAACCCTATACAAAGAAAAAGCTTAAGATAGAGCATTAGGAGCACACCAAACACAATAGTGTAGCCATAACACAAGGCCACTATCCCCAAGAAGCCATCCAAAAGAACTCAGCCAAAGAAACACCCAAATCACTACATAAGATAAAACATTGGAAATCTGCAATAAAAGAAAAATGAACTATCTTTTTGTGCCCTTCAAATGAGAATGCAGGGTCATGTCAAAAGATGGGGAGGATTTCTTTAAAAAAATTCCTTTAACTATAATCCATTCTTCTTCAACACTAGCAACCTTATCCTGCCAGTACAATGATTCTAGAGCTGGATATCCAGCCCCCAAAAGTGGGGTAGAGCCCCCCAGAGAAACATCTAGCGTAGGGATTCCATTAGATCCAACCAAAGTGGGATCAAGAAAAGGAACTGAAAGGTTAGATCCAGCACCTAATAAAATACCATCATTTCCAACTAAGCCAGCATCCACCGAATCAGCAAAAAATATGGTATCACCTAACGTAGAAAGAGAAGGTTCAGGTCCAACAACCTAGAAAGGGATAGATCCAGCAACCCCAACAGACCCTTTAGGAACATTAATATCAGGACATAAACCAACCTTCTCACCAGCAAGAAGCGGATTGCTAGTATTAGGAGCATCCTTCATCTCAGGGTGAAAGGCACTTTTAGGAGAGTGTAATGTTAGGTAAAAGCACACTTCCACCAAGAAGGAGAAGATTTCTTCTTCTTGGAAATGAAGCCACATTGGGAAGATAAATGACCAGTCTTAGAACATTTACGACATCTAAAAGGAATGCCTTCAAAGTCAAGTTGTTGGATCCAAGGCCCCAAGGATGATTCAATTTTAATTTCAGCTGGGAGGCCCTTCGAGGTATCCATTTCTAACAAGATACGAGAAAAAGTAGAATGATACATATTATTAGAATCACTATCAATCAACAAGAATTCCCCCAAAGCCCCACCCACTTCCTCAAGGATGGAATCATGCCATAGATGAAGGGGTAGATTGGGGAGGTTGACCCAAATAGGAATAGTATTAAAGACTTCAATGGAAGGATTGAAATCATGGTTCCACGGCTTTACCATGAGCATAAAGTTTTCATCCTCCCAACAAAAGAAATAATCACATAGGATCGTAGCTCTATCCATAGCATTATCAAATTTTGCAATAAAAAAGCTTTTTTCCATTGGATAGATGTTAACAATACCTGATAATTTTGGTTCTCATCTTCGAGAAACCCAATCATGCAGTTGGGGAAGGCAAGGCCAAAAACTCCGAAACCGGTAGATCAGTCTGTGGGATTTAAAATTTTTATTATTGTTCATCAAATCTCTACCAGAAGCATAGTACATCTTGACAGATAATGCCTATGGCATTATGTTGTTGACTTGAGCATGTTGCATTATTCTATTATGAAGAAGAGATCAGAATTGAACAAGTCAATGTGATCGGTAATTGAAGATTTGTGTATACACCGAGTCAATTTTGTGTATACTGAGTGACAGTAATAACTGCTCGTACGTTATCACCGGCACATTTAGTATTAACCGAGTATAGATGAAAACATTAAATGTTTATAACAGCCGACTGAAATTGATGAGTGGGCAATTGCCTATGATTCTGAGATAAGAGATGAAGTTTGTTATAAGATCAATGACTGAAAAAATTTAGAGATAATCGAAGTGAAGAGATTGAAACGTTTTAAAGACACAACTATCGAGGAAGCTTGAAGTGGCAAAACAGACGATGGAGATTAAGAGGCAAAATCTAATGGATGAGATGAAAATAATTTACACATCTATTTAAGAGACATGAGATTCATTTTTGAATTATGTCAGATGAATAGAGACTGCAGGAGAATTCGCATCAAGACAATTTTCATGCACTTTTGATCAAATAGGTTACACACATAACCGAGCTAAACTGCAGGGATAACCGAGCGTCACATAATTATAAACCGAGTGAAGTAAGTTGGAGGATATGATGAAGTGAATTGATTATTGATCAGAAGAGTTATATTAAGCTTAGCATAGATCTGAATACTTGCAAATTGAGTTGTATTTGAATCAGATCATTACCATATCAGTTTAACTATTTTTACAACTAAATCTCTTAACAAAGTGGACTTAACAGTCTTTTTGTATTTCAATATGACATTCAAGGAATGTTAATTGTTTTCTTGTTGACCCCATAGTGAATGTTGGTCGAAGGAGAACTGTTAGTGATAAATCCTCTAACAAGGTCACACCTTACAGTATGTTTTGTAACCTTTAACAGGGTTGGCTCCTACCCGAGCTCACTTCAGAAGAGTGAAATATTTTGGGTTACCGGTCCTAGGTGGTTTTTCCCTTAGCATGGTTTCCACGTTAAATATTTGTGTTGTGTTATTTGTTGTGGTTGTTTTGTTATCATACTTTACATATTGCATATTTGATTAATCGATAAACACAATTTTGGAAATTACTGGTATTTGGTAAAATGAACAAAAATATAGTTATCTTATCTTATCGAGTTGATTATTTTGTTGAAAAAGTTTGAATAAGTACATCTAGGAGTTTGGGACTATAGGATAACTGATTCACCCCCCGCCCCCCCTCTCGGTTACCTAACACCGGGGAAGATATGGGGATTACAACTTATTTCTTCTTTATCCATGTCAGATCTGCTCAATTAAGTACTTGCCTAATTGGCATAATCCGGTTGTAAGAAATTAACTATCAATCAAAGAGAGCACCATACTTGTAGGAGTTAATAGTTAATATTGAAAACAGAAACCTTATCATCATTGTAATGTATCTAATCAGACATCTTGTCAATAGTTTGTCTGCAAATAGAATTAGACATCGAACAAGATAATGAAGAAAATATAAAATACAATTATTATTCTTCAAGGAAGAAGAAAGAAAAGGAAAGGAATCAATACAATTCTAGTAAGCATTGTGTGACAACAAATTATGTTGCAGTGTATCTTTGAGTTAAATACTGATTCACAAACTTTTACATCTGAATCTCATTAAGAATAAAGAACTATTATAAGATCATATGAATATATATATATATATATATATAGGAAAAGCATATATATATAATAATAATATTGAAATAAGAATTATACATATATTTATTTTAGATATAAATATACATCTATATAATACATATTAATATGGATGAAATTACAATCATCTCTATATAGTGTATATATTTAAATGTTCCCTAACATATTTGAAAATGATCTAATATTTACATATGTGTATCCCTACTCTGATTTGTCACATTTTGGACTGGAACGAAGGAATATAAGGATGTCTTCAAGGGGAGCTTGTGCAAATCCCGCCAATAGCTTATGTCCCAAAATAGGGTTGGGGTCAGCATCCCAATAGTTTGGGCTTGGACCTGTAAACCTTGAGTGAGCCTATTGGGAATGGTCTTTAAGCACTTTGGTCGCATCCTAGAGTCTTCCTATCCAATTTGACAGGGTAATAAGTTGGATATGGGACCATCAATATAGTCATAAGAGGAAATATAAATTCTATTTAAAGTATCATTTCATTTAATTAAGTTGAAATACTAAATAGATATATATGAATCACAAGCATAATAAGTAGACTAGAGAGATCCAAGGTTACAAACTAACAGGGGACATTATAAATGGTATCAGAGCTATGATCTCGCCATCCTACCGAGTAAATACAAATTAATGAATCATTTTTGTCAATAAAAGGGATGAGACTCCGATATACACATCTTACTATATCAAGTAATGTTGAAGCCTGGAAACATAATTAAGTAGGTGAATGAATATATTCAAATATATAAGTAAATATACTAGAAGCATGGCTAAGATCCTCATATTACCTTAGCAATTAAGAAGGAAAGCTGAAGCAATTCAAGGAATGGCAAACTAAATCCCAAAAGGATAGTTCCCAAGATAGGGTGGGGATCAGTGACCCTCTAATCCTTGAGGGAAAAAGTCCCAAGTGAGGGCTTGGATCTATAAACTTTGAGGGAATCTATCAATTGTTCTCTAAGTGCCTTGGATTGTATTTAAACCTCCTCTCTCCTTAGAGAAAAGTAATAGTGAATAAAGATGTAACAACAAGAAATATAGATAACATATGAAATTAAATTATTTAATATGAAATATTGTTATCTCTATTGAGCATTAGATGTTGTCATTAGTATCAAAGTGGGTTAGTTGGTTATCTTTGATGGTCTATCGGTAAAAGAAAGAACTACAAGCTACATATGCTAGTCGGTCAAGACAAACAAGGCTTCATACCGAGTATTCATAAGGCAGTACCGAGAGATAAATAGAAATAGGCTTAATTGGGCACCAGAGTAGTTTTATCGAGAATCGGGGTATACCGAGCACCGAGCGTCAATAAACACTGAGCACACTGGTCATCGAGCACCGGTATATTCACCAAGCATTATTGGCTGTGTTTACTGAGTGATCCAAGAAATGGCATACTAATCTGTTATGGCACATTTATCTATGTAAACGGTTACAACAGAATCATAAAATGTTTTACCAAGATTGAGGATCATTTATTGTAGATGTAATCATTAAATGTGATTATGATCCCTATGTAATAGTCTGATCTAGGATAATTTTGTATACCGTAGATCTTAGGTTATTTTCCTAAGAAGATGTAAACCTAATTAGGTCATAAAGGTTAGGCGGTGATAGAACTCAAAGCAGTATGCTATATATTTTTAATTCATGTCATTTTGACATATGGAGAAGAAGGATGACAAGGATATCTTGAAGCAGTAGCCACCTTCAAGACATTAGTTTTCAGACAAAGTTTGAGCAGTAATCAGAGATATTTAGTTTATTTAGAAGCAGTCAAGGCTACCGAGCAGCACAGAGAACAGATAACTACACATTGAGGTGATATATATTTGATGTTTCATAGATTTGATTTAGACAAGCATAAGTTGTCAATTATAGATACTTTTTGTTATTCTCTAACCATTGTAACATAGTTACCAAAATCTCTTAACAGAGTAGACCTAACAGTCTTGTTGCAAATCTCTTAACCGAGTACACACTCAAGTAGTGTTGTTAAAATCCTTTAACCAGGTAGATCTAATCGATCTTATTGTTACTCCTAACAGGGTAAGATCACCAGAAGTGATCACAACTTGTAGCCTTAACCAGCATACTTTATTATCTATAGTAGTGAAGAATTTGTGGGTTTCATCCCCACCATAGTTTTTACCTTCTAACAAGGGTTTTTGCGTAACCAAAATATATGTGTTATGTGATTGAATTATTGTTTGTTTTCATGCACTTTACATTTACAAGTCAATTGAATAAATGTTTCATACAATGGATTCAGTTGGATAGAATATTTAACTACTATTTACAGATTGAGTAATCAGTTAAAAGTTTTTGAGGGTATTGATTCACCCCTCCCCTCTCAGTCCCTTATCTTTCCATTCCAAAAATTGGTATTAGAGCTAGATCTCTTATTTGGAAGGTTTAATCACTGAAGAGGAAAGATCTAAACATGGAGAGATACAAGTTGGACAAAACTTTAGAGAATCAAAAGATTCAGATGCAGATGTTTATTGAGCAATACAAGCAAGCTAAGGATGCATTGAAAAAGTTATTGGTTCAGAGAAAGAACATGGTTATTCTGGAATGTGAGACTAACTATCATGAAGAAAATATTGGTGATCTATTTGAGAATATTGGATCTAGTTCAGGCAGTATTTATGATGGTTTTGAAAGTGCAATTTCTTATTTATCTGATAAAAATCTTCATTTGACTGAACAAGTGAAATCCTAGCAAATCGGTCAAGAGACACAAATGGTAAGAATGATTGATGTGATGAATAATGCTATACAAGCTGAACAAGAAAGAAATTTGGTTGTTGAAGATAGAAGACAAATGACTGAACAAATACAAGTAAAGGAAACTAAGATACTGAGACTTACCGAGCATCACTTTGAAATATCCAATCAAATGATTTTTGTAAGCCAAGAGATCAACCGAGTGAACAATGAGTTATCACGGAAACTTGAAGATATTGGATTACTCAAGGAAGAAAATGAAAATTTGAGAAATGAAGTGAAGATGCAGCAACAACATAATGAGATGATGAAAAAGGCTGAAGACAGTTCTAAGAAAATTGATGTTTTTCTGATTAGTCACAGAGGACTTGGAAGTACTACTGGATTAGGCTACACCAAGCAAGGAGAATCATCTAAACAATCTGATTAGATGAATAACAACCAGAATCATAGACCTAAGACATTGACATGTTATCATTGTGGTAAACGGGCCACACTTCAAATGTTTGCAAGAGCAAAGCACAAGGTAAACCTAAAACCACTCCTAAGTTCAATGGTCATTTTTATAATTGTAACAAGTTTGGACATCAAGCATATGAATGTAGATCTAAGTTGAATAGGACTCCTAACAAACCCTCCATGGAGAAAAATTGTTACACTTGCAACATGCATGGACACATCTCACAAGAATGTAGAACAAAGATGAAGCAAGTCTAGACACCGAAAGAAAAGAATAAATCCTATCAACCGAGAAGACAAGGTAATGCTTACACTTGGGATTATAACACATGGGTTAACTACACAGTATGTAGAAGGTATGGACATATTGCAGCCAATTGCATGAGGAAGAGATAGGCTGGAAAATCTCGAAGCTGGACAAGAATTGGTATGGCATACTTACATTGTCATAAAGTCGGTCACCCAAGTAAAGAATGCAAAGATCGAGCACCAGAAGAACAAGTTTTTAAGAATGGCAATACAATTGCAAATATCATGATAGTAAGAAACACTATGTGGAGAAACGCATCAAATGATAATGCTAAGTCAAACAATGCAGTCGATGAAACCTTGTCCATTGGATTGGGTGACATCGACACCTCCACCTAAGCTAAAAAAGGTATGTATGGAACTGACATTACAAGTTGATCATATTTTACATACAGTTCCTTATATTAGATGTGCACATACCAAATTTGCATGAATTAAGATGCATTATGGTTTTATAAGTTTTGGACTATAAAGAGTTTACAGTCGGTATAAGCTAGACCAAGTAAGGAGTTACCCGTCGGTGACTATTATGCAAGGTTAACCGAGTATCAATATTAACCGAGTGAAAAATTTATGTGTTAATCGAGTTGTTGGTATTTTGTGGTACTCACTGAGTTTGACAATTTTCGTCAAGCTGTGAGTAGCTCGAGCATTTATTACAAAGGTTTTGAGCAGGAATTTGAAAAATGTTATAAATAGACGATGAACTTAGTTCATTTTTCACCAGCGATTAAGAAGAGAAAAGAGTTTCCAGGAGCGATTTCAAGCAACGGGTTTTTCAAAGTATATATGAGCTATTCAAAATCTTCTGAGTGATTTCATCGCCATTTTTGTGTAAGTATTGTTACTACCGAGTTGTTCATACTAGTATTTACCAAAACCCTATTTCAAGAAACAATGGTGTCTGCATCGAAGGTGAATAAATCTAAGATTGCAGAGGAGGAGGACACTTATCTTATTGTGTCTGCAACATGTAATGAACCCCAATAAAAACTTCATCCCGAAGTTGCATCAAAAATTGATCAAGCGGGTTCTTTTTCAAGCATACCACCTAGGGTTCTATTGATCGAGGAAGTGAGATCATATATTCATTACAAGATAAGAGAAATTGGAGATTTTGACATGTACACAACTTACCAGAAGCTATGTGGAGAAGATGGAAAGTTGAAACCTGAACACAAACAACTGGAGTTTATTGGTTTGATGAATTCCCTAAATTTTCCAAGAGAGTTCAAGAGCGATTGGGTTAGGGTTGTTCTCAGTCAATTTCATGATGGAAAGTTGTGTTTGGGTGAGCCAATAAAAATAACGAAGAAAATGATACATGATGTTACCGGGTTCCCTACCACTAATAAGGCGAAAGCAATTCATAGTGCATCTAGGGCAGAAATTGAAAAGAACACCGAAGCCAAGTGGGACGAATGAGCCATGAAGATATACACAATCAAAGACCTAGAGGTGAAATATGCAGCACATGTCATCGGTTATAAAATTTATCAATTGAGTAGACTAAATAGTGTGCCATGTGGAGTCATTGACATTTCCTACAAAATGGTAAGTTGGACCTTGCCAAGCTTCTTTTGAAGCAAATTGAAGAGAACATGAATACAATCTGGTTGGCGAAGTCCAACACATGTAAGTTTGGATCCCTGCTAGTTTGCATATTCTTTTATGTGCAACAATTTTTCCCATCTGTCAGTAATATAGAGTGGTCAACCGACAAGCCTGTCATAGTACAAATTTCAGATTTGATTAAGGGTTTGGGAAAAAATCTTAATAATGTTTTAGACAACTAATTTGAACAATTCAAAAGCATAATGAATTCTCATAGCAAAATTCCAAGGAAACTGGTTGAAGAGTATGAAAATGACATATGTTTTCTTGTTGACACCGACCACACATTGATTAAGGTTGTAGAGCCTAGGATAAAATGGTTAGCCCCTATGGGATATGAGATAGACATTGATTTTGCTTCCAAATCAATAAAAGCTTAGTTGGTTGTACCAAAGGATGTGAATACAGAGAGGTTTGGAATCTATGAAGAGGCCAAGACAAGGATTAAAATAGGCCTAATTATCGGTAAGATAACAAAGAAGTCAAGAAAATGATGAAAAATTTAGTAAAGAATTTTGGTGATGATGCTGGATCATTTGACAGTACACCCATTGAGGTAGCAACCAAAGGTCAGTTACTGCTAACTGACAAACCACATGATAGTGAGGAAACTAAGTCAAACAAAGATGTAGATTCTACACTGGTTTCTCCTACCCCCACTCAAAAGAAAAAGTAGTTAGAAGTGCAGACAAGGGCACAAACAACGTCTACAACTGTCGCCTCACCACCACTGAAGAAAGGAGTTGCAAAGATAATAAGGCCAACTGCTGCTACACCGACAAAGACATACAAGAAAAGAGGTACTAAAATTACTACTGAAGCCCCAAAGAAAAGAAGAAAGTTAATTAGGGGAAAAGATGATTTAGATGATGATGAAGATGACAATGATCAATTTAAAGTTGTAGTAAATAAGAGTCGGTCCATAGATGAGGTAGCAAAAGAAATAATAGAAAATGGTGGACTTAGTGATCCTGAGATTAGTCAATTTGAGCATGTTGGAATCATTTGCCGTTGCACCAAAAGCTCGAACTGTCAATGCCCGATACAAATGCTAGATTTAACCTGATCCACGGGAGGCGGTTAAGCCATGTCACGAATCTCCAAGGAGGTGCTGACCACCAAGTCAACAATCTCCCCCTCAGCACCGACTGAGCCTTCAGCACCCACTGAAGGGAGACTCGAACCCATGACCCAAGGCTCTGATACCAATTGTTGGAATCATTTGCCGTTGCACCAAAAGCTCGAACTGTCAATGCCTGATATAAATGCCAGATTTAACCCGATCCACGGGAGGCGGTTAAGCCATGTCACGAATCTCCAAGGAGGTGCTGACCACCAAGTCAACAGAGCACTTGTCAACCGAGGATTAGAATAAATTAGAAGAGGCAGTTATACAAATGATGATAAGATTCAAGATAGTTCCTATTGAATTTTCCAAACACTTACCTAAGGCATTAGAGGAAAGAATTTCAAAAAAATGGTCCTATGCCTTGAACACCGAGAAAAGATTGAGGGAACAATACCTAGTTTTGGCAGTTCCTACATTGACAGTTCCTAAAATTGAAGAATTCATGAGAAAATACTCAAAGAGATTTCGAGTAAAGAACTGGGCACTGCAGATACTTGATGAAAATTTGGCAGACATAGATGAGAATAGTCAACTCATCTGGACTTCAATTATACAAGCCCAAGAAGAAGCAGAAAAGATGGCATTAGCCATTATTCTTGAGAAGAAATCAAAAAGAAAAGGCAAGGGAAAACATAGTGATGATGTAGATCTGGCACCCACACAAAGAATTGACTTATCAGATACCGAGGTACCTGATACAACAGTTGCCACCGAGGAAATAATTTTAACATAGGATGCACCGGATCAAGTTGAGATCCAAATGATAGACAACAATGCACTGGGCGTACTCATTGAGGACATCACAAACGGTGATCCTAATGACCTAGCTAATGATGAGGATGTCAATATTGCAGGAGCACAAACAAAAGAAGAGGGACACCTAACCAAGCCAGCAATAACATCTATACCGGGTGATCTTCCTATTCTAATGGAAGCAGTTGAAATAATTTCTAAGGAGAAACCCGAAGGATCAATCCCTGAGCAACCGAAGGACACATCAAGGGATCAAGGGACAAGCACGCCTTCTGAGACAAATGAGCCTAAGGAAACAAAGGCAGAGACACATAGTCAAAGTGAGCCTAAGACTACCAAGACCACCCCACCGGACACTACATCAGAAGCTCCCTCCATATCAACTGACACACAGGTTACCAAGGAGTAGAAGAAAGAAGATAATGTGTCTACTGGGAAAGAAACACCAAATGTTCAGGTAAAGGACATTGTACCTTTTGTTAAGAGTTCACCTCAAGAGCCTAAGAATAAAAAGAAAAAGCATGGTAAAGGGTTGGTCACACTAGAAGAAGTCATTGTAATACCAAAATGTGACCCGAGGACATTAGACCTCGAAGAGATGAGAAAATGTGGGGAATTATGCACAAGGAAAGCAGCTCAGGAGAAGCTAAGAAAAGAGTTTAAATGCAAGAAAATACTTGAAGATGTAAGAGACATCTTATGGTTGTACCCGAGGTCCAAATTAATGATGACATACTGGTAATGCACCAACTTGCCACTCTAGTACATGAAATAAACGCCCCGGATATTGATGTAGAGAAAAGACTTGAAGAAAGGGCAAAATAAAAAATATAGGATAAATTAGCAAAAAAGATTAGCCAGGAAGTGGCAATAAACAAGGTAAAAATTTCTGAGGTGATTACCGATGCTCAATCTATCACTCAGAATATTATTCAAATGTTAGTTAAGCTTTGCACTGTGGCAAGTTTCACTGGTGAGATCAGTGAAAAGATAAAACAGCTAGATACCGAAATCCAAGCCAGTGCACAAGCCTCTTTAACCGAGCCAGATACTTTTCATAAGCATATCCTCAAAGTTCAAGAACTAGGGCGGTTAAGAGAAGAGTTAAGGAAGCAGGAAGATAAAATAAGTGACCAATTCACAAAGATTCAGGTTGAGTTACTTCCCCACCTAAAGATAATTGAGAGGCATATTGTCAAAGCGCAAGCTTTAGTTGCAACACCACACTAGTACAATTGGCACCTATTTTTGATGGACAATTGGTCGAATTTTCTACCAAAATTGGTTGAATGATCTACAAATGGTTTGGTCGCTATTTTTTTGAGTCGAATTTTTGACATATTGTTGTTAAGGTAGAATGTTCTACAACAATCTTGGTTGAAATTCACATCTGCAATTAGGAAGTCATTAGGTTGAACTTTCGACCAAAGCAGGTCGAAATCTTTAGCCCATCCAACCAAGATGCCAAACCCACAATGCTAAATTTTGACACAAAGTGGTTGATATTTAGACCACTCTTTGTGAGGGTTTCGACCAAGGTTGGTTGAAATTTCGACTAATAATGGAATGTTAAAAAAAAAACTAAAGATAAATATCCAGAGTAATCACCAACGGCATCTTGCTCGGTGATTAGTCTAGATATTCATCTTCAGGTATTACTTTGCATTAATATATATCGATGTGTATTTTGTTATGTTACTTTACTATTTTTTTTTAACAGTAATTGGCAATTTTATTAATCGTAACAGGTTAAAACCTAGCCCGAACCAGGGATAGCTACATTCAAGAGAGCTATCTCCCCAAATATTCGGTAAACCCACATCAATCACACAAGCTTCAGAAGAAAGAAAGAAAGCACCTCTACAATTTTCTCTAAACTCCACCCTTTTTTTGAGAACGAAGGATCATGTCAAAAGCTTTCTTTTCATTTTTACTTTTTCTCCCTTTTACAGTTTCCCACCCATCCTCCAATTTGGCTGCCTCATTTTGCCAATCCCCGAGATTATCCCCTGAAATACAACCCACACCCAAGCCAAACTTCCCATGTTGATGCAGATGATCATCTGATCGCTCATCCACCTTGTCTCGAGACCCAACAGGGCTTTTCTTTTCTCTACCCTCTGGTGTGGCTACTACCTTTCTAGCACTTTTCCCATCATCCAAACCATCCACTCCCTTTGTAACATTGGTCACTTTACATGCATTTCCAATTTCCTGATTCGATGTCTCACCATGCACAGCTTGAGAAAAACTCTTTTGCTGCTTCACCTTCTTCTCCACTATATAATGATGGTGTGAGATGTCTTTCCACTAGGATGCAACCTTGGACATTCTTTGCTTGGAGCATTGGGAAACTTTATGCCCTGTCTAAAAACACCTCCTACACCGAAATGGAATCCCTTCGTAATCCAGAGGCTGTTCCCAGCACCCTTTACTAGTTTTAAGTAATTTTATACAATCACTAGCACATTTCGTGCATGGATGAGAAACAGTATCCAAAGTTTCTAGATTCTGAGAAGAGTTATGAGTGGAGGCCAAAGAAGGGATATTTGTGAAGTTTTTATAGACATAGGTTACTGAATCATCATCTTTGCACTGGTACTCAATCTGGAAACCCTCGTATGTATATAGCCACTCTATAAAATCTCCACAAAAATCCCTTCTGGCCTCCACTGCATATACATCTTCTCAAAATCTAAAAACTCTCCATCATTGATTCTCATCAATGTATGAATAAAATTGTGAGAAAATGCTTAATCCCTAATTCAATCTTCGACAAATAAAATTGTGACTGAACACTTAAAGAATATGGAAAGCTCGCAATGTTTAGAGACACACTTGACTCCAAGTGCCATGTACAACAAAAATAATTTGTCCAATTTGGATAGTAAGTCTAATTTAATTTGTCTGTGGACTAAGACCTTAAATTATTGAGCTTCTCTTTGTTTCGAGAATATTTTAACATTCTCTACTTAACAAGGCCAACCACGTGAAGGTGGAAGCTCATCTGGCCCCTCCTAGGAGCCTCTTATGACCCTTTAAGACATTTTAAGACCTCTAAGATGTATTCTTAGGGATCGTAAAGGGTCGTAAAGGGTCATAAGGGGTCATGGGACACAATAGCTGAGAAACATAAATGTAGGCATCATGGTCACAATTTTTTGGAGACAACATAATTGAGTGGTATACCCAGACGATGCAAAGCAACCACTACTCCTCTGGTTCCAAGTCGACACTGCAAGATCCAAAAACCATAGATAAGGAATAAATTTAGAGAGCGGAGGAGGGCCATAATGACCAAAATAATATAGGACAAACCTCAAGTTAAATGAGGCAACTTCAAACATTTTAATAGATTTTCATTATTAAATAAGGAAATTTGCATATACTAGTGTTCTAAGCCCCCTCATTACATGATTTATTAGTGTAAGCCCCCTCTGACTTACGCGTCTAGAAAATGAAACTACAACCTATTGGGATTGAGACAAATCTTATAAAACAACAGTAGCTAAGAAGGATCGCTTGCCAACATCTGCTGAATACATATGTTGGAGTACCTTGTATTCAACAAATGTTGGCAAGTGATCCTTCTTAATTGTTGTTGTTTTATAAGGTTTGTCTCAATCCCAATAGGTTGTAGTTTCATTTTCTAGATGCGTAAGTCAGAGGGGGCTTACAATAATAAATCATGTAATGAGGGGGCTTAGAACACTAGTATATGCAAATTTCATTATTTAATAATGAAAATCTATTAAAATATTTGAAGTTGCCTCATTTAACTTGAGGTTTGTCCTATATTATTTTGGTCGTTATGGCCCTCCTCCGCTATCTAAATTTATTCCTTATCTATGGTTTTTGGATCCCGTAGTGTCAACTTGGAACCAGAGGAGTAGTAGTTGTTTTGCATCGTCTGGGTATACCACTCAATTATGTTGTCTCCAAAAAACTGTGACCATGATGCCTACATTTATGTTTCTCAGCTATTGTGATATCTACATTTATGTTTCTCAACTGTCGTGTTTATGTGCATGTTCTTTATGTGTTTGGGAAGACATCTTTCTAGCCTGGGCCTAGACCCTTTGGCAATTAGCTTCATAATAAATGAAGCAGATGAGAGATGAGCAATTAGCTTCCCAAGAAAAATCTCATAAATGAACTGTGTATCCCAATTTTTGTGCCCTTTATGCGTACCTAAATGATATATTTGAAACAACAAGGGTAAGGCTTAAAGAAGTTAATTTTGCATCACAGTCTGTAGTTGTTGTAGTAGCAGAGCATCAGGCGCCACCTTCAGCACAATATGATCACTAGACAGATCTGTATGTTTTATCCACAACGACCAAACTTCATAAAATATATAGACCTGTCTAGTGATCATATTGTGTTGAAGGTGGTGCATGATGCTCTGTTGCTGCAACAACTATACATTGTGATGCAAAATTAACTTCTTTAAGCCTTACCCTTGTTGTTTCAAATATATCATTTAGGTACGCGCAAAGGGCACAGGAATTAGGGTACACATAGTTCATTTATGAGATTTTTCTTGGGAAGATAATTGCTCAGCTCTCATCTACTTCATTTATTATGAAGCTAATTGTCAAAGGATCCAAGCCCAGGCTAGAAAGATGTCTTCCCATTATGTTTAAGCCATATTCCTTGTTCTTGTCAAACTTCCTTGGTACGGTAGGCCTGCTCTGTGCATTACTCTTCTTCAATCTATGTTCAACGATAAGCATCTTCTTCTTCTTCCTAATTGTAGCCAGAGCTTCCTTTTCATCAAGATTCAACTCCACTTCCCCCATCTAATCATCCTTGTCACCCTCAACTGCCATCCTAAGCCCTTCTTCCCTCTCCAGTTCTTCAAGCCTCTGCAAGATATCTGGATCAATAAAGTCTACAACATTGTGTCCATCCATGATCTCAAGAATATCATCTTCCTTCCACTCTTCATTTGCCAAAATATGTCGCTTCTTCAAGCTTGTAGAGTAAACTCCAGCCCCGCTATTTTCATTCTCAATATCCTTCTCCAACTTCATGGCCTCCTTGGCAGCACGTGCCCTAGCATCCAAAATAGCTTGAGGAATACAAGGGGGCCTCTCTTTCCCATCTCGCAGCTTGGGCATTGCAACATGAATCCTATTGAGACAACTACTGATCTTCTTTGACTTCATCTTAATTTCCACTCTCTGCTCCAACAACCTCTTGCATGCCACATTCTTCACCACAATCACCTCTTCTTCCTTCAAAGCACTCATAGAGAGTAGCGCTCCATCACCCCGCGCCCCCCCCCCCCCCCCCCCTCCTGATTCCCAAAGAACCCACCCATATTTTTCCTAGCCTCAAATCTCATCTCCGCAACCAATTTTGCATCCTCCTCCGATAGTGTCTCTAGTGGTTGCAAATCAATCTTATTACAAACTACAATAAGAGGCTTATTGGCAAATAGAGGTTTTATGTTGTGAAACAGAGCTGCCCATTGTGCAATACTATAACCACGTGACCTCGAAACATCAAGGAAAAACAAAACAGCCGCCTTCAAATGAGCCAAGGCAATAATACTGAGCATCTTGATGGTGTTCTTTTCCTCCAAGGGATGGTCCAAAATACCAGGGGTATCAATAACCTGATACCTCAAGTACTTATAATCAGTATGCCCGACAAATAGAGACTTAGTAGTAAAAGCATAAGGTTGCACATCCACATCCGCCCTAGTAACCTTATTAATAAAAGAACTCTTGCCAACATTAGGGTACCCACAGATCAAAATAGTCTTGGTATTTGGGTCAATAGACGGAAACCTTTCCATATGCTACCTCACCTATTCGAGGTAAGCCAAACTCGGTCCAATTCTCTTAACAATGGTACACATCCATCCAAGTGCAGCAACCTTCAAAGATTTACAGCGGTAAAGAGAATCCCCATATTTTATCAACCTAACATAGTCTTTGGCCACTTTGGCAATGAGATTGTGAGCAATATTGATCTGGCCCTTGGCCAGATTGTTCCTAAAAAAAATTACAAAACTAAACCAATGGCATGTTTACAACAAAAACAAAATTACAAAACTGAACCAATGGCATGTTAACACAAAAAAAAATTACAAAACTAAACCAATGGCATGTTTACAACAAAGAAATAGAATGATAATAATATGCTGAAAATTCTATTATGTTTAATACACGCCAAAGGACCAATCCCAACAATTCTTAAACATATTTTATCTGATATGATGAATTCTTAATAAAGGTCTAATTATGTAGGCTACTAGCACGAAGAAAGATTTGACCTAGTCAAATCTTCCTTGTACCACACAAAAAACTATGTGATAACTATGTCTACTCCAACCTTAATTGTTTAAGAATTCATCATATCAGATAAAGTATGTTTAAGAATTGTTGAGAGTTCTATTAGACCTTTGTAGTAAACATGCCATTGGTTCAGTTTTGTAAATTTATTTTTTTGTGTTAAATGCATTTAAATGGAACATTAAGCATAGTAATAATATGCTTAATCTATTAGTAATTGGCAGATTAAATGCAGATAACACATTTATCAGTTTAGCATGTTTAATGCATAGTAATTACAAATTGATTCTTATCTGCATTATTATAAATTTACTGTTAGACTAATTCTATAGGGCACTGGACTTTTGCTTGCATGCGCAAACTTGGCCCTCACTCTACATAGTAATAATATGCTTAATCTGCCAATTACTAATAGATTAAGCATATTATTACTATGCTTAATGTTCTATTTAAATGCTAGTATATAAAGAAGACAATCAGAAGACAATGAAGATTTGTCTGACCAATAGTCTACAAAATTAGACCTTTATTTGGCTAGGTCAAATCTTCCTTCGTGCTAGCAGTCTACAGAGTTAGACCTTTATTTTAAATGCATTTAACACAAAAAAAAAAATTACAAAACTAAACCAATGGCATGTTTACAACAAAGAAATAGAATGAATCGCGCTTCTGCTCCTTCCACGACTAGGGCTCCACACGCGTCACCTGATGTTGCTTCTAGGGCTCCTAATGTCATCGTTCTTCTCCCCTCCTGCAGAAACTCTGCAACATTGGATTCTAAGGGGTGTGTGGAGGGTGTTTCATTATAGCCCGCTCACGCTGTGTCCACTAAGGTTTCACCCCTCCCCCCTCTGGTCAGGTTAGGCTGACTAGTTCTTTGCTGGCGGCTGGGGAAGCCGGCTCCCCTGGTGTGTTTGTACCTCCGATGATTGTTGGGGTACATTCGGCTGGTCATGGGGGCTCCTCTCTGCTCAAGTCTGATGCCTCCAAGATGTCTTCCGGTCACTGGGGTGTTGCCCCTTTCTGTGTCTCTAACCCTCTAATCCTCTCTCTAGATGACGAGGTTGTGAAAGACATTGAAGGAGCATCCTCTGTCTTCTCGGACCATGGTCTTATCTGCAGGTTTAAGGGCTTCTAGTCAAGTCTTCCAGATCTTCATGCTTGGATCACTCGCCATTGGGATCCTATCATTTCTGATTCTATTCACATTTTCCCTCTGGCAAGGGGCTTTGTGATAAAAATTTTAGTTGGGATGCCCAGTTCATGCTCATGATGAAGCCTTGGCATCCTGATTTTGATGCATCTTTTGAGACTTTCTCCAAGGTTCCTACGTGGGTGAGGCTGCCAAACCTCCCTCTTCATTTTTGGGTAGACTCTATGCTTGAGGCTGTGGGGGAGGCTCTTGGGGATTTTCTGATGGTGGATAAAGAATCTGTTGATATTCTTCATTCCACTTATGCTAGGATTCTGGTTGATTTGGATTCCTCCAAGGGTCTTCCGAAAAAAATTATGCTGAAGCATCCTAAAGGAAGTTGGATCCAATCCTTGGATTATGAAGGAATCCCCTTCAGATGCAAGAGATGTTTTAAAATTGGTCACTTAGTAGATTAGTGTGGATTGGAAAAGGTTAAAAAACCTACTTCTTGGTGGAAGGGAGTCTCCTCCCAATATTACTCTGTTGTGAATGACTCATCTATCAGAAGCTTCTCTCAAGTTGTTTCTTCTTCTCAGGTGTCTGATGAGGCCAATGTGCCTCTTGGGACCACTGCTAGCTCCTCCCCATTTGTTTGAACCTCTATTGGTTGTGAGGCTTCTTCTCTTCCTACTGAAAATGCTTCGTTGGTCCATTCTGGAATGGTTGCTACTGATTCTTCTCTCGAATCAACTTCTTTGGATACTTGTGGCCCTATCCTGGGACAATCTCTTGACTCTCCGAATTTGGGTGTCTCGGTTCTTGATTTGCTTTCTTGGCAGGATATGGCTAATAAAGCGGAAGATGGGTGGACTTCTGTGAAAGGAAAAAATAAATCTAAACCTTAGCCCTCTTTCGATATGTCCCTTCGTTCCCAGAAGGGGAAGAAATAATTTCTCTTGAGATTTTCTTTGTGGACAGCTGGACCAGAGCTGGTAGGATTTATTTTGTTGTCCACTAGAAATTTCAGAGCTACTGGTTCTTACTGAATTAATCTTTTTTTGCAGCGGCTTTTCTTATCTGAGTTCCAGATTGCTTCTTCTGGTACTTTTGTTTCTCTAGGTTGTGGGAGCCTGTTGTAAAACCCTCACTATGGTCTTGAACTATTTCATTTTAGAGTGTTGCTTTGAATATCTTTTTTGACCATCTTGTACAGGGTTTCAAGGCCCCTTCAAAACCTGTTTTTCCTTAATCAAAACAAAGAAATAGAATGATAATAGTATGCTGAAAAAAAAAATTTGTTTAATACACGCCAAAGGATCAATCCCAACAATTCTTAAACATACTTTATCTGATATGATGAATTCTTAATAAAGGTCTAATTTTGTAGACTGCTAGCACGAAGGAAGATTTGACTAAGATTAGCCATAAAAGTTGCTCAATAAATACTCACTATTTGGATAATGTCTAGTCTAATGCAAAATAATGTATACAAGGTATCCAAACACACTAGCATGAGGTACATGATTTATGTCCATCTCACTAGATATAGATGGCCATTAATGCTCAATTGAATGATACGTTCCCATAAAAATGTGAACTCCTATTAATCTACAAACTCTCATGTTAAACAACAACAAAATAAAGTCAACATAGTTCCTTTAACACAACCAACGTTAAAATTAAATTATCTCTATCCCTAAGATAAACTAAGTAGCCTTCATATATTTTATGTCAAACTACTATTAAAATGATTGTACCCTACCAGTCACTGTCTCCAGAATATCAACCAAGGCACTAGACTTAATACAATAAAAACAGTGAAGTGAAAGAGTGGAAAGATAAATGGATTGCTATTAAATGTCACTCCTGAAGCAACAAGGATGAAATGCATACATCGCCAGACTAAGCATGAAAGAAAAGTTTAGGGTAGAGCCATCCACTTTTCTACACCATAGAAAAAAATCTTTATAGCAAACCCAGATGGTAGAAATTTGGATGCTCTATGCCATCCTCCACCTCTCATTGAGAAAGGCTAGCCAAAAAAGGCATCAAAGGCATCCATTTGTAGGTGTAAAGCTATGATTATTCCATAGTCGAGTGATGAGTAGATTTAGATGTATCAGTTGATTTCTATAGAGCTGCAAAAAAAAATTGGTTTAACTTGGTTGACATTCCATATAAGTAAAGAGGCACAAGTTAAAAGAAAGTGACTGCATCTTTAATGTTATAGCATTCTCCAAGCAAGAAAATGAAAAATGATACCCTCAGATTCTGGACTTTTATTTTTTGTTTGGTTGGTGCAAGGATCCCCTAAAGCTATCAGTTTTTATATTTTTGTTGTTGCTTCAAACTTTTCCAATATCAATACACACATATGCCTATATGTGCATACACATAGGATATAAATTCATTTCCAAAGTGTAAGGTGCAGATTTATCTCAGAGCTTGGGATGCTTTTTCTTCATAGAGCTTAGTACATTACAATGTTTTGTACAATATGTTTCACAAAGAATTTGAGCCAATTCTCATTTAGTTTGGACTCATTTTGATTTGAATGTGTTCTCTTAACAACAAGTAGCACACTCTTGTGCTAGGTCTGACTTATATAATCAAATGTTGATCCAAACTCTCTTAATTATTTAATTAGTCTATATTTATATAAAAAGATTATATCTTTATTTAGTTTTATTTATTGGTAAGGAAAACATACACATACCATGCCTATTCACACACTTCTGCAACCTAACCACAAGAGGCTAGGTGAGTGTGCATCAATTCCTCCATGATAGGTTACCTCCCCTAGTAATGAATTAAATATGATTTGAATAAGATATGGGGGGAATATGTATTGTATTGAGAGACTCTTAAGTAAAGTTATATATAATACCCTTTCTAAGACATATCATTGTAATGCAATAATATCATCATCAGCTCTCCTAATATGAAGTTTTGTTGTTAGAAGAAGGTAATTCCATGTGAAGCTTGACTATGTTTCCCTAGATCAATAGCCAACCAACAAAGAACACAAAGAAACAAAACACCAAGAATTAAAAAACAAAGAACCAAACTGCATTTTCTTTAGAGGCTTGTAAAAGCTCTTGTGAAGGTTGGCAAAATGTCCCTATGTCTTATGAGCCTCAAATTTACTCTTAATATCAAATGTTGGGGAGAGGGCTTTCATGAACTACATCATGAGAAGGATAATCACTTCATGTATCATGGGGAGTTTAGGGTTTTTGTTGTGTTCCTTAATTCTTAATTCACACATTTTTTTAAGGCTTTGAGAGTCATTTAACATGATTGTACCCTCACACACAGCAAATTAACCTTGCTCTGTTCAGTTTTCTTTTATTGTTTTGAAGTTTATTTGTAAACAATAACCATTCCATGGACTTAAAGGCCTAGAATCCATGAAATGAAGTTCACTAACATGTATAATAGTTTTATCATCTTGAAGTTGCAGAAGTTTGATGAGAGGAAATGATCACTAGCTGTAACAGAGAAGTTTTTCATTGAAATTCATGGCACAAGTATAGCAGCGAAAGTTTGGCTTGAATAGCATGGTGTTTTTATGATTGGAGTAGTCTTATATTGTTGTATGAATGGTGAATCAATCACCAATTGATCTTGGAAGAGCTTGAAGGGTTGAGATTGAAGAAACCCTTGAATCAAGGGTTTAGGAGAGGTGATTTGGGGCTTTTGGTGTTCCCAATAGTTTGGGTTAAATTCCTCTTGGATTTAGAGGTTTTGAGACATTTGAAAACACTGTCTGGAGTGAACAAATTTGTAAACCCTTACCTTGTTTATCAGTTAGTTAATTCATGGGATTATAAGCAACAACTTGTCAGAAATGGCAATTAAAATTTATGTTTGTCTCCTCGTTCATGCCTTGTTTGCTGCAGTCCTACACCTAGGTGGAAATGAATGGGTGGTTGGGATAAAAATCCCAAGAAGAGGGCAGATTCTACCCCTTTAGAATTTACCTTTACTTCATCATCCCAGACTTAGTCGTTTTCATGCCTTTAGAAGCCCTCCCTTTTAAACTTGGACTTAGATTCAGGGACTTGACTGATTTTGATCTCACACTTACTTCCTTGACTTCACCAAAATTCTTAATTTTAACTTTGGTTGTGTTAAAGGAACTATGTTGACTTTATTTTCTAGTTGTTTAACATGAGAGTTTGTACCTCATGTACCTCATGCTAGTGTGCTTGGATACCTTGTATACACTATTTTGCATTAGACTAGACATTATTCAATATTTTATTGTAATTTGTACTACAACTCAATTATAGCCAACAAAATTTAGTATCAATACTACAAATCAATTGTAGACATAGTAGTGTTGGTGTAACTTGCAATAGTGTCAACTTGAGGATAGTCAAAGTACTATCAAATTCACAATGAATCAATCTTTTCACATGTGAATGGAGTATATATCAATGCTTAGTTTCATTTTATTCATGATGAAGGGGAGGACAAGAGAGTTATCTTGGAGAAGGTAAGGAAATCCTTACAGGCACGGGCATGGATTAAGGTAAGGAAATCCTTACAGGAACGAGCATGGATTAAATCAAACCCATTCCATTTCTTTATGCAAGATCGAATGGAAAATCTTGAAGATAACACACCGTAGTTAAAGTGCTACTGAAAGGCCATTGAATTTTTTAGATGTCTGTATAAGTAAAGCATATACAAAGTTCTAATGGTTTAGTTGTTCCACAGGTGCAGGTGTAACCCCAATAGCTATTCCAAGTATATACACAACTTCTTTAATATGTTTTGTTGATGGATGCTAGGCATATAATAGAATTTTGCTAATGAGAATAATTTTATGTTTTGATTTCAGATGCTTCTATTTTGATTTTCTGTTTTGATTTTCATGCCTGTGTTAGTCAAAAAAATCGATTCACCATAGGTTAAGGTAAGGAAATCCTTACAGGCGGTCGTCCTTTTACACCAAATAATAGTGGAAACCCTCACAGGTGGTCCTCCTTTTACACCAAATAACAGTGACAACCCTCACAGGCGGTCCTCCTTTTACAAAAAACATATATTTATATTTGAAGTTTAAAAAAAACCCATCATACCGTAGGTTAAGGTAAGGAAATCCTCACAAGCGGTCCTCCTTTTACAAAAAAATCTATATCTATATTTGAAGTTTTAAAAAAATCAATCATACTGTAGGTTAAGGTAAGGAAATCCTTACAGGTGGTCCTCCTTTTACACCAAATAATAGTGGCAACCCTCACAGGTAGTCCTCCTTTTACACCAAATAATAGTGGCAACCCTCACAGGTGGTCCTCCTTTTACACCAAATAACAATGGCAACCCTCACAGGTGGTCCTCCTTTTACAAAAAATAACAGTGGCAATGAGCTAACTGTCGGAAAGACTTCCCTTATACACAGTGTTGAATCCGCCCTGGCCGATGAGGTTTCGCGCGCTACAACCCTTGAAAAAATTCACTGTGTCAGGTAATAATGAAATGAAAAATGAAATCTCTTTTTTTTTAAGTTATGCATGTGTTCGTCGAAATTTCGACCTACAAGGTATTCGACGAACACGGGCATGGATTTTTAAAAAATGAAAGTTTTCCTTCTATAATCCGACCAACCAAAACCTATTTATTTAATGGTCAAAAATTTTGGTAGAAAAACTAGGTCAAATGTACTAGCGCCAAAAAATTTTGTGTTGGAGAACATCTTTGACATGCATGCACAAGTCGATCTTGAGCACCTTGCTCTCACCAACTTGAAAGAGGAATGGGAAAACCTCTTGGATTCTTTGAAGAAAACTCACCAGCACATTTTTTACAAGATGTAAGTACATATTTTTGAGTTTTGGTATTAATCTCAAAAAGGGGGAATATAATGTATGTCAAATTGTATAGTTATATGCTAAGTGTACTACATATATACCGAGAGCATGCACCGAGGGGGAGCTATGCAAGTTTTGCGGAGATATGAAATTTTTTGTCATGTATATATGAAGCAAGGATAGTGAAAGATATATCGATGTATATACATTACAAGTTTTGATACCAATGTCAAAGGGAAGATTGTTATCTCTATTGAGCATTAGATGTTGTCATTAGTATCAAAGTGGGTCAGTCGGTTATCTTTGATGGTCTGTCAGTAAAAGAAAGAACTACAAGCTACATATGCTAGTCGGTCAAGACAAACAAGCCTTCATACCGAGTATTCATAAGGCAGTACCGAGAGCTAAATGGAAACAGGCTTAACGAGCACCAGAGCAGTTTTACCGAGCATTAGGGTATACCGAGCACCGAGTGTCAGTCTACACCGAGAACACTGGTCACTGAGCACCAGTATATTCACCGAGCAGTATTGGATGTGTTTACCGAGCATCAGGGTATACCGGGCACCGAGTGTCAGTTTACACCGAGAACACTGGTCACCGAGCACCAATATATTCACCGAGCAGTATTGGATGTGTTTACCGAGCGATCCAGGAAACGGCATACTAATATGTTATGGCACATTTATCTATGTAAACGGTTACAACATAATCATAAAATGTTTTACCAAGATCGAGGATCATTTATTGTAGATGTAATCATTAAATGTGATTATGATCCCTATGTAATAGTGCGATCTAGGTTAATTTTGTATACCATAGATCTTAGGTTATTTTCCTAAGATGTAAACCTAATTAGGTCATGAAGGTTAGGCGGTGATAGAACTCAAAGCAGTATGCTATATATTTGTAATTCATGTCATTTTGACATATGGAGAAGAAGGATGACAAGGAGAAACGGTTACGACAAAATCATAAAACGTTTTACCAAGATCGAGGATCATTTATTGTAGATGTAATCATTAAATGTGATTATGATCCCTATGTAAAAGTCCGATCTAGGTTAATTTTGTATACCGTAGATCTTAAGTTATTTTTCTAAGATGTAAACCTAATTAGGTCATGAAGGTTAGGCAGTGATAGAACTCAAAACAGTATGCTATATATTTGTAATTCATGTCATTTTGACATATGGAGAAGAAGGATGACAAGGAAATCTTGAAGCAGTAGCCACCTTCAAGACATCAATTTTCAGACAAACTTTGAGCAGTAATCAGAGATATTCAGTTTATTCAGAAGCAGTCAAGGCTACCGAGCAATACAGAGAACAGATAACTACACGTTGAGGTGATATATATTTGATATTTCATAGATCTGATTTAGACAAGCATAAGTTGTCAATTACAGATACTTTATGTTATTCTTTAACCATTGTAACATAGTTACCAAAATCTCTTAACAGAGTAGACCTAACAGTCTTCTTGTAAATCTCTTAACCGAGTACACACTCAAGTAGTGTTGTTAAAATACTTTAACCAGGTAGATCTAGTCGATCTTATTGTTACTCCTAATAGGGTAAGATCACCAGAAGTGATCACAACTTGTAGCTTTAACCGGCATACTTTATTATCTACAGTAGTGAAAAATTTGTGGGTGTCATCCCCACCACAGTTTTTACCTTCTAACAAGGGTTTCTACGTAACCAAAATATTTGTGTTATGTGATTGAATTATTGTTTGTTTTCATGCACTTTACATTTACAAGTCAATTGAATGAATGTTGCATACAATGGATTTAGTTGGATAGAATAGTTAACTACTATTTGCAGATTGAGTAATCAGTTAAAAGTTTTTGAGGGTACTGATTCACCCCTCCCCTCTCAGTCCCTTATCTTTCCATTCCAACAAATACAGGATTGCAGAATTGAAGTTAATTTAATAATTGAACTTAAAGGGGACGTATATATTATGTGTATATAATGTGTATGCTTCGTGTCTTCCTGCATCAACGCATATACTTTGTCTTCAATGTGTATGCTTTGTGTATTCATGCATCAGCGTGTATACTTCGTGTATTCATGCATTAGCGTGTATGCTTTGTGTCTACTTCATGTTTTCACATATTTATGCTTTTTTTTTCCGGTATGTACTCTGGGCGTGATTCTACTTGATTTGACTAGAATAATTTAAGAAAGATAAATCTTGGGACATACTATCGTGCAAATAGGATTTTGGCCAAATTGGATTAGCATCATTATAAGGTGGCCTAAAATCCTCCCTCTTAAAAAATGAGAGAAAGCTTGTCTTAAGTTACCAAATAACACTATCAATTATGATAAACATATAATTGATTGAGGACAAGCAAATTTGGGGAGGGTAGGACTGTGATATCCCCTTCTAGAAATAAAATTTAATATTCAATTATAATAATATAAATCAATAATACTTATATTATATTTTTATTCAATTATAATAATAAAAATCAATAACACTTATATTATTATCATACCAATATTAATCTATGTCAATATTATTAATATCTTTCAAGATAGTGATCAATGTAATTAATTAAAGTACTTAATTAAAGAATATATTAATTGTTAAATAGTTAATTAAATATTTCAATCAAATATATATTGATCAATAAGTAAATCAATATATAAATAATTATTAACTAATAATGAATTAATAATTAATAAATAACAGACGATGATAAGGAATTATCATCGCTGCACATTTATGTTAGTTAAACTTTAATATATATCCGCACATTCATAATCATACAAATGCCCACTTAACATTATAAAACTTAACTATAATGTATTTCTCTATGTGTTGCGTCCACATGAACAATCAACACTCCACTTTGGCAGGTTACGTTGGAATATAACAAACACAGTATATTTTGAATGTTGTCGATTCAGACTGTAATAGCATCGATTCATATAGGATATCAACTGAAGGCAAGAGCATAACAACATCAATTAAGAATTCATGAAAAGGCATTATATGCAATTAAGTGATGCTAATAAACCAATTAATCTTGACGAGGCACGATAATGAGAAGAACCGATTAAGAGAAAATTACACATCAGTTATAGTTGTTATTAAGGGAGATAATTATGAAGGGACATTAAGACATGCCTGATACCATATGACTCTTCACTCAAAGAATGTAGATATAAAGAACCAATCGTATCATCCATTGAAGATGTGGGGATTACAACTTATTTCTTCTTTATCCATTTTGGATAAGCTCAATTAAGCACTTGCCTAATTGGCATAATCCGGTTGTAAGAAATCAACTATCAATCAAAGAGAGCTCCATAGTTGCAGGAGTAAATAGTTAAGATTGAAGACAGCAGCCTTATCATCATTGCAATGTATCTAATCAGACGTCTTGTCAACAATTTGTCTGCAAATAGAATTAGACATCGAACAAGATAAGGAAGAAAATATAAAATACAAGTATTAATCTTCAAGGAAGAAGAAAGGAAAGGAATCATTACAATGCTGGTAAGCATTGTGTGACAGCAAATTATTTTGTAGCGTATCTCTGAGTTAAATACTGATTTACAGACTATTACATCTGAATCTCATTAAGAATAAAGAACTAATATAAGATCATATATATATATATATATATATATATATATATATATATATTGAAATAAGAAAATTATACATATATTTATTTCAGATATAAATATACATCTATATAATACATATTAATATGGATGATATCAAAATCATCTCTATATAATATATATATCTAAATGTTCCCTAACATATTTGAAAATGATCTAATATTTACATCTGTGTATCCCTCTAATTTGTTACCTGTTGGATTGGAAGGAAGGAATATAAGGATGTCTTCAAGGGGAGCTTGTGTAAATCCCGCCAATAGCTTATGTCCCAAAATAGGGTGGGGGTCAACGTCCCAAAAGTTTGGGTTTGGACCAGTAAACCTTGAGGGAGCCTATTGGAAATGGTCTCTAAGCGCCTCAGTCACATCCTAGAGTATTCCTATCCAATTCGACGTGGTAATAAATTGGACATGGGACCATCAATATAGTCATAAGAGGAAATATAAATTCTATTAAAATTATCATTTCATTTAATTAAGTTGAAATACTAAATAGATCCATATGAATCACAAACATAATAAGTAGACTAGAGAGATCCAAGGTTACAAACTAACAAGGTAGGTAGCCTAACCAACAATGAAACAAACAGCAGTGAGCAAACCGGCAGTGAACCCTAGTAAAACACCTTAAATGGTGTTCATTTCATGAGAATTAGCTTCACCATGGCTTTTTACTAGTTTGGGTTTCCACGTAAATTTTGGTGTTCACTTTGTTGATGGTTTTTGTGCTTTCATGTTTACATCTATTATAAGTTTTTTATTGGTTTAATTATTTACTAAAGTAATATAAGTGAAGTAAATCTACTTTTGTACTCGTGTAAATGGTGTAATCTTGCATATGTGATCAACAAAGATTCCATTTGAATAGACTATTGTGTCTTTTAAATTTAGACTTTGAAGGGTGATTTTGTTGATGGTTTTTGTGCTTTCATGTTTACATATGCTATAAGTTCTTGATTAGTTTAACTATTTACTTAAGTAATATAAGTGAAGTAAATCTACTTTTGTACTCGTGTAAATGGTGTAATCTTGCATATGTGATCAACAAAGATTCTATTTGAATAGACTATTGTGTATTTTAAATTTAGACTTTGAAGGGTGCATGATAAGCTTTAAATCTCTACATATCCTGAATTTTTCAATTTGTCAAGTCTTGGCCAATTTTTAGTCTTGCTCAAAAATCAGCTTCTTGTGTTTAGGCCAATTTTGAATATTGTAACTATGAATAAAGTTAAGTTGGTTCAAATTTGGGAACATGTACAAGTTCAAGTGATAGTTTTGCCATGATAGCACATTTTCCCCTTAAGTTTAGTAAGGTTCAATTCAACCATAAAATATATACATCACTGTTACTCTGTGTCCCCGGCATTTTTTATGTCGTCCCCATCCTGGGGATGCGTCCCCAATACTTTGACTTTGACTTCTAGAAGAAATTTGACTTCAACTATCAAAGTAACACAAATTTGATATATGAATTCTGCTAATTCTTATATTTTAAGGTTGTAATATGTATAAGTGCATGCTTATCCATGTTATAATATGAATATGTTAAATTTCTCTACATATTTTTTTCCCCTATTGTCCCCTAGCCATCCCCAAATTGGCAAAAAGAATTGTCGTCCAAGGACGTACCAATCCTAGAAACTTGGGGCAACACTAATATACATCATATATTTGAAAGATAGAAACATAATGTATACTATATAATAGAATTTATAAATATAAAATTTTAGAATATTATAATATATGTTATTTTATTAATAATTTTATTGCATGTAAATTTATATCTATCTAATATATAATATTTATATTTAAGGCAATGGGGTTGTGGTCTAACAGCATGTCATAAAGTTATGAAGATGGAGATTCATATTCAAATCCTGAAAGCGACATCTGATGTTGGAATTCCAAGTGATGGCTCTTCGAATTATATTATGACTTCTAAGTTGATACAAGTTAAATAGATTCTAAGTTGAATAAAAGGCTTCTCAATTGGCCTTGTGATCTCTTTTGAACTCAGGCAAGCTAAAAATCCCAAAACTTGCTGATAAAGGAAAAAATGTATACTTATATTTATATTTATATTTATAATATATTATATATAATTCGGCAGGGTTGTGGCCTGGCCAGACCCAAGTCGTATCCATACCATACCACCCAGTACAGCAGTGGGAGCAAAAAAAAATTGAAGGGCTATTAAACTTTTGAATAAAATAGTTTGTATAAGGTTTTACGTCTAATTGTAACGTTATGCACTACATTTGACTTGAACTAGCAACATTAGTTTTTTAATCTATTTTTTAAACTAGTACTTCATTTTTCAGTTACCATATTTCTCTAATAGTAAATCCAAGCAATTAAATTCATTTACACTCCATGCAATGCCATGTAAATTGACTCCTACCGGAGGTGTTGTAGACTCTGAATCTCTTGCCCACCTTCAATTTGTAGATGACGCCTTGATTTTGGTGTTGCAAATTTGTTGGATGCAAGAGCTTTCAATAAGGCTCATCAGTCTTATGCTGAAGCCTCTGAACAAGCCATCAATGCTGAAAAATCTTGAATTATTTTTTATAATGTGGATTTGAATATTCACGCTACAATTAAGACAATTTTGGATTTCTCTTCAACCAATCTACCATGCAAATATCTTGGAATCGACTTCTTTTCTGGGCAACTTATTCCTATCAGATCCACCATTCATGCCACATCAACTTACATGTCTGTTGAAACCAACATAATAGGTTTCTTAATAAATAATACGGGACTAGTCGAATTTTTGTTTGGCAGGATTCCTCAGAGATGAAGAAATTAGTGCTCCTTAAAAGGGTAAAGTTTGCAGTCATTAGTCACGGGGAGTAGCATGTTTTAAGAAACTTGACCTGCATAAAAGCGCCTTGTGTGATAAACTGGTTTGGCATTTTTCTAATGGCTCAAGACTTGGAACAGACTTCCTAAAGGCACAATATTTAGCTTCCATGGATGCCTCTGTCCTCTTCTAAATCCCTTAGTTGCCATCTGGCTCAACCATATAGAGCTGCACTATTACCTTAACAAATTGATCGCTGATCTATTAACATGGTATTAGGGAACGGCCACAAGGCAAATTTCTGGGGTAGTCATGGATGGGCAGACCACCTATTAGCACCATCCCAGGTTTACAAGAGGCTCAAGTGTTCTCATTGGTAGGAGATTGATGTAAAGGATTACTGATCTGAATAGTTTTATTAATGGTATGCATGTTAGAGGCTGGAGAAATTGATTGAGCCCAATCACGATTCCAAATCTTCAGAGGGAGGGAGGACAGTTTCATTTGGCTCGGCAACCCCTGCTGTGCATTTTGGATGAATTTGGACGTAATATTCCTAGCACCAGATATTTGCCTCCTCTAGATTCTTAAGCTGAATCTCTCTTTTGGTACAAAGAGGCACCTCCAAAATGTAAAACCTTCATACAGCTAGTGGGAGCAAATAGAACTGACTAATGACAACCTGTGCAAGTGTGATTTTAATGGCCCTTCCCATAGTGCTCTGTGCCACCATGGGGAAATGATGGCGATTCATTTAACGTCACACTGTGTTTATGTGCAGAACATACGGCACGCCCTGCTGAGCAAATTGGAGATGTTTTGGGTGTTTTCTTTGTCTTAGAATCCATATCTAGAGCTGGTTGAAAAGTAGCCCGCATTTAAAAACATTGTGGAAGATACATCACTCTGCTGCACATTATGGGAGGTATAGCTGGAGCAGACATGAGAATTTTTACCAAGTTACTGATTCAAGTTGAGATTCAGGTATACCAGTACACCAAATTTTGGGCAGTTTGGTATGTTTCAGGTACATAAATATAGAAAACATTAAAAAATCATTAATATACCAATGTTACCCGGAGACCTGTCTGCCCCCCCCTCCTAATTAAAAAACAAAATAAAAAATACAACATTAAATCATTTTATGTATTTTGACCCTCGTTTTAATGTTTTTTAACGATCGCAACCTTGTGGAGTAGATGATACTAGATAGATTTCTGATTTTTCTTTACAGTTCTGATTTATTTGTTTGCATATCAGCGATTTAGAATCAAACTATATGTTTTTCAATTTCAAATTTCAATATGTAATGATAATCTCAGTGATTATTAATCTAATATGATGATGATCATATGCGATATTCAGAAATCAGATATGACTATGAGATATGCAATGTGAGTTTTGATCTATTTGAGTCTATATTAATATAACATTACTATTTAGTATTAGTCTTTGACTCTTTAGACTTTTCATGTTCAACGTTCATACTTGTAACTTTCCATTGTTCTTGTATTCAAAGCACTATGTTATGAATCTATGGTATTTCTTAGAAATTATTAAATTATATTTAAAAAAATTGCCATCTCCAAGTACCCCGTCTCCTATTTTTGAAACATAGCCGATACCAGTACCGGAGACCTCCAAGTCTCTGTCTCCAGGTAACCTTGATATATACATATTTTAGCCTAAGAACAGGAATATATCTCATCCAGAATACAGTCTTCAACCATGAACAAGGATGGACAGAAATCCAGAATCTAAGAATAAAGGAGTTCATACACATTGAACTTAAAGACCAAAACCTAAAAATCTAAGAATTATTGGAATGCAGAAATAATTCAGGTTATGAAGTTTGTTGCCTAATTTATGAGGTATCGTATAATAGGACTTGTAATGAAGGTCAATGAATTCAAGGATTTGAAAAGACCGAAGGTCCATTTTAATTCATAGACAAAGATAAATTAAGTTTGAAAACCTATGTTACCAGATTTGCTAGCTACTTGACCAGATCTGGGTACTGGTTCGGTAAACGTGCGGGTGTGCCCAATTCTGAAGTATGGTTGTTTCATATACTTAACAGAGTTCTCGATAACTGATATGCAATTCTTTGCCTCCCTACACGCATATGAATTAACCCTTCATCCAATTGTTTACATTCTTCATAATTTCATCGATAGTTATTTTCCTACATTACCGGGTTCTACTAGAAAGTGTGAGTTCTAGAAAGGTGTGGATCTGGTCTTGGAGCAGACCCAGTTCGCCTCTGGGTTCAGCAAGGCTGCGCAGACCACACCCAGGCAAAACCCACAGCAAACCAGGGCGCACATGCAGCTGTGGGCACCAAAAAAGGGCCCCACATGCTCTTCTGACATTTGACCCTTGAGTTGTTGCCAAGAGTTTCACATTCTAGAAGAAGAAAGTGACAGGTGAGTCTAAAAGCATATATTTACTGTTGTTACCAAGGGTAGATAGGAGAAATTAGGGTTGTCGTATTATAGAACAAACCCTGAAATATTTTATTATTTAGAGAAGGCTGACATGCAAAAATACAGGACGAAGCGTGTGACTGAAATCTACAACACATTTGCTATCCAATAAAATTACAAAATTGTTTTCTGTTTCCTGTATTCTCCTGTTGTTAGATAAACAGCTTTGTGCGTGTACATTTTTTCAGCATAAAATAGTGTTGAATTAATTTTACCACTAAAACTTGTACTTGCACATATCTCTTGGAGTCAAATGCACACCACCAAGAAACACAACTTGAAGTGAAGGATGATAATCTGTCACAATAAGCTTTGGCCTTCTATTATCAACTATTCTCAAGTTTCTTCTATTTTTCCTTATTCTCAGAAATGAAAATACAGCAGGGACTTGAAAGAGCACAGCAATAGGCATCCCAACGAAAACCAATCCTAGATGCTACAATGGTGCAAATTAGGTTAACAATTACACCTACTGGAACTTTGCTATCCAGATTCTTTTCAGGTTTTGGTTTCTTTCATTTTCAGCAATTCTTGATTTTTTTCTGGAGATAGGGGAAACAGAGAATGTTTTTGTCACATAAGCCCAGAATGCATTTTCAAGCTGATTGTCATCGATGGGAGACACAAGCCCTACTTGTACAACACCTGTAACCAAAGTTTACAACAGATAATTTATCTTTTGAAACGTAAACATTTTTTCTTGTCTGTCTGTAACCAGATTTTACAATACATATTTTATCTTTTAAAACGTAAATATTTGCTTTTGCCCCCATGCACACAACCCTTGCCCATCTATTGTGATTTTCTGCTGGCAGCGAGACATGCAGGCTTAGTATGTAAAATATGAGTTGTACACCTCAATACAACAAAACATACAAGGTAAGTGGAAAAGTAATACCCTTTGCAAAACACTTCCATAACAGGTTGTCATATATACTAAACTGGTACCTTGATTGGCAGCAACATTGACATTTAATACTGCAAAAAGTATGTGCCAGTGATTGTACACGGCACTTATAATTAAGCTACTTTTGGATATTTGTATATTATTCGATAGTCTGTTAAATTATTAAAATATACACTAGTAATTACTTCCAACTAAGTTATAATTCCAAGAAACTAACCCAACAGAAGTCCCTGAAGATTTTTAAAACCCTTCAGGTAGTCTGATCTCCTAAAAAAAGATGGGTTGGTAGGAATCTTGGAGATTCAAATAGCAGAAATCAACAAATTAGACAACAGTTCAAATGAACAAAGTAACAATGAGGTCAGCAAACGAGATCATTTCAACTGGCGCAACTACCAGAGCCTAGAGCCTACTCCCAAAGCCTCCACGTCAATTCTAGTAAAAGAAGCTAGCAGTAAAGTTTCTTCATATGAACCAAAAAGACAAACAAAACAGAAAATGTCATCTGAAGTTTATTTTCACATTACCAAACAGAATATGTTAATTTAAATGAAGAAAAAAAAATGAAAACGACTACTGCGCTTCTTTTATGTTGCAAGCAAAGTGGTTTGAACCATAAAAGCAGTATAAGAAATGAAACGTGCAAAAGAAGTGACCCTCACATGGAATCAAGCTACATGATATTATGTCTAAATGTGAAAATTGAAAATCTTTCAGTAGGCAAGCTTTTTATAGCATATATTCCGCAAGGTAAATGTTTGTCAAAAAACAGAACAATATTTTTTATAATAGAAAAATATATTTGAATTCAGATATGACTGAGACCCTAAATTCCAAAAGCAGTTCAAATAAACTGGCAAATTATAGAACAAAATCACAATATTTCACTCATTGCACAAAAGAATAAGAATGCAAAAAATTGAGCATGACAATAACAGCATAAGTTTAAATAAAATAGATAGCCAAAATACTGGAAACCGAAAATAGGGGCATAACAATACACACCGTACACTTTTAAATCTCAGAAACAATGTTTTGCTATGCTATAAAAATATACGGAATTAAACACTATTTTGTGTATCCAGCATTCGGTATGGCATTACATTTTCTCAATCAAAGTCCCAAATTGCGTAGAAGAACAACGCGGAGACTATTTCATCCTAAATCAAAAAAATTACTCAATAAAACAGACAGTGGTAGCCCTAATTCCAAAAACCCATCTTCGAATCACCATGAAAAATCAAAATAGGTATTTCTAAATTAAGGATGGGGAGGAGGGGCACCCAAAAGGCTGGCTTGCTGGCTCTCAAGCTAGTTGAACTACTGCTCTCGGTTCATTTCGATAATAAGAGCAACCACCAGAACCAGAAAAGTAGTACCTGCAATCCATACAGCCTTGCCTGTGCTCCAGAAGATCTTCTTGCTGAAACAACCAGTATTTGGGGCGACCCTTTTTGTCTTGTGGAAGATAAGTGACTGCCTCGACTGTTACTCAGTTTGGCTATGGTACCATTGTTGTCAGTGCTGCAGCTGCTTCCTGGGAGTGACAGAGATGGCCCTCTTCGATCACTTCTAATACCCCCAGAGATGGCCATTGATCTCTCCTTATTTCTGATAAACCTTGAGGTTTTTCCCTCAGAATATATAAAACCCTGAGCCTTTGAATGTTATGTACATCAACCTAGTCGTAGATTTGCTACTCCAAACTATTATAATGTCCTTTTTGGTTTCAGATTATAGAAGTAAGTCGGTTGGGGTTACTTGGGCGTGATTTTCAAGTTTAAAAAGGTTTCTACTTCTCCCATCTCTCCTTAGGCTAAATGTTGGGATGGGCAAACCTACCCATTTGCAAAATCATCGAGATTGAAGGTTGGGGAGTTGAAATAATCTTAAATATATAAAACTAGCAATGAAATGCTGATAGGTTTCATTTTTTAGTGAACAAAATTGACAAAAAGTGAAATGATTGACAAATGATTTCACTTTGCAAGCTTTAGCGATTCTTAAAGATATTGATAGTTTAGGTAATGTGCATTGCCACTCACAATTTATACAAACCATAAAACAAAATCGATTTATTCATATCACAATGAAATTTCTTCTTAAAAACCAACCATATAGAAGCGATTCAATGAAGCCCCATTGCTGAGAATTGTTAGCTTTTTTAGTGGTTGTGAATCATCATGAAATAAAGAGGGGATCACAACATCCAAAGTCTTAAACTATCTCTAGATAAAAGAGATGTGCCATGAAGAATACTAAATTTACTAGTGTGTATTAACATGTTTGATTGTAAAAGTCTTCTGTTTGTTGAGTCAGGGTCAAAATTGACTTTGGTTTTCAATTTTGTCTATGAGCAGAACATAACATATGGCACACCCTGCTGAGAAAATTGGAAATGTTACAAGGACAGACAGAAAGATCAGAATCAGTTATGAATAAAAAAATGCATTTGAATTCATATATGCCTACGAGCCTAAATACCAAAAGCAGTTCAAATAAACTGGTAAACTATAGAACAAAATCACAATATTTCACTCATTGCACAAAAGAATAAGATTGCAAACAGAAGAGCATGATAATAACAGCATAGATTAAAATAAAATGGATAGCCAAACTACTGGAAACAAAAATAGGGGCATGACGATACACACCGTACACTTATAAATTTCAGAAAGATTGTTTCAGTACGTTATAATAAAATTTACGGAAATTAAACACTCCTTTGTTCATCCAGCATTCGATATGGCATAACATTTTCTCAATTGAAGCCCAGATTGCCTAGAAGAAAAACGCAGGGGACTATTTTATCATAAGCCAAACAAATTACTCAAAAAAGCAGACACTGGTAACCCTGATTCCAAAAACCCATCTTCGATTCACAAGGAAAAATTGAAATATGTATCTAGAAATCAAGGATGGAGAGCGGGAGGGGCACCCAAAAGACTGGCTTGCTGGCTCTCAAGCTCGTTGAACTGCTGCTCTCGATCCATTTCAATGATAAGAGGAACCACTAGAATCAGAAAAGTAGTACCTGCAATCCATGCGGCCTTGCCTGTGCTCCAGAAGATCTTCTTGCTGAAGCGACCAGTATTTGAAGCGGCCCTTTTTGACTTGTGGAAAATAAGTGACTGTCTCACACTGTTACCCAGTTTAGCTATGATGCCATCGTTGGCGCTGCTGCTGCTGCTTGGAAGAGACAGAGATGGCCCTCTTCGATCCCTTCTCCCACTCCCAGACATTGATGTCTCCTTATTTCTTTAAACCTTGAGTTTTTTCTATCTCAGAAACTATAAAACCCTCGGCCGTTGAATATTATATACATCAACATAGTCAGAGATTTTGCTAGTCCAACCTATAAAGACATTTTTGGTTTTCATTTATTAAGTCAGTTGAGGTTACTCGAACATAATTTTTCAAGTTCAAAAGGGTTTCTCCCATCTCTCATTAGGCAAAATGTTTGGATGGGCAAAACCTACCTATTTACAAAATCATCTAAGCTACATGTTTGAGGGTTAACAAAATCATAATCATATATATAAGTGTAATATTGTGAGAGGCTTAACCAAAAAAAATGTTAAATATTATTAATTGTGTATTTTTGATCATGTAACAATTAGTCAATAGGTTTTATAATTTGCTTATAAGAGTGGATACTAAAATTAATTGGTAGAACATCATTGTCAAAATTGATTTATGAATTTTTGATGGAAAATCATTTTTATAAGATACCAACCAAAAAATGCATAAATGCTATGCATGGCACTATATAAAATGATGTGTAGTTTTTAAATCTTTTAAAAATAGATGCTCCAAGGCAATTCTATTGATTGTGCTCTACAAGCGAACATAGCACCATTAACAAGGAGGCCTTCCCCGAGGGTGGAAGGTCATCCTCTACAACAACATTTACTCCCTCTTAAAGTCTTTTACCTTGCATTGTATGGGCACATCCGCTTGTGGCAATGGTAAATCGCTCCAAACCCTACATAAATCGTTATCGGTCGAGGATAGGGCAAGATCTTTCATAGACATTTTGGAAGACACCATCAACATCCCAAATGGAGCATGGTTCGTCCAAAGCACAAGAGCAAGCGAGCATGGAGCGAAAGAGGGTGGAGGTAAGATTTCCTCTATCAATGTCTTCATTTGTAAGCCAAATTTGCATATGGCAATGGCCATCAATATAGAGAAAAATAGATTAAGAACAATGCAATTTTTTTAGCAGCACAAGAACTTTCCAAGATTTTGTGCCTAGAAATTTTCTTAATGATTGGTTGCATAATACTTGGAGTAAGAAATTAGGTTATCATTTTTCCTATTTCAGAATGATTCAAAAGGGTTTTTTTGGGGTTTTTTTGTCAAACCCTAATAGCCAGAAGGAAGTTATTAGAAAACAATTTTGAAGAGTTGGTTCTTACAATTTTAGAGTGATCTCCTAGTCACCAGAGGTCATCCATGAGAAAATCTTGGCTTTATCTTGCCCGCGGTAGATAACCATTAGCAACTTTCCCCCATTTTTATGAAATTTTATCTCCCAAACCCTCAAACCCATTGGTAAGGTGGTTAGGGTTGATAAAACGGGCAACCTTCTCCTACACATTGATGCTACGGTTTGTATTTTACTCAATCTTGGAATCTGTAAGAATTTGCCTAAGGCAAAGAATAAATACCAAGATCTAGAAGCTCAAGAGATAGCACAAGAGAGACAAATATGATATGATCAAATGATCAAATAGAATGAAAATGATTGATTACATACAATGTAGGAATGCCTGAATATATAGGCAATGCAATAAGACTACATGATAAGGAGATGATAAGCTATCAACCACACTAGGTGGAATCACATGTCCACCAAAGGTGGATCATCCTCCATTGTACATCAAAGTATGTACAACATGTGCAACAATGAGAGGGTGATAATGTGATAAGAGCACTAAAGGTGGATCTCACACACAAAGAGGTATGAGATGACAACTATCACCATCTAAAGTGGAAATTCTCCTAACCATGTGCTAAAAAGAAATGCAAACTCCTAGTTGTCACAAAGACAACTAATATGCAAATGTATTATCCTAAGTAAACTTAAGTAAAGTGTAATTAGTAAATACTTAATTACACCAACACCCCCCCCTTAAGTGCAACTTAGGAGAATGCACTTAAGCTCACAATGCAAGATGGGTCCTGACTACTAGGCCATGTTAGGTACCCATGTACAATATGCAAGAACAATGCAATCTCTCATAAAGTGAAGAAAGAAGGAAAACCTCATGGGAAAAACCCTCCCCCAATAAGAGAGATGAATACAATAATAGAATATGAGAGAGAAGACCTCATGTGAGGAAAATATCCCCCCCCCCCATAAGAGATAAGAAGAGGAAGAGAGACCAAGTAGCCCCCCCTCAATATAGAATGAGCACCAATGGTAGATGCTCCAGGCTCAATGTATAAACTACTCCATGAGTGTAGAACAACATTCCTCCCCTTAGGAAGAAACAAGACCAAAGGTGTATGTATGAAGCCTCCTCCCCAATCTATAGGAAGAAACCTCAAAATGTATGAAATCTCTGAAACCTACTCAAGTGTCCCCATGTCAATGCTGAAAGGTGCCTCCTCCAAATCATGTGTACTAAGCCACTATGCTGAAAAGGACAAATCAGGATCAACTGAGGATGAATGTAGAACATGTATCAAAGACCCAAGTGTGTCCTTTGAAGATAAAGTGACCTCCTCCAACAGTTGTATCAAAGTATCCACAATTATGTCATCCTCAAAAGAATGATCAAGTAGAGAATGAAGATAAGGGTCAACATGCTCCCTCGCAACAACTGAAGAAGGACCATCCTCAAAAAAGAGAAGATGAATGTCATCAATGAAGTCTCCCAAATCTGAAATGCAGGACTCCACAAACAAACCTGCAATGTATGTCAAGTAGTCATCCCATGGAACCAAGTCTGGAAGACAATGAATATCCTGTTGCATTGAAGCACCTGAACCCATGGTTGTGTGAATGCAAGCACCATTAGGAGCAAGAGTGGAAGTAGTCTCAATAGGAGGAGATGAAATGGAAGGCTCAAGAACTTGATCATGAGTGAGAATACCCAAGTTCAAGTAGCCAAAACTCTCCTCAAAATCTGAATCATCACTGTAAGTGTGATCATATGTTGAAGAATCATTGTCATCGAGAGGAACAAATCTGCAAAGGAGTACAACTAAGAAGAGTGATCCATTATCCTAGTAGCAATAACTGCTCTACTCTCCAAGTCCTTGATGAAAACTAAATCAGGTGTAAATTCCATAGTCTTCTTTGTAGCACCATTTTCAATTTGATATATAGAAAGAAGGTTATTGGTCAACTATGGAACACGCAACACATCATTGAAGTGTCCCTCACTAACATCAATACTTCCTTTCCCAATCACATTCATGTAAGTGTGATTGTCCATCAAAATAAGTGGACCTTTGCAAGGCTCAAATGATGAAAACATGGACTGTGAAGAAGCCATTTGATGAGAAGCTCCTGAATCTAGAAGCCATCTACCTAAATTGAGACTTGAAGAAGCATATAAAGCTTGTCCTTTTTGAGTGACAAATGTGTGACCCTTTCCTTTATCTTTTTCTAAATTTTGTGAAGAAGAAGTTGAGGTAGACATTCTTGAAGGAAAATTGATCTTGTTCTTGACAAGAAGATTCTTCAATTCATCAATGTCCTTCTTATAACAAAAATATTCTTCATGTCCATCCTTTTTGCAATATGCACAAAACCGCTTCTCCTTCTTTAAAAATTCATCCTTTTGAGGTGATGTAGAAGTCTCATGTTGAGTGGAAGTTGATTTTTCGCCTTCTTGTTGAGACTTAGACTTTCAATTCTTCTTATTATTTTGACTTTGATTGCCTTGACTCTCATGATTAGCCACCAATGCCTTGGAAGTTGAAGACTTGAGAATCCCCATACTCATTAATTTGGTTTGTTCCAACATCAACATTTCTCCAAATGCCTTAAATGATGGATTAATAAAGGCACTTCCCATGGTCATCTTGTGAGTATTGTAGCTTGACACAAAGGCTGCACATTTTGAAGAAAGATTGCCCATCATATGACGAATCAATTGTGAATCCTTGATGGTGATTCCACAATCCTTGAGTTGTGCTCTCAACTCATTGGCTTTGTTGATGAAATCTTGAATTGTGCCAAATTTCTTAGGATCCAATTTGAGAAGTTGTGCTTGAATTGTGAATCTCTTATCCTCATCCACTTTACCATACAAATCTTCAAGTTTTTCTCAAGCATCCTTGGCGTTGCCCAAGGAGAAAATGTGAAACAAGAGATCTTGAGTAACACATGTTCTTATGATTCCAAAAGCTTGAGAATATATAACTTTCCAATTAGTTAATTCCTTATCATCCACATTAGGTGCTTTAATTATTCCATCCACATAATGCTTTAGTCCTTTTACCATTAGCTTGGACCATACATTTTCTTTCCATGTAGCATAGTTATGTGTAGTTAATGATGGAAAACCATAAGGACCCATAATGAAAAATTGAAAGAGAGCTAGAGAGAAAGAGACACAATCACACAAAGCACCTCCCCCCCCCCCTCAAATTGCTCAATCAAAGAACACCCCCAAAATAGATGATTTGGGCACTTTATATATAGTGCGTGTACTATTGCCACTTGTCAAAATGGACCAAAGTGGACTTCTGATTTTGATGATTACAACAGAAAATATGAAGCTATAGAAGACTCAAGAAGATAAGACATAATATCCCTCAAAGATCTAATCAATTACAAGTGTCAAAATAGGTCAAAATAGACCATATTCTGAAAGTACTATGTCCACTCAAAATTTCTCCAAACTGATACCAAATCTGGAAAGTAGATGAAAAATCATGCACTTTTTTTAAAAATTGCACATGAAAATGTGTCTGTATGAGCCCAAACAAAGCCTCTAAAGTTGTAAAAATAGGGATCAGATAGGTGCAATCACCAAAAACTACAATTTCTACAAAATCCATGCACCAAAACCAAAAAATAGTTGCACCATTGAAAATTTCAGGAAATTCTACCCAAATTTTTTTTTTAAAAATGCACTCAATTTGGAGTCTGGATGACCAAGTTATGGCCTCCCAAAGTTAGACTACCAAATAAAAAATGCATATGGTGAGGTCTGCAAATTTTTGAGACCTGCTGACGGCAACCATTTACTGTCTTAAATTTGAAGGTCAAATGGTCATCACGACAATGTAAAAACACCCAAAATTGATAGTCAAACGACCATTAATTTTAACCTCATAAAATGTTGATGTGATCCCGAGCTTAAATTTGACGGTTAGATGGTCGTCAAAGCAAAACAAAAAACATCCTCTGTGACGGTTGGACGACCGTCAAATTTAACACCATGAAAATGTTGAAAATGCAAAAAAAAAATTACAGTTTACCACCACGTGTTGCTTTCTGATTGGTTTGTTCTGTTGTGTCCATGTGTCGCAAGAGGTGGTTGGTGGCACCGCATGGCAAGGTGGTCGGCCTGCATGGCGGAGGTGCTACGGAAGTGGCGGTTGGTGGCAGTGGAGAGGGTCATTGCGGGTGGAGTGGCGTACTTGTGGTGGGCATGTGGGGTATTAATCCCACATTCACCACGGGGGAATGTCTGCAAGGATTTAAATACCCCAACAGTCGCTACGAAAAGAAACGAGTCTCGGTTTAGTCGGTGGGACTTGAGCTCAACTCGTCAATCTGCAGTGGATGAGCTAACTAGGATATGATGCGAGTCACCAACTTGAACTGTGCAAGGCGTAGTGCGGGTCAGCTCGATGTTCGGTTGAGCAAGGGGCAATCCAGTCAGTTCAATGATCTGATTTTTGTTCTTGCTAGAAGATTAGTCCCACATGCATTGGACTAGGGACTAATCAATTGTATAAAGCTAAACCACTGCAAGAGTAATAACAAAGATGAAAGCAGGCTTTGTGGGATCCATTTGTATTCTATGCGAGTTCTGAGGTTGGAATGCTCGATTTGTGTCGGTGTCGTGTACTGATGTATGGATCTGATTGTCTGACAGATCTTCAAGTCTAAATTGAGTGACAAACAAGGGTGGGGACCCCAAAACAACCCCAAATTTTTTTTATAGAAAAATAGAATAAAGCCCAGATTTAGAAAATAATCCAAAAATTTTATAAAAAAATTGAAAATTCGTACTATAACACATATTGGACTGCCAAGTCCAATTTACAAAAAAAAATTGCCTCAGATTTTACTTTTGCCTAATATAGGCAAATTTATAGTCAAATTTTATGGAAATGGCCACCCAAACGCAATGGCAAGGTCAGATCTTTCTCTAGATGCTCCCACAAACTATTGATATCTCAGATATGAATCGTGGCCCTCCAAAGGTTGAAGCAATCAATGGCTCTCCAATGACTATGCAGCGAAATCTTTTATGGCTCTTATACCATGTAAGAATTTGCCTAAGGAAAAGAATAAATGTCAAGATCTAGAAGCTCAAGACATAGCACAAGAGAGATAAATATGATATGATCAAATGATCAAATAATCAAATAGAATGAAAATGATAGATTACATACAATGTAGGAATGCTTGAATATATAAGCAGTATAATAAGACTACATGATAAGGAGATGATAATCTATCAACCACACTAGGTGAAATCACATGTCCACCAAAGGTGGATCATCCTCCATTGTACATCAAAGTATGTGCAACAATGAGAGGATGATAATGTGATAAGAGTATTAAAGGTGGATATCACATACAAAGAGGTATGAAATGACAACTATCACCATCTAAAGTGGAAATTCTCCTAACCATGTGCTAAAAATAAATGCAAACTCCTAGGTGTCACAAAAACAACTAATATGCAAATCCATTATCCTAAGTAAACTTAAGTAAAGTGTAATTAGTAAATACTTAATTACACCAAAAAAATTGATCTACCAAAAGAGATTACATTTGATTTTGAAGACAAGTTTTTTACTTGCCCAACCTTCCTTGGAGACATCAATGCTCACTACAATATTTGGGGTCGAATTTCAATGCTAATTTGCGATGCCACTACAATTTGTGTTTGTTTTTTATGTTTTGTTTTGCAAGTGCCCCTGACGGTGTCATAATAGCAATGATGACATCGTAATTGCGACACCCATTTGGTTATAAACCAAAAAAAAAAGAAAAAAAAAGTGTCATTTGTAATTTTTGAATTCGAAGAGCTACTGCAAAGATGACACTGCACTTTTGCGTGGCACGAAGAGGGCATTTGAGTTTGGCATTCACGAAGAGGTCAACGCCATGTGGGAAGAGGGCACTGGCACTTGAGGTAGGCATTCAAGCTTTGTCTTCTCATTAACTCAATTTCATTTTGATGGCATTTGTTGATTTAATGGCAAAATATGAATGTTAATACTGGCATTGTTTACATCTTTGCATTTGGAATGCTTGATGACCCGCAAGCTTTGAGAGCTAGGGCATCGTTTCTATTACCTTCAAGACATTGTGTGAAGTATTTGATCTCTCTTTATTTGTTTTTCTATTGATATTCACTATGCGGTACTCCCTGTTTATGATCATTTCATAACGAAATGTCGTGATGGCTCGTAGGCTGCAAGCTAGGGCATCATACATTGTTCATGAGCTCACTATTTAATATTGGTATTGTTTACATCTTTTCATTTGGAATGCTTGATGACCCGCGAAGCTAGGGCATCATTTCTATTACCTTCAAGGCATTATGTGAAGTGTTTGATCTCTCTTTATTTGTTTTGCTATTGATATTCACTATGTGGTACTCCCCATTTATGGTCATTTCACAAGGAAATATCTTGATGGCTCGTGAGCTGCAAGCTAGGGCATCATGCATTGTTCATGAAATCATTATTTAATACTGAAATTGTTTACATCTTTTCATTTGGAATGCTTAATGACTTGCGAGCTTTGAGAGCTAGGGCATTGTTTCTATCACCTTCAAGGCATTGTGTGAAGTGTTTGATCTCTCTTTATTTGTTTTGTTGTTGATATTCACTATGTGGTACTCTTTGTTTATGATCATTTTATGAGGAAATGACTTGATGGCTCGCGGGCTATAAGCTAGGGCATCATACATTGTTCATGAGCTCACTGTTTAATACTGACATTATTCATGAGCTCACTGTTTAATATCTGGCCAGGCCAACCTAATCAACCCAACAAAATGTGTCATGTTTATCTTTGTCAAATACACTCATTCACCATTTTGTTCTTGTTCTTCACACAAATATTGCATCAAAAGTAATTGTATAATTAAGCTTCAAACAAAAAAAGTGCAAACCTATAAACTTACAAGCTATATACACCACCCTGATCCACTGAAAAGGTCTTAGCCTTCTTCTCCCCTGAAATCACAATAGGAACAAATAAAATTCAAAACTCTTAGTTTTTATTCAAATCTATTTGAAACTCCTATCAGCTCATTGTCCAATAGTTAAACTAACCTATGACTTCAAAGGAGGCATTATGAAATATAGTTGTAGGTAGTTATCTCTTCTATAATGATGGAGAAGTCAAAGGTAATGATCAATGAGGTTGTTGTTATTAGATCATACATTAATACACTTACTATTTTGAATTTGAGCTCAGGCATCATGCAATGTTATTGTTGTCATTGCATGCTTGTTGTTGTTGTGCACCATATATTGTTTTATATATTGTTTATTTCATTGAGACCGCGAGCTTGGCATTTGTAATGTATTTTGTGTTATTGGATCAATGCTACCATGTTGTTGAGTATGTGTATGACTTGACTATGCACATGCATAATTGTATATGAGGATCAGTAATAGGGTTCCAGACATTGCTTAAAGTTGGCTATTAGTGACCATATAGGACCATTCTTGATGTTTTTGGGTCATTTGATGAAGTGTTTGATCTCTCTTTATTTGTTTTGTTGTTGATAATTCATAATTCCTAATTATATTTCATAATTCTTACAACTATATTTCATAATTCCTCCTTTGAAGTCATAGGTTAGTTTAAAATGGAGAGGGGTCTCAAAATATCGTAAGTAAAAACATTACATAGTGGCTTTCAAATTAAGTACAATATGAATTCACACGCATTTAATTATGATACACTTTTGAAATTATCACTCATTGGTCATTTGACAATTCAAAATAGTAAGTGAATTATTTTATGAGCTTAAATTCAAAACAGTAAGTGTATTATTTTATTACTGATGTCCCTATTTGATCTAATAGCATCAATATAACAAACAGAGCACCGACCAATCAAATAGGGACATGAGGTGCTCAAACAGTGAGCTCATAAAATAATATATTTAGTCTTAATAAGCTCAAGATAGGGCATCATACCTTGTTCATGAGCTCACTATTTAATATTGGCATTGTTTACATCTTTTCATTTGGAACGCTTGATGACCCGCGAGCTTTGAGACCTAGGGCATCGTTTCTATTACCTTCAAGGTATTGTGTGAAGTGTTTGATCTCTCTTTATTTGTTTTGTTGTTGATATTCACTATGTGGTACTCCCTATTTATGATCATTTCATGAGAAAATGTCTTAATGGCTTGCAGGCTGCAAGCTAGGGCATTATGCATTGTTTATGAGCCCATTTTTTGAGCACCTCATGTCCCTATTTGATTGACTGATAATCAAACAGTGAGCTCATAAACAATGCATGATGCCTGAGCTTAAATTCAAAACAGTAAGTGTATAATTTTATTAAGACTAAATATATTGTTTTATTAACATTTTTTTAAGACAAAGTATTTTGGGTTAGTTTTATGTTGTTTGTTAAGATTTTATTAAGACTAAATATATGATGTAAACTCATAATTATACTTGATATTATATACTTCAAAGGAAGAATTATGAAATATAGTTATAGGTAGTTATCTCTTCTATAATGATGGGGGAGTGAAAGGTAATGATCAATGAGGTTGTTGCTATTAGATCATACATTAATACACTTACTGTTTTGAATTTGAGCTCGGGCATCATGCAATGTTATTGTTGTCATTGCATGCTTGTTGTTGTTGTGCACCATATATTATTTTATACACTGTTTATTTCATTGAGACTGTGGGCTTGGTTTTTCTTTCAGAAATGTATGGTTTGACTATGCACATGCATAATTGTAAATAGGGATCAGTAATAGGATGTCATTCATTGCTTAGATATTTTTTTATCTAACCCCCATCTCTCTTTTCTTTGCAGGTTCTGGATCACACAGGGGCACACTAGATTCATACCCAGGTCAAAAATTCATCACTTCAGGCAATGTCTGACACCCTTATTATTTATGTTCATCCTCTTATGTATGCCTATACTCTTACATTTTCTTCTAAAAGTTATTTTCCTTGTATAGTATATACAAGTTATTTTTTATATATATACATGTAATTTTTAGATGCAAAAATTTCTTTTCCTTTACATGTATCTTTGCATGAAATGAACACAAATTAAACAAGATCATCTAATAATGCAAACTAAGGTATTGTAATCACTCATCTAGTAATTAGTTCCCCAAACCATTACTAAAGATTGAACATAAGTCTAAGTCCCCAAACCTATTGTTCTATGTGTATAAAATAATATATGGTGCACAACAACAACAAGCATGCAATGATAGCAATAACATTGCATGATGTCTGAGCTCAAATTCAAAATAGTAAGTGTATTAATGTATGATCTAATAGCAGCAACTTCATTGATCATTACCTTTCACTCCTCCATCATTATAGAAGAGATAACTACCTACAACTAGGGCATCATGCATTGTTTATGAGCTCACTGTTTGAGCACCTCATGTCCCTATTTGATTGGTCGGTGCTCAAACAGTGAGCTCATAAATAATGCATGATGCCCTAGCTTGTAGCCCGCAAGCCATCAAGCCATTTCCTCATGAAATGATCATAAACGGGGAGTACCACATAGTGAATATCAACAACAAAACAAATAAAGAGAGATCAAACACTTCACACAATATATGTTATTTTATAAGATTTTATTAAGACTAAATATATTGTTTTATGAGCTCACTATTTGAGCACCTCATGTCCCTATTTGATTAGTCGGTGCTCTTTTTGTTATATTGATGCTATTAGATCAAATAGGAACATCAATAATAAAATAATATACTTACTATTTTGAATTTGAGCTCATAAAGATTAAGATATCCTGTTGTTTTGAATTTCTATATGCTTTGAGCCAATGAAATTTTTGTAATTTTGTAATTTTGAAAAAGAAAGTGTCATTTATAATTTTTGTGAATTCGAAGAGCTGCCATGAAGATGTCACTGCACTTTTGCATGGCGCGAAGAGGGCATTGTTTATGAGCTCACTGTTTGAGCACCTCAATTTCATTTTGATGACATTTGTTGATTTAATGGCATAATATGAATGTTAATAGTGGCATTGTTTACATCCTTAGCATTTGGAATGCTCGATGACCCGCGAGCTTTGAGAGCTAGGGCATCATTGCTATTACCTTCAAGGCATTATGTGAAGTGTTTGACCTCTCTTTATTTATTTTGTTGTTGATATTCACTATGTGGTACTCCCTGTTTATGATCATTTCATGAGGAAATATCTTGATGGCTCGCAGGCTGCAAGCTAGGGCATCATACATTGCTCATGAGCTCAGTGTTTAATACTGGCATTATTTACATCTTTTTATTTAGAATGTTTGATGATCTGCGAGCTTTGAGAGCTAGGGCATCATTTCTATTATCTTCAAGGCATTATGTGAAGTGTTTGATCTCTCTTTATTTGTTTTGTTGTTGATATTCACTATGTGGTACTCCCCGTTTATGATCATTTCATGAGAAAATGTCTTGATGGCTCACGGGCTACAAGCTGAGGCATCATACATTGTTCACGAGCTCACTATTTAATACTAACATTGTTCATGAGCTCACTATTTAATATCTGGCCAGGCCATGTAAATGGTACCAGGCCAACCCAATCAGCCCAACAAAATGTGTCATGTTTATCTTTGTCAAATACACTCGTTCACCATTTTGTTCTTGTTCTTCACACAAATATTGCATCAAAAGTAATTGTAAAAAATGATTCAAAGAAAAAAGAAACAACTACAATAGATCAAACCCCAAAAGAATACAGTCAACTATAATAGCTCACAGTCTCAATGAAATAAATAGCATATAAAACAATATATGGTGCACAACAGCAACAAGCATGCAATGATAGCAATAACATTGCATGATACCCGAGCTCAAATTCAAAATAGTAAGTGTATTGATGTATGATCTAATAGCAGCAACCTCATTGATCATTACCTTTCACTCATCCATCATTATAGAAGAGATAACTACCTAAAACTAGGGCATCATGCATTGTTTATGAGCTCACTGTTTGAGCACCTCACATCCTTATTTGATTGGCCGGTGCTCAAATAGTGAGCTCATAAATAATGCATGATGCCCTAGCTTGCATCCTGCAAGCCATCAAGACATTTCCTCGTGAAATGATCATAAACAGGGAGTACCACATAGTGAATATCAACAACAAAACAAATAAAGAGAAATCAAACACTTCACACAATATATGTTGTTTTATTAGATTTTATTAAGACTAAATATATTATTTTATGAGTTCACTGTTTGAGCACCTCGTGTCTCTATTTAATTGGTCGGTGCTCTATTTGTTATATTGATGCTATTAGATCAAATAGGGACATCGGTAATAAAATAATGCACTTACTATTTTAAATTTGAGCTCATAAAAATTAAGATATCCTACTATTTTGAATTTTTATGTGCTTTGAGCCAATGAAATTTTTATCATCATGATCAAGTAATAATGCATTAAATGTCTTACTTATGTCCCTATTTGATTAGAGGGTGCTCTGTTTGTTATATTGCTGCTATCAAAGTAGAATGGTAGTGGTGATTCAATGCATCTACAACCTCAACAACATGGTAGCATTGATCCAATAACATAAAATACATTACAAATGCCAAGCTCACGGTCTCAATAAAATTAATAGTGTATAAAACAATATATGGTGCACAACAACAACAAACATGCAATAACAACAATAATATTGCATGATACCCGAGCTCAAATTCAAAATAGTAAGTGTATTAATGTATGATCTAATAGCAACAACCTCATTGATCATTGCCTTTCACTCCTCCATCATTATAGAAGAGATAACTACCTACAACTACGACATCATGCATTGTTTATGAGCTCACTGTTTGAGCACCTCATGTCCCTATTTGATTGGTTGGTGCTCAAATAGTGAGCTCATAAATAATGCATGATGCCCTAGCTTGCAACTTGCAAGCTATCAAGACATTTCCTCATGAAATGATCATAAACGGAGAGTACCACATAGTGAATATCGAAACAACAAAACAAATAAAGAGAGATCAAACACTTCACACAATATATGTTGTTTTATAAGATTTTATTAAGACTAAATATATTATTTTATGAGCTCACTGTTTGAGCACCTCATGTCCCTATTTGATTGGTCGGTGCTTTGTTTGTTATATTGATGTTATTAGATCAAATAGGGACATAGAATTCGATATCAACCTATCATATAACCATTCCAAATGATATAACTCCATTTGAATAAACATACATGCCAACCATTTGACAAAATGTCCATATGAAATCTAGAGCAATACATTAATTTTATAGCGAATTCATGATTTATAATGCCCCTTGATTTATAGTGAATTAATTTTATAGTGAATTCATGATTTATAATTCAGTTGTAGCAACTCAATGTGTTTGAACTCAAGAATACCCCTTACTTGGTTTCCTACAAAGCCTTTGGCAAAATCTGTCAAAAAATGAGAAGTTTTGAGAAGGTGACATGAAGCTAATGAAATGAGGCATCTCTAATTTATTTTGCAGATATACACATTAAGGATCATGTCAGATAATACAAGAGAATTCGATCAAAATAGGGAGACAATCGCTAGATTGTTGTCTAACTTTCAAAGAGAAGGCGATGACAAATGTTATTGTCCATGCAAGAGTTGTAACGACTTAAAGACAAGAAGAATCAAAATCAAAACAGTAAAGAGACATTGTAGGGAGAATGGTCACATTGAAGGGGGGTTTGATTATAATCCAGTGGTAAGTTGTTTGTTATATTATTTTCATAATTAATATACATATGAACCATGGAAGAAGGTTTGATTATCACATTGAAGGGGGGTTTGATTATCATAATTTTTATATAGGTCGATCTCCCTAGTGTGAATATAGAGGAACATGGAGGTGTGAATATTGAAGTTGAAGATCATGATCTCGTGGAAGATGATGATCATGCGCTAGAAAAAACATTTGAAGATGATGGTATGAATGCATTGATCGTTGACACATTTGGTACTGGTGTTGCTGGTGCTAGTGGTGTTGCTAATGATAATGATTATGATAAGGATGATATTGACGACGTCTATGATATACCTCTACTTGAGAAGGCAGACATGACCCTTTACGAAGGCTCCCAATCTACTCTTCTCTTTATTATATTGTTGTTGGTGAATTTGAAGGTTATGAATGGTTTATCCAACATAGCAATGTCATGTATGCTAAAGTTTGTCATATATGTCATTATAGTCTATAAAAGGTGAAATATGTACCATTAAGATTCTTTATAATAATGACTTATATTATTTGTTGTAGATTGATAGGTGACTTTATGTTACCACCATCAAATGTTCTCCCTTGCTCGTACCAAGAATTATGTGCCATTATGAAACATATTGGAATGGAGTATCAAATAATAGATGCTTGTCCCGAAGATCATATTATTTATTATAAAGAACACAAAAATGCAACAAAATGCCCTGAATGTCATACGAGCAGATATCAAGATGATCAAGTGACAAAAAAGGTGCCTTGCAAGGTTCTTCGTCACATCCTCATTATTCCACGTCTAAAATGATTATTCAAGTGCAATAGCTTGGCACAATTTATGGATTACCATGCATGTGACAGGAGTCGAGATGACATTATTTGAATGCTTGTGGATGGTTCATCATTTATGGACATAGAGGAAAAGTGGCCACACTTTAAAGAGGAACTTTGAAATCTCAGGCTTTCTCTAGCAGTAAACGGTGTCAATTCACATGGAAAGATGAGATCCATTTGCTCAGTATGGCCTATTTTTGTTATAAACAATAACCTTTCTCCATGGATGTCAATAAAAAGGGAGCACATTATGTTAGTAATGATTATTTCAGGGATCTTATTATTTTATAGTTATCTACATGTAATTATAAGTCTTGGAGTGAAATGGCCACAATAATTATCTATTGTTGTTGTTAATTCAACTAGGTAAGTACCAAGTGAAAGATATGAATGTATATATTGTGCCTCTTATCGACGAGTTGTTGGTGTTATGAAATCGTTTCACTATGTATGACATCTTCCGACTAATTGGGTAAAGACAATTTCAATTCCATGCAATGCTTGTGTGAATAATTCATGATGCTCTAGGGTTGACACATTTCTGTGGTATGTTATGGTGAATTTTAGTTGTACGCAATAATTCAAATTTTAAAAATATACATATTTAATCCAATTTTATTGTTATTTTGTAAGTCTTCAAACAAAGGGAAAATTTGCATGTCTAATGTGTGGTCCAAAGATGAAATCTCGTCATTCCAAAAGTTTAAGAAAATAGGTGTTTGATGAGTATAGGTAGTTCCTCCCTAGAAATCATAAGTATCGAAGTGCAGAAAGACATCTTTTCAATGGGAAAGAAGAGACTACATACCTCACAAGAGTCCAATTCGATTTGGAAAGGGCTCTAAGCTTGCACCTAGATTTGTTGGCCCTTTTGAGATACTTGAGCGGATAGGTCCTATTGCCTATCGTCTTGCTTTGCCACCGAGCCTGTCACGCATCCACGATGTTTTTCATGTGTCAGTATTGAGAAAATATATCTATGATGAGACTCATATTATAGATTGGGATGCTTTGCAGGTGGAGTCGGACGGTCAGGTGGCTTTGGAGCCAATCCGCATTTTGGCTCGCTGGACGCTAGCACTTCGAGGCCGAGAGCTGGACCAGGTTAGGGTCCAGTGGGATTGCTATGATGAGGTTACAGCATCATGGGAGGACGCAGCACAGATGAGAGCACAGCATCCCCATCTTTTTGATGAACTCCAGGAGGAAGTTCATGCCTAGGGGGGGAGGATGTGAGGCCTCACCCCTAGCCTATCATAGCCATTCAGTTCTGCTTTTGACATAGACATATTTTATGATTATATTTTGATGTCTTGTAGATTTTATCGATACTTTATGATGTGGTTTTATCACTTAGTAGATTGATGGACGTTATATTATGATTATATGATGAATATTGAGGCATTGGTTTGAGACTAGCATGTATGTTTTAATTTTAATTTATGAACATTTACGATGATGAAGTTTAATTGCAAATTGAATTATGTATGAATGCGATGTTTATGTTTGAATTTAATTGAATTAAGTATTTAAGATGAGTTGTATGTTGTGGATAATCAATTGTCATGTAAGTTATGAATTGTCAGATGAATTACTTGATTTCTAATGCTATGTATTTACATGTTCATTTTTAATTTCCTTGGACTACTGATATTGGAATTGAGTGTGCAGGGAGATAGGCCATGGAAATTCAGGGAATCATCACAGAGACTAATGTGAATATCTGTTGAGCCAAGGTTGCTTCTAGTGAGAAGCCAATAACCTCGTTGTGATGTATTTATTTTGTAAAGTGTGATGCATGAATGTTTTTGATTTATATGTATTTGTGAATGTTATTTTTGATGAGAGAGCCCAAGTGGATATATACATGGCATGTGAAGTGTCTTTTTGTATTGTGTCACTTGACACATGTGTGTACATGAGGCCATGACATGTCCACTTGGGGATTGGTTGAACACTAACCTAGGAAGGTACCTTTAGGATACCCATGAAGACCACTTGATTAGAGAGCTTAGAGTGTTGTCTAATCCTTAAATTTCGTAATTGAACTTTGCTTGCACTTTTGGAAGGTTAAAAGGGCACCTAGGGGAGAGTTTTGACCATTTTTAGTTACCCCACTTGTTATACCATAGGGTAAGGGTCATTTTTCACCAAAGGATAACCCTTGGTTGACCAAATGACCCATCCAAAAGTTGGTTTCCCAAGATGGACGAGAATCAACTTTTAAGACTAAGCTTAGGATAGATCACCACCCACTTAGAAGGAAGTCCTCTTTCCACCTTTTTAGCTTACCATTGTAAGAGACCAAAATTGGAAACCTTGTAAGGGCCTTTGGGAAGACCACCCAATAGGAATGCAAGCCTTATCCATAGGAGAGTGTGTGGAGGCCTTTTTAGAGAGCCCTCTTCCTTTGGAAAAGGTTGACACCCACTCTCTAGATTTAGAGATTTTGCCAAATTGGAGGACCTTGGATATTGGGAAAAGCTCATCTTCAACTATCTTCCTTTAGCTTTGGATCAAGGTTGGTGGTTCACTCCTCTTAGTTGTTGTAGTTTTTTTTTCTTTTCTTTTCATGTTGAGAGAAAATGCTCTCTGGAATAATAGTTGTTGTATGCATAATGAAAATATGGATTCTTGTAGTGTTGTGTTGTGAATTTGTATGTTGTAGTAATGGAGTTATTTCTTTATGATTCATGTTTTTATGTAGTGTTCTTCTTTGTAAGCTATGAGAAAACTTGAACTTGATATGTTCATGATTTTCATAGCATTGTGAATGTGAAGTATTCTTGTTGCTCTTGAACTTTTTCTTTGTTTTCATGTGAATTGTAGTGTGTTGTGAGGGAGTTCTCAAGGCCACACTCACCCTTGGGAGGGAAGAGTAGCCTTGAGGGTGAAGGGCTTTGTTGGGACATCCAAGAGTGTAGAGTCTCTCCTTGGAATGGAGAGGGATGAACATGGAAGTATGGGCTCCATGTAGCCATCTTTATTTACATTTTGTTGAATGGGGGTCATAAGGATTTCTTTTGTGGAGTTGTGTTGTAGAGAAGAAAATTTGATGAGGAAGCCAAGTGATGGCTTAGTTCCCATCAATAGATGTGCTTCTCCTCTTGGTTTAGTTCCACCTTCACCCAATGTGAGTTCATATGAGACTCTTGTAACAAACTTGGGAGGGAGTTTTCATGTTGTTATGTCTTCATGTCCTTGTGTTGTGAGTTTGCTTGAGTGTTTTCCCTTGTCTCTTGATGTTTCCCCAAGCTCGGGGGTGGCTTCATAGAAGCCTAGGTTGGGAGGTGAGCTCCCATGGCCTATGCATTTTGTTTATTTGTAGGAATTGAAAGCCTTGGAGACTCATTGTTGGAGCTTTACTCTTGTGGAAATGTAAAGAAATCATCCTTTTGATGAAGTATCTTTTGTATCGTGTTAAGTTTTTTTGTAAGGATATCATGTGATATCCATTGGCTCAATGTAATTGTTTTGAAATAGGAGTTGACACTCCAATACTTGGATTGCATCTTAAAGTGGTGGATTCAAGTTTTGAAAAGAAGTACGAATATCTTGTTGGTAGATTTATTGTTGAAAATGTAGCATCATGTTCTTATGAATGAAATGAATATTGAACAAGTTGATACAATATGTTGATAGTTTTACTTTGGTTCACATAAAATATTGATTCAGAGAAGATACCAATGCATTTAGATGTTTTTGAGTTACTTCCAAGCATGTATTAGTAAGGATAAAAAAATCTGGTGTTATGTTTTCTTTTAAATAAGGTGAAATGATTTCAATCTTGTTTAAAACCAATGTATGTAAAAGTATTTGTTTTCAAGTGAATAATCAATTTCTAAGTTTTCACCTTTCACCCTTGCAAATAAATTGTATTCATGTTATGTTATTTTGGGTGAGAAAAACATTAGTTAGTATGCAAACATAAATTGTAATTTTAGAGCTTTTAAGCATGTTATAATGAAACTATTAAGTTAAAAGAAAGACCAATTTTATCTCCTATCATAAACAAATCATCAAAATTAAAATTAGATGTATGGGAGTAAAATAATTAGCAACACAAACAAGTTAAAAGAGAAACAAAGCAAAAAAAATAATATAATGGCAAAAGAGACCTACAGGTCTTTGGAATTTGTATGGGAAAAATTTCCCATACAAGTTCTTTGCCACAGTCATTATAAAACTATATAATTTTACCCACATGTTTTCTAAACTAATAAAATACTAATCCTAGTTCTTTCCCCCACTCTATATATTATTTTATCTAAAGGTAGCGCAGGAGTTGGCAGGCCTGACTTACCAATTATTTTGGTTAAGTTTTATTGGCTAATACACCATCCTTGCCAATGTCCTTGTCTGCATAATTCATGTTTTACTTCATTGCTTGTTCAACTACCTAACCCTCCACCTGCGTGAGTATTGGGCTAGGCCTATGGAAGTGGGATGAGGTGGGTCCCAAGTTTCCCCTTGTCCCCTCAACGTCCCATCTCCCTAAAAACTAGCGCAGCTTTTGCATTGGTTTAAGATGTTATATTGTGGTTATAGTCTAGTCCCTTTAGATGTGGGACCCTCCCTTCCTTTCCCATGTTCATTCAAACTTCCCTCTCTTGAATTTGGCGTAGGCCTATGAGGGTTGAAAAAGTTTTGTTTTAGGGGATTTTGTTTAGTGGTCCCCCTCTCCCTTGGCACGTGGGTCAAGGGGGGAAAAGTACGATAAGGGAGTAGGGGGGAATAGGGGTAGGTGCTAGCTAGGATTTGGGGAAGTTTAGTATATTGTTTAGGTAAATTTTGATTTAGTGGTTTATTTCCTTAGCATAGGATTATTTTATGATAAAGTTTTATTGTTTTAATTAAATGTTATTTTAATAAGTTGATTTAATAAAATTTTATTGTAGTACTGATTAATATATATGTATCAATAATTAATATATTATAATATAAGTAATTAATTAATATTTGATTAATTAGTTATTATATTATAATTATTTAATTGGTTAATATATATATATAATTATTATTATTAATCATTAAATATATTATCAAATGATAATATAATTTTGTTAATTGGTTAATCATCACATTAATTATGTGATATTTTATAATTAGTTTATTAAAGATACGTCTCATATAATTATAATCATTATTTAATTGGTTGTCATAACTTAATATATTAAGGATCAATATAAATTATCTTTATGTTTTTAATAAACAAAGTTGATATTAGTTTAAGCATATCGTAATCTATAATCAATGTTTATAAGAACATTAATTTAGGAATATTCTAGACAATGCCCTTTAAATAATCTATGGGGATATTAAATCAACGAATTGTTTGTTAATTCGATTATTGAAACCTCCTTTCAATGAAAACCACTTGGTGACATTAATGAAACAATTATGGAAATTAAACCTCCCTAGATTGTAATCTGGTTGTAACTAGTAGAGTGACCTTATCATGAGTAGATTAATTTTAGTTATTTCTTTCGCAAAAGGGCCACTCTAATAAAACTAATAGTGAATTGTTAACCTTATAGGAATTCTTGGATTGACCTCGTTGTCATCACCCAATGCTAATTTGAGAATTGCTCATCCTAACCCCTTTTGAACTTAGTTACAACTTCACCACCTTAATTGAATCCATTGTTATAACTTTATCTGCTAGTGTCCCTTTGGAGACCGACATTGGTAAATAATTTGTTCATTCGGAGCCCTTGCAATCTATTGCCATGACCACCCTGTTAACCTGCAACATTAAATTAGACCTAAATAATCATTTAAAAAAAAAAAATTGGTGCGTTTTTAGACTGAATTTTGATGGGCATGACAACATCAAAGCCCCAAAGAATGACACCTCACCTATGGCAGTTGGAATATAATAGAATTTGAGGTAATATCATTCTACATAATGGTTGATGTTTGAAAATTATATATTTTGATTGTGTTTTGTTGGCTAATTATGTAGTTAATGATCTTGAAGGTCGTGAAGGCATCACCGACCAGCTTCCAAAGGGACTAAAATGTTATCCCAGAGAATTTAGTAGGCTGCTCTACTATGAGCATATACAAATTATGCATTTGTTTGATACTATGCATATTGGAAAGAATGTAACAGACACTGTGGAAAATATTGGACAGAAGGCGTGACAAAGAAAAACTTGGACAAAATTTGTAGTGACATTCATGATTTCAATCATGCAATGAAAAATATCATTGAATCAAATAGCAATGAAGACTAGATTAATGCAAGTGCTCTTCCTTGGTTATTAACAGAGCAACAAAGTAATGTCATAAAAAAAGTGATCCAAAAAATTTGATTTCCTATAGGATTTTGATGAGTCCTAATAATGCTCTATTTTTGTTAACCTTTTCCTTATACATTTTCCACTTCTTTGGCATGAAATTCCCTTTTTGCTAAACTAAATTAGAATATTTAGTACTTCTTTAAAGAGGGAAGAATAGTTCCTAAAAAGTTATTAATTTTATGAAAATGATATATTTTGACTGATGCTGCTACAGGAACTAAGGAAACTAAGGATGTGTAAGTGTGGAGCCAGTTGTTTGATCAAAGGAGCAGTTTGGAAGCTGTAGTTTTGTTATATTATTTTAGGCAAATAGTTTTGAATGGCTAAACAGATCAGTTTTGGCCGTATGTTATTTTAGCCAAACTGTTTTGTAAACTGTTATGTGTGGCCAGCGGCCAAAACAAATCATCATCTATGTTTAGGATGAAGGCCATCAGCCATTATAGTTTACCTATTAGTCAGTTAGATATTCTGAACCTATATTAGCAAGCGTTAAAATCACAAAGACAGTGTGTGTGGATGTGTGATAAATAAAAGCTATGTTAAAATTATCTCTCTGAGTTTTTTTTGGCATTGGAAACATGGAATCTCTGTAGCAGTGTGTGTTAATTTAGTTCTCACCATGCGAACCGGAGGAAGGGCCACCTCTCGGGAAACCTGGTGAGGTCAATCTAGTTTTAGATGTTTATTTTATATTTGATGTATAATCTCTTCTATTAAATTATGAATGTGCGAATATTAATTAGTGTGACTGTTGTGCGTACGAAATCGGATTATTACTTTGTTATTAAGGTTTAAACATGGGACTTCATTGCTTATCATCTCCTTGCTCTGTTCCAAATATACTACATTCATTCATTCATTATTACACCATTATCATTCATACACCATTCTCGATTACCATAGTTCCATAATAAGTCCTTAACCATGTTACATACCAAATAACTTCCTGTCGCAAATTCTTACTCCTCCTCACATAACTACCAAGCCCCTATCGCAAATTACTCTGTTTCACAAGAGTTCTTACCGCAAACCAATTCTTATCACTTTTCATTTTGCATTACAGAAGTCCTGATTCCTGAGTTAGTGTTAGTATTTGATTACATCCCTTAAGGAATTTAAGTAATTAAAATAGATGTGTGATTATTTAATTATAGATGAGATTAATAATGCTTGCTTAGAATAAAACCTTCATTACATATAGATTATGCTTTCATTTGATGTGTGGTTTTACATATAGTATTCATCCATATAGTATTCATTCATATACATTTGATTTGTATAATTCTAATTTAGATATTCTCTTTAAATTTCATCTCATCCCCACTTAACTTGTTATCTTCATCCCTTCGGTAAATTGCCCCAATATCTTTCAACAGTCTACAATCCCGGATTGACATTCAATAGGAGTAAACTGAATGTCCAAAGCAAGACCAAATCTTAAATTAATTTGAAACATAGTTTTACCCAACATTTTTGGCGTCGTTGTCGGGGAAAGATATTAAAGGCATGAAGTCGTAGCAAGTTAAGTTAGGAACAGTGTACCCTTGAGAAGTCTTGAGCAATTGTCGACCTTGCTTAGGATAGTACCATTGGTTTGCACTGCTGTAGATCATTTAGGTGCATGAATAGACCTAGAGATAGTCAAGGTAGGTTTGTCAAGAAAGAATCAGTAGGTAGTTCAAAAAGTCAAAAACCACAAAAAGAGAAGAGGTCATTGAATAACAAAGCCGAATCAAATGAGGAAGCTAGTTTACAGCCACATTCACAATCTGACTTCCCTACTACATCCTCTGAAATCTTTCAACAATTCAAAAACTCATATGACACTAGGTGTAGTAAACCTCAGGATTTACCAGAGAAACCTTTTACAACACATTACACACCTTGGGCAACACAAGTTTTAGAGGAAATCATGGGTGATAATGCAGGAAATGTAGGGGAAGGAAATAACGCTGGTAATGCAATTGTCCAACACAATACGACCTTTGAGTTTCCCATTCGACCTCCTGAGGATAATGCCCCTATGAAAAATATCCCTCACTCAGCACTTCCTATATTTAGAGGGTCAACTTCTGAGGATCCTGATATGTTCCTATTTGAATTTAATGTCCTTTGTAATAGCTATGATTACCAAAATGATGCACAAAAATTAAAGGTATTCCCAACCACATTGAAAGATGTTGCATTACGATGGTTTATGAGTCTTAGGGACATTAGAACATGGGATCAAATGAAGGATGCTTTTCTAGAAAAATATCAAGAGTATTGCAAAACTAAGGAAGTATGGGATGAAATCTTTCGCATGACTCAACGGGAAGATGAGTCAGTTGAAGATTTCCTAGAGCGTTTTGCCTTTAGTTTACAATGCTCAAGATGCCCTGATTTAATTGCAGACACTATCAAAATGCTCTTTCTTAGAGGGATTCGTGATGAAACCATGGATGCCTTAAATTTGATTGGTAAAGGTGATATTTCTAAAATGCCCTTTGATGATATTTGTGACATATGCAGGAACTATTCGCAATCTCATAGATCTGTTCATGGACCTTCAAGTAAGTTTTCCACCATGGGTAATGCATCAGGTATCTCCAAGCAAGAAATTGGTAACTTACTTGAAGACCTTAAAACTGATTTATTAAATCACATGGGCAAGCAAATTGACACTTTGTATACTCGCAGGAAACAAGAAGAAGCTGAAAAGGCCTTGGCATTATATTGCCCAACTTGTCGTAAGAAGCATGGACTAGAAGACTGCCCTTATAATCGGACTCATGTCGCATCCCTTGAGGAAGCTAGCAAGACTTCAACACTACTCCCATTTCCTGAAGGGATTGTTCCTATGGAGTACACCGAAGAACCAGTTTACTATATGGCTCCATGACACCCATTTCCTCCTAGAGGGTTTTCTAATGAACATTTTTTTGGACCCTCTCAGCAATTTTCCAACCAAAGTCCATGGTATGGTGGTTGGCAACAACCTCAACCCTATTCTCAATGGCCCCAAACTTCTCAACCTAGTACACAACCGTGGCATCAGGGATGGAGGCCACATGCACCACAATTTTTGTATCCACCTCCACAACCTTATACACCACCTTATTTTCCACAACAGTCCTTTCCACCACCACCAATGATAAGCCCCTATCAACAACCTCAATAATTTCTTCCTCTAATACCTTCATCTTCTTCAAGTCCACCTTTAAATCCACCACAACCGCCTAGACCCACATCCATGCCAACTCAACCGAATCCAAATCCTAACAACAAACCTCCTCAGCCCGTATATAATAATGAGGTGGCAAATTACCCTACTTATCCAATCAATGCAGTCGAACTGGAAGGAGTTTAATTAAGGTCAAGAAAGGCTCTCCAAGGACCAACTATCATAGAAATTGAAGAAGAAGACAAGGAGGACATTCCAAAGGAACCTCCCTTTCCTCCACCTTTTCCTGAGCGCTTTCTTTCTAAACCTGTACCAAAGGAACATACACAAACTGAGTTTGATTTTATGAATGAACTCAGGAATGTTAACATCAAAATATGTAGATCCCGGTAGCCCTGTTATACAGGTAAGTATTGGTACAATTGTTATTCCTAACACACTTGTAGTTCTAGGCGCTACTATAAATGTGATGACCAATGAAACAAAAATCAAATTATCTTTGGATGGACTTAGACCTACTCCTACAATGCTTCAGATGGTTGATTGATCCTTAGTCAAACCAGAGGGGGTTATAGAAGATGTTGTTATTTCCATTGATATTTGGGATTATCCAACTGATTTTATGATTTTGCAACCAAAAGCTAAGTTGGGGGGGTATCCTTTAATTTTAGGAAGACCCTGGTTAGCTGCTGCCAATGCCCACATTAATTGTCGGTCAGGTAATATGGTTATTTCCAATGGAGAGAAAACAAAACAATTGACCTTATATCCCCCTGCTCACCCTTTGCTAGATACAGAAGATCCTGTGTGGGTTGACAGTGATCTAGAAGATTCAGTACCAATCCTTGCCATCGAGCAAGTCCATCACCTTGAGGAGCCTACCGAGGACACCATTTTGCTGAACTTTCTTCAGAATAGGTATGAGTCCAATGATATCTTAGAAACTATGGTTTTTCCTTCTCATACAACTGTTGATTGTCCTTTTGGGAATTTTCCCCTTATCAGCAATCCTCAATCTATCAAACACTTTTTCATCTTACATCAGCTTTTGCCACGTCAATGTTTATATAGTCCATTATTATCTATAGACAAACCAGGAACATCAGCAGAACTCATTCTTAATGCTCCTACATCTTCAGAACCTATGGAGATTTTACCAGGACGTACCCTCAATATTAACCCATAGTTGACACCAACTCAAGTCAAAGATCTTATAGGGGTGCTCAAAAAACATAAAGATGCATTTGCATGGGAGTATCAAGATATGCGAGGTATCCATCCAGACACTTGTATGCACCACATTTACATGGAAGAAGGAAGTCGCCCTGTTTGACAACCACAACGAAGACTTAATCTTGCTTTACGTGACATAGTTAAGGAAGAGCTTCAGAAATTATTGAATGTTGGTTTTATATATCCTATCTCAGATAGCAGGTGGGTATCTCCTTTGGTTGTTGTTCCAAAGAAAAATGGTAAGTGGCGTATTTGTGTTGATTATAGAGCTTTAAATAAGGCTACTAAGAAGGATCACTTTCCATTACCCTTTATTGATCAAGTTTTGGATACTCTTGCAGGGAAATGATTCTTCTCTTTCTTGGATGGATTCAGCGGGTACAATCAAATCCGCATTGCCCCGGAAGATCAGGATAAGACCAATTTCACTTGTCCATGGGGAACTTTTGCATACAATGTTCTTCCTTTTGGATTATGTAATGCCCCTGCTACATTTCAACGGGCAGTATTAAGCATCTTTGTTGATCTAGTTAATGATTGTGTAGAAGTTTATATGGATGATTTTATTGTTCATGGGAATACTTTTGAAGAAGCCAAAAATAACTTGGAGAAAGTACTTAAAAGATGTATTGACACTAACTTATCACTAAGCCATGAGAAGTTTCATATGTTAATGACTGAAGGAATTGTCTTAGGCCACCTTATTTCCTCAAAAGGTATCCAAGTTGATCCCAAAAAGGTCCAAATAATCCAAGACCTCCCTACACCTTCAACTCAGAAAGATGTTAGAAGTTTCCTTGGTCATGCTGGATATTATAGGAGATTTATTCAAAACTTCAGTAAGATTGCTTCTCCTTTATTTGCTTTGTTAGGCAAAGATGTTGCCTTCACTTGGACTCCTAAGTGTCAAGAAGCCTTTGAGACTATTAAAAGCAAACTTGTGACTACTCCCGTTCTTAGAGGCCCTAATTGGGAATTATCATTCCATATTCACACTAATGCTTCTGATTTTTCAATGGGAGCAATACTCGGACAAAAAGAAGACAACCTATTCTATTCCATTTACTATGTCAGCAAGAACTTCGTTGGTGCCGAAGTAAACTATACGGTAACTGAAAAAGAATTTCTAGTTGTTGTTTATGCTATTAATAAATTTTGGCATTATATTACTGGTTATAAAGTGTTTGTTCATACTGATCATTCAACAATTTGATTTGTAATGAATAAACCCATGGTAACTAGTAGAGTTATTAGATGGTTACTTTTATTACAAGAATTTGATGTCACTATACTTGATAAGCCTGGTCGAGAAAATGTGGTTGCAGATTTCTTGTCTCGGTTATAACAATCAGATGGTGAATCTGTTCCTGTTGATGATATGTTTCCTGACGAACACCTCTTTGCCATTTCCACCAAGAGTCTATGGTATGCCGACATTGCCAACTATTTGGTTACCTGCAAGTTTCCAGTGCACTTCTCTCCTCGAGAACGTCAAAAATTGGTCAGCTTGAGTGGACAGTATACATGGACCAATGGTCTTCTCTTCCGTACCAGCATTGATAACATTATGCATTGGTGTATCCCTGAAGAGGATGTCTTTGATATTCTACGCGCCTGCCATACTGAACCTTGTGGAGGACATTTTGCTGCTCAACGGACTGCTCAAAAGATTCTTACTACAGGATATTACTGGCCTACACTCCATAAGGATTGCAAGCGTTATGTTCATCATTGTGATCAATGCCAGCGAATGGGTCGTCCTACTCATTCTGATGAAATGCCACTCCATCCTCAGCTTTCTATTGAACCTTTTGAGAAGTGGGGTCTTGACTTTGTGGGCCCTATCAATCCACCTTCTAATAACAAGGAATACATTCTTGTTTGTACTGATTATGTTACCAAGTGGGTTGAAGTGGTTGCCCTCAAGCACGCTCGTGATACCAAAGTTGTTGCCTTCTTGTACTCTGAGATTTTCACTCACTTTGGTGTTCCATGGGAGATTACTACAGATCAAGGACCTCAGTTCACTTCAGATCTCATTGCTGCATTAGTCAAAGAGTATGAAATCTGTCACCGCAAATCATCACCCTATCACCCTCAAGCAAATGGACAGGTAGAGGTCACTAATTGGGAACTGGAGAATATTCTTACCAAGACTGTTGCTCTTCATAAGCGTGATTGGGCCACAAGGCTTCCTAAATCTGTGTGGGCCTATCGTACAACATGGAAGACCACCATTGGTCTGACCCCTTATGAACTAGTCTATGGTAAGAGGATTGTTCTTCCTATTGAGTTTGAGATTAAGACTCTTCAAACCGCACTTCAACTCGATTTGAGTCTCTCTGATGCTCAACGGGAATGCCTAACACAACTCCACTCCTTGGATGAACTCCGTCAGGATGCACTCCTCCATACTGAACTTGTCCAAAATCAGCGAGCACTTTGGCATGACAGACATATTCGTCAACGTTCCTTTCAGCCAGGTGATTGGGCACTTTTGTATGATTCTCAGTTTCAAGATTTTAAAGGTAAATTTCATACTCGTTGGCTAGGTCCCTATGAAATTGCCCATGTATATGACAATGGTGCAGTTCAGCTCTGCACTGTGGACTCTGAACGTCGCAAGCTCCTCATTTACGGCTCATGCTTCATTTGAGGTTAGGGAAACTTGTTAATCTTCCCTATTATCGATATCATTCCTTGAAGAGAACTTGCACTCAGTTTAGGGAAGGTCATGAAAATTCCCTGGCACATCATGGTTTGATTAAGCTATTGGTCATACATGGTCTTCAGCTCCAGGAAACTCCCATAGCATTGGATGCCTTTGTACACCCTACATATAATGCCCTTCACCCCCAACAAAAAGAAACTGAACCCACGGTTGAGGAACAACCCTCTCCAAGCCATGACCCAGAGAAAAACCTTGCTGATGAACCCTTGCAAACACCTGTAAAAGGTCTACGCACTTCCTCTAGTACAAAAACACCTAGCCCCTTTTCAGTGCGCCGTAATCCGCCATGATTTGCTAGCCGTTTAGAAAACCTAGCCAATGTTGCTCAAGCTACTACAGATGTTGTAGTTGAGGTTTCAACCAGTAGCCCTAATAAGAAATGGAAGGAAAAAGTGGATAGAGAATATCGCCATCAAATCAGACATATGAAGAAACAGAGGAAGGCACCATTCATAGAAAGTTTACTAAACTCTACTAATGAAGAAGACAATTTTAATGAAGGTGACACTACTGCAGACCAATTTGATCCTCCAGATGAATTGAAAAATTTAGAAGTGAATGAGGAACCTGAATCTCAACCTATAGAAGAAACAAACCCTAATAAAGCCGTGGAATCTCTGAAAAATAACCTTGATCAAGAAGACAGGGGTCAACAAACATTGGATGTAGGAGATGAATTTGAATCTAGGGTTCTGCGGGAAAATGATATATTACAAAATACTCCCCAGAGGACCTGTGAATAGGATGAAGATCATTTAAAGCAAAATCTGGAAGACACTATTGAAACACCTCAGGAAGAAGCCCTTCTGGGAGATGCTACAGGAAATACAAAGAGTTCCTGTCACCCGAAACTTGATAAGGCCATGACATCATAGTCTTTGATTGTCTCTGAAATGCCTTCACAGGACCTTTCAGGTACTTCTAGTCTTCTTCTTAAACCTATTCCACTGCAAATGGCAATACCAAGCATTTCTATGGTTACTGTCAATGAATTTCTACATACTTTTATGCAACTTTAGCAGGAGCTTCAACAATTTAGATCTAGGGTCACACTACAGGACAACATTAACAGTCCAGCTGTTGTCCCAAAAGAGTCCATAGAGCACCCTGACAGTAATATTCCATCTGGTTTGTATACTTTGTTTGCATGAGGACATGCAAATTCCTCAGTTGGGGGGAGATGATGAGTCCTGATAATGCTCTATTTTTGTTAACCTTTTCCTTATACATTTTCCACTTCTTTAGCATGAAATTCCCTTTTTGCTAAACTAAATTAGAATATTTAGTACTTCTTTAAAGAGGGAAGAATAGTTCCTAAAATTAGAATATTTAGTACTTCTTTAAAGAGGGAAGAATAGTTCCTAAAAAGTTATTAATTTTATGAAAATGATATATTTTGACTGATGTTGCTATAGGAACTAAGGAAACTAAGGATGCGTAAGTGTGGAGCCAGTTGTTTGATCGAAGGAGCAGTTTGGAAGCTGTAGTTTTGTTATATTATTTTAGGCAAATAGTTTTGAATGGCTAAACAGATCAGTTTTGGCCGTATGTTATTTTAGCCAAACTATTTTGTAAACTGTTATGTGTGGCCAGCGGCCAAAACAAATCATCATCTATGTTTAGGATGAAGGCCATCGGCCATTATAGTTTAGCTATTAGTCAGTTAGATATTCTGAACCTATATAAGCAAGCGTTAAAATCACAAAGATAGTGTGTGTGGATGTGTGATATATAAAAGCTCTGTTAAAATTATCTCTCTGAGTTTTTTTTGGCATTGGAAATGTGGAATCTCTGTAGTAGTGTGTGTTAATTTAGTTCTCACCACGCGAATCGGAGGAAGGGCCCCCTCTCGGGAAACATGGTGAGGTCAATCTAGTTTAAGATGTTTATTTTATATTTGTTGTATAATCTCTTCTATTAAATTCTGAATGTGCGAATATTAATTAGTGTGACTGTTGTGCGTACAAAATCGAATTATTACTTTGTTATTAAGGTTTAAACGCGGGACTTCATTGCTTATCATCTCCTTGCTCTGTTCCAAATATACTACATTCATTCATTCATTATTACACCATTAGCATTCGTACACCATTCTCGATTACCATAATTCCATAATAAGTCCTTAACCACATTACATACCAAATAACTTCCTGTTGCAAATTCTTACTCCACCTCACATAACTACCAAGCCCCTGTCGCAACTCTTCCTATCTCCTGTCACAAATTACTCTGTTTCACAAGAGTTCTTACCACAAACCAATTCTTATCACTTTTCATTCTGCATTACTGAAGTCCTGATTCCTGAGTTAGTGTTAGTATTTGATTACATCCCTTAAGGAATTTAAGTAATTAAAATAGATGTGTGATTATTTAATTATAGATGAGATTAATAATGCTTGCTTAGAATAAAACCTTCATTACATATAGATTATGCTTTCATTTGATGTGTGGTTTTACATATAGTATTCATCCATATAGTATTCATTCATATACATTTGATTTGTATAATTCTAATTTAGATATTCTCTTTAAATTGCATCTCATCCCCACTTAACTCGTTATCTTCATCCCTTCGGTAAATTGCCCCAATATCTTTCAACAGTCTACGATCTCGGATTGACATTCAATAGGAGTAAATTGAACGTCCAAAGCAAGACCAAATCTTAAATTAATTTGAAACACAGTTTTACCCAACAGATTTGCTGTGGATATAAGCAATCTCATATCAAAGAAAAATGATTTTGGGTCAACAATGAAAATGCATGATTGGCATACCTTCATCAAGGTAAGTCATAGTCTTTTGTATTTATAATATAGTTGTGCAATTGCATTCAATTTTCATTGTATGAAATGATCAGTTGACAATTGTTGCAGTATTTGCCACCCCTATCTCTCCCAGAGAACTTTGACAATAATATCAAACAAGTGATATATGATCTTGGAAAATACATGAGGTAAGCAGTGATATTTGTTCAATATATCAAACAAGTAATATATTGTAAAGTCTCGTATTTATATATTTATGTCTTGAATCCCTTGTAGGTGGTTGTCATCTAAAGAAATCTATAAAGAAGATATAAAATATTGGAAGAAATTTTTTTTTCGATTAATGTGTGAAATGCAAAAGTGTTTTCCTCCAGGTTTTTTCAATGCACAAAAACACTACCTCATACACCAAGTTGAGGAGATTGAATTGTGTGGACCTGTACATGGTAGGTCAATGTGGATGGTTGAGAGACACTTGAATTTTTTGAAAGGTTTAGTACGACAAAGAGCGCGTCTCGAGGGCTCTATGGTTGAGGGATATATGGTATACCAGATGATGGTGTACGTTACTCAATATCTTCCTAATCTTGCAGCAAAGACCCATATAGATTGCATTTGGGATCTCGACTCAATTAAAAAATTTGAAGGGGAGCACTTGGTGGGAAATGGTAGATTCGGGAAACTGAAAGGTAATAAATTATGAGATGTTATTGTAGTTAATTAATTCTTAATCTTCAAAATAAATCTATTGTGAGTCATCTATTTACTTTTGTACAGTTACTAAAGAGTGAGATGCAATACATTTGTTTATTGCAAACAATCAAGATTGGATGACGACATGGATTGAATGATGTTAGCATGATGGTCATAGATTAACATGGGAATCCATGTCTTCATTGGTTATACAAGCTCATCGTAATAGAGATCCCAATGTTACACAAAAGGAAATATATTTAGCATATGGTTTAAGAGATCACCAGGTACTTGTAAATTTGTTAATTAATCAACCGCATGTTTTTCAACTCGTGATGCAATAATTTATACATGTTTGACATTATTGAAGGTGAAACACCATAATGCTATAGCTATGTTTTGCAATGGTTATAAATTTCGCATAAAAAAGTTGGATGACACAAAGAGAAATTGTGATTCTGGGATAAGTGCAGTGTTCCAGGTGACTAATATTTCATCTAGAAATGACTTACATCCTCGAGAGTCACAAAATCGATACTATGGTATTTTGGTTGATATACCTGACTGTGACTTTAATTCCTTAAAATTAGTTCTCTTCATTGTGAAATGGTACAGACTAGGACTTAATAAAAATGATCCGGATAGAACTGTTATTAAACATGACAATAGATTTTCAATGATTAATACAAGGTTGTTTGAGCCAATTAGAGAAGAGCCCTATGTTCTTCCAAGTCAATGTGAGCAGGTATTTTACTCAGAGGTTCCACATAAATCGGGTTGGTCATTTGTTGTTAGACATGATCCAAGAGGGAGGTTGATGAAGTATAATGCGATGGAAGAAGATACTGAGAAAGATGAAGTGGAAGATGATGTAGACGATGATCATGATCGAGAGCTAGTCAAAGAATAATATGAACAAGAAGATGACGATGATGTTTCTACTGATGACAATGATGTTGCTACTAATGAGGATGATGATGAGGATGATGATGATGATGATGATGATGCTAATGGTGACGATGACGATGACGATGATGATAGTGGTGGTGATGATTTTGTTGATGATGACGATCTTGATGATGAGATGGATGAAGAAGAATATCAATGACATTAATGAAATGTACAATTATGCTAGATGTTTGGCATGTTCTAATGATTATTTTATATGTACTACTCTTATTCACCTTGTTTTATATGTCCTAATTATATGAAAGTTTCTTTTGCTAATTTTCTATTTCCTTGCATATCAATGATGTTAAATCACAGGGGATTCTCTTTGTTCCCTGCAATGGAGTGAGCTAATTCTAAATTGCTTAGTAATTTCTTTTTATTGCATGGTTGTCTTTGGTTTATCATTTTGTTTTGAGTGTCTAGTGATTTAAACCAAAGACTTCAACTTAGCCAAAAAATGTGCAAGTCTACATTAGTATGTTTCTTTTTATTGTAATTATAATTAGTATGAATGAACAAAACAATGACAATGCAATATTTGTGATAATGCAATATTTGTTGAAATAGCGTCGATTACTTTGGTCAATGTGCCTATGTGTCAATGTGGTATTGGCCCATGCATGTTGAAGACGTCACACACACCAAGTAATTTTGGGCATCAATTTTGGGTTTGCCCAAATAGGAAAAAGGTCTAGATACGTAATTATATTTTATGATTTAAAAATAATGTGACAACTAATTAATCATTTTATGAAGAACTGATGTACATTTGGTATTGCAGGGAAATAGTGGATGTCAATACTTTCAATGGGTCAATCAAACCACATTTACATCTACCCCACCTAAATCTATACCTGATGTAGGAAATGAGTGCAACATGTGCAAGGCTCGAGAGGCAGCTAGTGCCGCCAAGATTGCTTCAATGGTGAAAGCAGAAATCATATTTTTGCGATGCCTTCTTTGTATAGTTTGTGCACTACTTTGTTGGGACCATATGTGTAAATGTGGTTAACAAAGGGCTATTGTAGATACTAATTTTTTTTTTAGAATTTCTAGTAGATACACATAAAGAACATCCACATAAACACGACAAATGAGAAACATAAATGTAGATATCACAACAACTGAGAAACATAAATGTAGGCATCATGGTCACAATTTTTTGGAGATACAACATAATTGAATGGTATACCCAGATGATGCAACATGTCTGGGTATACCACTCAATTATGTTGTGTTTCCAAAAAATTGTGACCATGATGCCTACATTTATGTTTCTTAGTTGTTGTGTCCCAGGACCTCTTATGACCCTTTACGACCCTTTACAATCCCTAAGAATACATCTTAGAGGTCTTAAATGTTGTAAAGGGTCATAAGAGGCTCCTAGGAGGGGTCAGATGAGCTTCCACCTTCACGTGGTTGGCCCTGTTAAGTAGAGAATGTTAAACTATTCTCAAAACAAAGAGAAGCTCAATAATTTAAGATCTCAATCCACGTACAACAAATATATATCGATCCATCTCAATGGCTACCAAATCAATAGATCTCTGTCAAGAACCTAGTCGCAAAGAAACAACATAGACTGCACCATGAACCCGTTGTGAAGAGGCATCCAATGTCTCATAAGTGGCATCAAACGACCCACTTTCTGTAATCTATCTCTCAGCACGATTCACCAAGAAGAAGACTTCTCCCAAGTCATCACATCTAACTCAATAATCCACGAGCCGATACCGAATCTATTGCAAAGTCATCTTTGAATGATCCATAACCAAATCACGAGTAGGAACCAGATCTGTAAGAACACCCTTCTGAATCGATACCAACCCGATCGACAAATATATATATATATATATATATATATATATATATATATATATATATATATATATATATATATATATATATATATATATATAGATGGATGGTCATCCCAATTGCGATGGCCATAAAATAGCGATGGTTATCTGTTGAAACAATCTGATATCTAGTTGTCGCATGCACAACAGGGTTGTCGGTAAAAAAACTCTAAACGATAGATAGCCATCATAAAATTTTGACGGGTCCCCGTCGCATGCATAACATCGGTGTCATTCAAAACTAATAATGATGTATATCCATCGTACACTTCTAACAGATATACATTGCACTAACAAGGTCTCCGTCAGCAAATGAATTACAAACGATGACAACTCGTTAGAAGATTCTAACAGGTTGCCATCATTTTTATTTTTTGTGACGGATAGGTGTCGCAATTGGGACAACCACAAATAGGTTAGACACCAAGTTCACCTTATTTTCACCCCCTTCTTGCAATGTCTAATGTCACCATAAGTATGACGCCCATCGAAACTGTCAATTTTTTCGATTGCAAAACTGCGACGTCGGGTGGTGTCGTTATATCAATGATAAACCATCTCAATTTCAATGCCTTGACGTCAGAAAAAGGTCCCAAATGTACTAGTGGCTTGTTTCTTATGCAGAAAAGAGGGCTATGTGAGAAATTATTGCCCTCTTATTAAGAATAAATCTATCCCTAACACTAAGTTAACCAAGTCTGCTTGCAAAAATGTATTTAAACCCCCTAATTCCTTTATTGCTCCCCATTCGAAAACCTATCTCCAACTCGGGGACCAAGAAGTAACTAATATCACCCTCAAAGTTAACCCTAATGAGATTTGTGATAAATAAGACCTATTGAGTATGCTTTGTTCCAAAACCTCGAACCCCATCTCAAGCAATACTACTAAGAATCTCCCACTTTTGCAAACTTTGTCAGACATTGATTCTCTGGACTTTTGTCTAGAACCATCTCCTCTCAAGCCTAAGCATAGAACACAAAATTCTCAACAATTGGCTCTTGAGAAGATTTGTAGAGTCTCCGACCCTAAATTTAGGAAAAGTCTCACCTCTAAAAATTGAGGACCATCCTTCCCTTCTCGATCATTTGTTTGTCAAAAGTCTTCTGATAAGAAGTGTGTTAACCACCTCCCCTATATGGATGTGCATGATTCCATGGGTGGTAGTGACCCAAAGCTTATTGAATCCTTGGAGAAGAGTTTGGATTGAATTGACGAGGAAATTATTGATCCTGATGCAATGGCATTAACTAATAGGTTGGAGGCCATCCAAGAGGCCTATGGTGAGCTAGATACACTATCAGATTATATTATTGTGGCCATACATGTCCCACCCCTACTCCTTCCACCCCCCAAGCCTTGCCTACCTTTGGTCCCTGATAGATCCACTCCCACCCTTGGTACCATCCATTCCCTTAGTCTAGAGAGTGGGAGCTACTCATTAGAAGATGTTGATGGAGAGAAGTTGGTGGATGGTTAAAAAGTGGAGAATAAATAGAACTCGGGAGATGAAAATAATTTGGAAGGAGAGATTTGTGGCAAGGCCATTATGCCTTACAATGTAACCCAGAGTGGACCTAAAATATTTGTATTTAATGCTAAGAAGAAGAGGAGGAGATTCGGGACCTTGAAGGCATAAAAGACTATAGAAACCCTAGTCAGTTGTGAGATTGGATCAGAGGTCACTCCCAAGAAGAAAAGGGAAAGACCCTAGGTGAACATCCAATAACAACAGAGAAAGCAAGAAGCCTAGGAAGCAGCTTCCAAGCTTCTATAAGAGCTTCAAGGCTCCAATGGACATTGACCCTTAACTTTAGATATGGAGATGAAGCTAACCTCCTAGAATGTCAAGGGTCTTGAATCCCCTGACAAGAAATACATTATTAAAAGGTTCCTTCTAATGAGTAAAGACAAACTTTTTAATGCTCTTAGAGGTAAAGGTTGTGGGATTCTCAATGGACATTAGCCTAGAGTGTATATGGAAATATGCCAAGGTCTTTACTACTTCCCACCCTAAAGGTAAGGGAGGGGTTGCCATTCTTGTGGGCCCCAAATACACCAAACACATCTCTAATTGGGGTTGCTCCCCTTTCCACATAATTATACAGATTACTTTGTACCTTGATGGTAAAGAGATAGGCATCTGCAATGTATATGCATAATAGAACTATAGAAATGGATGTGTCAGTTGAATCCCATCCCATGGATCCTTGATGGGGACTTCAACATAATTGAAGCCCCCCAAGATAAAGTTGGTGGAAACATATATGAATTGAAAGGGAATGGAATTGTTTTTGGTATAGGATGCTAAACAAGAACGGGTTGTTTGACCCCACTGCTAACAACAAGGCCAATTATAAAGGAATTTATCATACTTGGTCAAATTTGTAGCAAGGAAACAAGAGGAATTTTTCCAAATTAGATAGACTTCATGTGAATAAAGATGTGTTCAATTTTATAAAAGATGAGAGAGGAGTTACTGTTAATGTTATCCCCTACTCCCTCTTTGATCATCATCCTATTCTAACTGACATTTTTTTCTTAGAAAAGAGTGCATTAGAGATTAGGAGGAAAGATGGATTTGCTTTGAATATTAATCTACTTCAAGTTTCAAAAGATGTTTTTATTTCTATTAATGTGATTAGATGGTGCAATAATATTATTGGGAATCACCAATCTACCATTAAAATGTTATCTCAAAACATCAATGGATGGAAAAATCTACATAAGATGGTGGGAAATAAAAAAAGCCAAGGATAGAAAAAGGATGGAAACTGAACTCCAAAATAACCTCTATGAGGTAGAAAATTACCTACAAAAGAACCCAAATAATTTAGATTCTCTAGAATAGGTGACACAATCTTGAGATTCTCTTAGGAGGCTTCAAAATGTTAAGGTGTAAGGTGCAAAAAGTAGGGCCAAATTAAACTGGGTAACCTATGGAGATAAGGGGTCTAAATAGTTCTTCCAACTCTTTAAAGCTAAGAAGGCTAGAGAGAAAATTGAAAATGTATGGGATGATGGAAGAGAGTTTAAAGCACAAGATGATATACTGCAAGCATTTGCAAAATATTATAATTTTTTTTTTACCTCTTATGGCATTGGACAAACCATGGAAGATGCTAGAACCGAAATCAGTGGCATCATACATAAACATGTGACTATGGAGGAAGCTGATGTCCTAGATAGATCTATCACAATAGATTAAATCAACAAGGCCATTTAAAGCTTAAGTAATGAGAAATCCCTAGGGATAGATGGAATTCCAGTAACATGAGTTGGATTATTGATCCTAACTCCTCTAGGTATATGCAGAGGCAATAGCGAACAAATCACTTGGGAAAGACATCAACTTCGACCTTAATAAGATCATCCTCAAGGATGGAGATAGAACTTTAATAAAAAATTGGAAGTCAATCACTTTGTTGAATGTTTCATATAAGATTCTAGCTAAAATCTTGGCCTTAAGGCTAGAGGACATCCTTCTACATGTCATTAGCCCTACCTAGATTGGTTTTGTAAAAGGCAGGTATATACTTGAAAACTTAGTCACATTTTGAGAGGCCATGGTATGGGCTAGGGACTCTAACCAATAAGATTTCATGATGCTACTTGACTATGAGAAAGTGCATGATATAATTGAGTGGAATTTTATAGAGATGGTGCTCAGATGCCTTGGTTTTCCTAGTGTTTTATGCCAGATGGTTTGTACTCTCTTGAATGATGTCAATGCAAGGGTTGAGGTGAATGGGATTAGATCTAATACATTTGACCTATCCTAGTCGATTAGACAAGGATTTCCATTGGGACTAGCACTATTTGTGATTTTTGTAGATGCCCTCTACTATATCCTGGGAGACAACTCCCTATCACAAAAAGTTAAGGGACTTGACCTTTTGAATGGAGAGGAAATATCTAATGTGCAAATTGTTGATGACACAATAATTATCTGTGAGATTATTGAGAATAATATGTGCAACCTTATGCATAAACTCGACATATTTTGTACTACCTCAGGAAGCAAGGTATCACTACCAAAATCCATTATGTTGGGTGTGGTTTGATCATCCTCCTAGTTGGTGTTCTAAATTTGAGCTTGCCTAGGGAGGGCCTAGTCACCAAGTGAAATACTTGGGCATCCCCTTTTCTGTCAAAGCCAATCTGATGGAAATGTGAAATTGGGTTAAATTTAATTTGAAAAAAAACTCAGCAAATGGAACTCCAATTACCTCTCCATGGTTGGGAGATTTCAAGTGTGTCAAAAGGTGTTATCCTCCTGCACAATATACTATGCATGTAATTGGATGTTCGACCAATCACAAATGAACTACATAAAAAAAAGGATCAAAGACTTCCTATGGTTAGATAGAAAGATAAAATATAAAACACATGCAGTTAAGTGGTAGTGGTGCACTATGAGTAGGGAATATGGGAGACCGGGGATTAAAGATCTCAAAACACAAGGGATCAGCCTTGCAATCAAGTTGATTGCTAAAGCTACTTTGGGTAATGAACCTTGGACGGTGATCATTAGAAACAATATTTCTAGGGCTAATCCAATTAACACATCCTATTGGAAAGGGATCCATATTAATGACTTATTATCGGGAAATTTTGTAGTCAAGGTCATGGATCTAGTGTTTTCAAAAGTACTTGCAAAATTTGGGAAAATGTGAGAAAATTGATTACTAACAATAACTACATTGGTGAGAATAATAACTTATGAGGTGAGAATTAATTTTGGTGGAAACTTGAGCATGGATGGAAGTCATTGGCCCTCATAAAGGGCTTCTCTAAAAGTAAATAGGCCAACAAGGGCATTAGAAACTTATCAAATGCCAGTAGCAAGGGCAATTTGATCAATTGGTAGGAGCTACAAGATAAGTTTGACATCCCCCAAACTCATTGGAGAGCCTATTCCTTATTGAGAGAAGCTTGTGGATGCCTTAACCTTCTTAGAGCATGTGAGTACATTGAGGACATAATCTCTTCCCTTACCTGGCTAGATGGAACCAAGATGCCTAACACCAAAGCTAAGATCATATATAAACTCCTTACTTCAAATCATGATACATTTGAACATTTAAAATCTTGTTATAACATTAAACTTGACCACTTCGAATGGAGAAAAGTCCTCATTGATTTATGGCATAGAACCATTGAACCAAAAAAATTGTGCTTCATATGGCACCTCTTTCTATATAAGCTTCCTGTCAAGAAACTAGATGGAAACATCAACATTCACTCATTTTGTGAAGGATTTGAAACCATACCTCACATCTTTTTGACTATTTTTTTGAAAAGGAATTTTGAGGATTATTTGGCTTCTATTTGCACCAAAATTTTAGTATTATGCTTGTGATGGGGCAATAATTTGTCTTTTTTTTTATACTGCTTTTATGCTCTGTTCTAGAAATTTTGTAAACACTTGTTGTGTCTTTTAAGTACTTGAACTTATGTACATGCTATAAGTACAGTCAAATCCACAAAACCTTGGGTAGATAGTAGTTGACATACCTTGCTAAATATTATATATATGCTACATTATTTCATATAATTGTTTGAATGTATGTCCTAATATTTGGATTAAGTTGAATGGTTGAATACTTGAATATATATGCATGTGCTACGAACCTGCCAAGGAAAGATGTAATGGCCCTCGATTGACCTTACTAAAGTGTACAAGAACAGACAAATAATTAAGCTACTCAGTGTAAATACTAAATACCCAATGTATAAATGTATATATAAGAATTGTAGAGATTCGTTATCATTACGTTATTCAAAATGCGATTAGCAACATTAACAATTTTGATAAATACATTTATTAATAAATACAAATAATTAATATATATGTCAATATTAATAAATACAAATAACTAATATATTTAACTATTAATATATATTAATATTAATATATTATTACAAACTAACATTAATAGTTTATTAATCTAAATATTAATAAAAGGAATAATTAAAATATACTACCAGGCGACAATAGTCGCAGCTTTAAAAGCTGCGACTAGAGTCGCAACCCCCTTAAAAGGGCATGACTATCACAGGTTGTAGGAGGGGCATGACTGCCCTCTCCAACCATACTAATAAGGGATTGATACAAGTGGAAAAGCATAGCAAAAGGAAAGATGGATAATTCAGTCATGAAGATATAGAAAAAGGATCGATAGTCATCCACATCGATTTATAATTAAGTATATATATATATATATACATGTGTGTGTGTGTGTGTGTGTGTGTGTGTATCCAAGTTAATCATTCAAAACTTATATGATATCAAAAGAGGATAATTTCATTTAAGATTTATAAATAATAATTCATAAATAGTATTATGATTTCATTTCAGATTTATAAATGATAATTCATTAATGATATTGTTGACAAAGTAATTTTCTTTTCAAAAGTAATTATTGACAAAGTAATCCCAAGGGGGATTAAGACCTCCACTAAGCCAGTGTACACTAATGAACCATATATGCATATGCACTAAGCCTTGGATAGAGAAAACCTCTTCTAAGAAGGTGAGTGGACCAATGGTCATCCTATAAGCCCTAAGTGATGCGCTCCAATGGATGACGACAAGATTGGTCCAAGGACTATAAACAATCCTTATAAGGTCATGAGCTCGATCTGGCAGACTTCGCTCGGGAATTCCCTAAGGATGCACTCTAGAGGATGACAAAAAGATCTAATCAAAGGAACACAAGGGTCCTTATTAAGGTTATGAGCCTGACCTGGTAGACTTCCTTTCAGAGGGGTTAGTAGTTGGGGTAGATAGTTAATTGATTAGTATTTATTCATATTTATATGTCCATACTATTATTACTAGCATCTTTCTTGCAGGTTCATTCTTAGGGAATATTTCAGAAATACTAGGGACATTATAAAAGAGGAGCCACTAGAGAGTGATCGATAACATTGATAAAGAAGCAAAGAAGTCTCAGTCATGATGAGAAGAACTATTATGACACCACGCAACATGCCTGATGAATTGAATGAATGATCATTTTAGGGAATATAGGAACACACTTATGCTATATTTCCTTTGCGGTCAATATCTAGTTGAAGCGGTTATTCAGTCTATGGTATTCTGTCGTGGACTGTTGCATTCTCCTTTCTTTATGGCATGAATTAGTCAAACCTTATCTTTATGTTTAAATAAATATCAATCCTTTATATAAAGGGATATGATTGTTGGAAATAAAGTTAGTCAGATGATTTTATTGTTGTTATAACTGGAAGAAAAGTTACCCTTTTAGTTTTGTGTACTGTTTTATGATGATGTAATCAGTTTTTATGGAAATACAATGAAGGAGTGATTTTGAGTTATATTTTGTGTTAATAGCTAACAAAAGCCGGCCAAGGGGGCCCACTTGGGAGCCCACTTGGGAGGTGGATTAGAGTAGAATAGAGCAAGTAGTTTAAGTATTTTCAACATTTCAAGTAGAATTCACTGTTCTCTCATGTAGCATTATAACCTGTGTATGTTCTTGCAGCACCTGTAGAGATAATCATAATGAATGCTTTGGGTTGGTAGAATAGGTTAAAGTTGAACTTATAATTGTTGACATAATTTTCATTTAGTAGTTGTGTGTGTTTACTTTCTTGCAACATTAGAGTAAGTTTCTTTCATAGATTTTCCTTCCTACGGCTTAAGTAAAATGACTCCATGAGAGACTTAGTGCACAAATTATGTTGTCTTATTTCAAGTATACATCCCTGGATTGACAATTTAAATGGACTTCATGATAGGGAAAATAATACTTAGTTTGAATACACTATTCCGAGGAGAAGCGTTGGCATGATTATTATTACCTATTATGGGGTTGTTCAACATGTTCTTATTGGAAATTTCTCGAAACTAAATAGTTGTAGTAGTTTATTTCGGTCTATTATTTTTGTTGAGATTATGTGGTCCATTTGGAAAATGCAGAATGAAAATATTTTCAATGGTAGAGTTAAAAATCTTACCAAGTCTCTTCAAATACTCATATATCACAACATTGTTATGTAGGTTTTAATAATTTTGAAGATATATGAGAAATTTTTTTGTGAGTTGCTTGATTAAGGTGTTGTCGAGGTGATAAAGAAAGAGATAGCTTATGGCTACATTACTTCCCATGATCAGATAGAGATAGAGACACCTCCATTCCAATAGGCATTGGATAAAATGAAGAAGCAAATACAAGATTTGTTGGAGAAAGTTGCTCTTGAGAAGGGCAATCTAGTACATGCTAATCCAATAGAGATCCTTCCTCCTGTTGTTATCCCCCCTCAACCTAGAGTTGTTGTACAAGGTAACTAAGTCCTTATATGGAATGGACCACAAGGTTGGGTAGCATGGGTTGATAGGTTTGGTGTTTAATGTATTAATCTACATACATATTATTTTTGTAACCAATTATGTATGTAGTTCATATTGTATATTGGATTAGTGATCTCGAGACTATGATCTCCTTAGCAGGAGCCTAAATTTTGTTGTAACGGTAACTATATGATGTAAATGGTGTGTTCAATATAATCAATACAAGTAAAAAACTTTTGAAAATTTCCAAACTATTATGATTCTAATATTTTTTTGTTTTGACTATATAATTTTTTTATAATGTTCATTTAATTTATTTTATATATTATAAATAATTTTGGATATGTATAATTTATTTTATATTTTTATATCATATTTATAAAAAATATATACAATATAGCTATTAATATTATATAACATAAATATGATATTATTATATTATATTATAGTTTAAATAATATAAATTATTACTTTTTCTTTTTGTTTAATTATATTTTTAAAAATAAAATAAAATTTGGCTTTGATATATACATTTAAAATCATTAGATATATTATTTTTCTACAATTCTTGACAACTCTTATTTTGTTTCTACAAATTGTTGGAACCATAAAGTAAACTTAGGATTTGAGATGGAGATATAAAAAATAATTTTTAATATATCTTCAAATTAAACACAAAATTAAATAATGTCAATACAAGATTAAATATATAAATATTTTTTAAAAATAAAATAAAATAACTCTTATTAATAAATTAATCATAGAAAAAGAAATAAGTTTT